>OX235273.1:143920809-143985565 GCA_944472155.2 Trichobilharzia szidati
CACAGCAGACTTTGCGTAGGCGGATGCAGTTAACATATAGAGGATTTGACATTCAAGAAACAGTCACAAATAGATGAAAGATTAACTTTAAGTGAGAAACAACCAATCGGAAGACTGTGTTTGTTTGCTTAAATATTCATAGTAATGTACATGAAAATATATAAATATGCGTTGATTTCCTTAATAAATGATCTGTTGCCTTCTGTTGTTACACTATGATTAGGAGAGATGAGACAACGATTCAACGATCTATTTTTCCTAAACAGACATGGAGTGGACAATATCTTCATTTTACCAGTTTTGTTCCTATCCAGTATAAACGTTCCCTAGTGAAATGTTTGTTCTCAAGGGCCCAAAAAATATGCACAAGTGACACATTGATGAATGAGTTTCGAAATATACATTCAGTTTTATTAGCTAATGGTTATCAAGAGAACTTTAACACTTGTCACAATGAAGAAAGACCACATCTCGAAGAGACAGATTCTGTACTAAAGAAAGCTATCTTTATTAACCTATCCTTCAAGGGCGACCAGATTATGCAGTTGAAGCTCAAAGACTTCGGTCAGCCATCAAAGGCACATTCTACGCCGCATCTCTTTTTCTCATTTGCCGAACATTTTCGATCCGTGTACCTACGATTAAAGGACGAAATTCGGTGGGCTCTACTTCAAACTGTATCTACAAGTTCACCTGCAGCTGCGGTGACACCTATATAGGTAGAACCAACAGAATGTTCCAATGTCGTCGAAAAGAACATGTTCCAAAATGGCTACTAAATCATATAGAAAATCCCAATGCCAGTAATCTGAATAGAAATCCAGCATCATCCATTGCAAAACACTTATTAATGTCAGGTCACAAAATCAATATTAATGACTGTTTCACAATTATTTCATCACATAACTCTAATTCAAGGTTGGTTATTGAATGTGATGGAAGCACTTTGGATTAATCACATACAGCCTAAACTATGTGTACAAAGCATAATAGACTTCAACCTTCGCCTACAATGGACTACATGAGCTACCTAAATATGATTGGTCATTAGTGTGTACTTTTGTTTTTTTATTTAACTGAGTAATTGTCATGAGCATTATTTTATTATTGTGAACTATGTTAGTTGTAAAGCGGTTGTAAAGAAACTATGAAATGACGATATCATCTCGCGAAATTTATCTTCTAAATGTCTTATTCAAATTCATCAAAAGGACTAATTGTTTTAACTATATATATTTGTGCTTGTACAGGTAGGAAAATGAATTCGCCGCCGAAAGGAGACTCTTCGCTGAACTACGTGTTTTGTTTTCACGAATTATTATCATCGTTCAAGTGTTGGTTTGTAGGGATTTGGTTGATTGGTTACAGGATTTCATCATGAGCTGACATCAGTTAGAGAACCATTGGAAAACCTGGATAGCTGTTTCGTCCTTGTTTGGGACTCTTCAGTAGTATGTACTCACCGGGATTCGAACCCAGGACGTTATTATTATCGTTATTATTGCTGTTTTAAATAGTAATGAATTTAACTGCATATTTTGAATATTATGTCACCTCTCTTCATAATTATTAGTATTATTATTAATCAATATTTCTTAATGTCTACAATATTTATAAAGACAATAGATTACTTGATCAGAATAAACTGAATCCTATTGAATCATGGCCGAGAAATACACTACACAGTTTTGAATCTCCTTACTATGCTGGTAGTCGAAAGGACAAATACACTAAACCGTTGAATCATTCAGCTGAAATATGTGAACGTTGGTTAGGCAATCAAGTGAGTGATTGTCAAAGCTAATGTTTTATCGATTAATGTCCATATTCTTTTCAAGTTTTCACACTTTGATTGGACACTACTAGTAACTAGTGTGACGTGTCTAGTCCTTTGTTTACTGCAGACTGAATTCTATCAGTCAGGTTTTCAATGTGGCCACCATTCTAGGTAGCTCGCCATCACGGTGCACACTGATTTTATGGTGTAAGATAGTTGGAGGCAATCGACAGGAAGTCAATCCCGAGCCCGAATAGCTAAATCAGTGGCTGGTAACGTCTCTGACTGCAGCGCTCACTGGGTGATGCGGGTTAGAATCTCAGGAGGGACATGAGTTCCTTCAAGGTTGCAGATACGCCTTGCTGACTGACTGGTAAGTGCCAATTAGCACGAAACCTAGGTCAGGTAAGGCTTCCTGTCGCCGATTGCCTCCAAGTATCTAAGTATTTATGCTACATATACGGACTAGATCTTCATTTTACTCCGGTTTTTATTAAGTGAACATCATTTTGTCTAGGTTTTTTACGTTTTGTTTTGGTGAAGATTTTGAGGCAGTAAGTCGCCTAATTAAAGAACTCTTTGTTTTTTTCTTGAAAAACTGAATTATTTGTAACTACGCCGAAGTGGCGCTTCACTTCTCAGGAAATTAATAAATATTCCGTTTCTCAAGTTTAACTAAGGATTAATATCAGTTAGAGAACCATTGAAAACTAGGGAGTAATGGACTGCTGTTTTGTCCTTCTTATTCTGGGACTCATAAGCGTTACTCTCACCTTGTATCCGGAAAGTTCTGGGATGGGTACTGACGATGATTCTCAAACTAGGACAAAATACCTGTCTGGTACTCCTAGTTGGTTTTCACTGCTTCTCTAACTGATATCCAACCGTGATCAAACTTCAGCAAGCTTGACAGAAAAACGCAGGAATTTGTCCAATTCCCTCATTGTCACAGGGTCCTTAAAGTTCTTCAATCAACGAAATATTCCCATATTGAGTCATAAGAAAAAGACGTAAACAGCGAATAGTCGAAATGAAAATTTTCTTCGATGTTTACGTCTTTTTCTTATAATTCTTGAAAATTAGTTTGATGTTCGCCGGTGATTACATTTGAAAAGTATCAGTAAGAGATGGAAAGGTAATCTGTATTAACATAACACTGAACTGATTGAATATCAGATAAATTAAGGAAAGAGATACAGAATTTATAATTTCCTCAGCAGGATTAGGATCGCAAAAGTGGCTGTACCAGTTTCTTTTGTAGGTAGACCTCTAGTTGATTTAAGCGAAATGTAATGGCTTTTGCTCTCTGAAGTGTTCGGTATCTAGAGGCCTTTAGTAATTTATTCGACACTCGGTAGATGAAAGAGAAAAACTCCTGTGGACTGTTTGGTCCAATACAGAACTGTTAACGGCTTTAACAGCACGTTTATTTAACCACACTGGTGGGCGTTCCAAAACGATAACGAAAAATTGGTTTCCTAGAGCAAATAACGGCCAATATAACTGGCCGCACATGAGCAGTTGAATTGCTAGGTAAAATTACAGGTAGCCAGCTCGCCTAGTTAACTCATTTTTCATTTTCCAAATCACAATCAGTTTTGCGATTTCATGATATTACATCATCGCTAAGAGTGATAATACCGAATGACGTTGATTGGGATTAGTCATTAAGATAGAGAAGGTGATGTTCTGATTATCAATTGTTAAGCTGTCTACAACTTCAGCTACTTCTCCAGTTTTCAAGAGATGAAAGGATGTTGACGTTCGCGTAAAGAAGTACGATGT
Source organism: Trichobilharzia szidati (assembly GCA_944472155.2). Classification (NCBI taxonomy): domain Eukaryota; kingdom Metazoa; phylum Platyhelminthes; class Trematoda; order Strigeidida; family Schistosomatidae; genus Trichobilharzia; species Trichobilharzia szidati. The sequence continues at coordinate 143,924,372 of OX235273.1, forward strand.
ATGCAAATGCAAGTGCTTATCTTCCAACTCTTGTATTATCAAAACACCAAACTAGTCGTCCAAAAATATGAGATATATTTCGGGATCAGACTCGTATTACGATGATGATTGCTTAGCTAGCTAGTGGTCGTGCGTGAACAACAGAAAGTAACATGACAGCACGGTAGATGGCGTGATTGCTTGACCACGAACCTTCAGCTTAACGAGTCGACTAAAACACTGAAGGTCAGTCCTCAGTGATAAGCGAGGAATGCTGTAATCTTATAATTTTGGGAAATTATTTACCTCTACAAGTTTAATGCCATATGTCAAAGAATCCACAAAGGAAAACTCAGCGATGCATTTCAAGTGAATACAGCAGTAAGACAAAGCTGCCTACTACCACCCAAGATGATATTCCTCGTTGTGGTGGACTGGATTGTGGGGAACAATAGTGAGAAGAGAGATAACTGTAGTACGTTGAACTGATAAGAAGACTCATGAAAATCTGAACTTGGCGGACGATTTATGTCTAATGTCACACAAACCCGAAGATTTACAGGCAACAACTAGCAAACTGGTAGAAGAAGAAGCCAACGAAGACAGGACTGTAAGTGAACATAGAGAATATGGAGGTGATGAAGACAACCAACTAACAGTAACAAGCACAAACCACTATCAACAAAACAAATTTGAAAGAGGTCACTTCCTTCACTTATCCAGCCAGGTAGAATCACTTCAACTACAGGCAAGAGGCATGCATGACAATGTGAAAATCAGGATCGGAAAGCTTAGCGAGACCTTCACCACTCTGAAATCCTGGTGGATTCCACTGCTTGTCGCCATCCTCATATTAAAGTAATAATAATGTATTATTATTGTTCCCTTGGGTTTCGAGTAGAACATAAGGCTTCAACAACACCTCTCCAGTATCATCTATTTTCTGCCATCCTCTTCAGCTGGGTCCACGATCGCCCAAACTCTCTCGTCTTTTCCTACCCAAACGATCTCCTCCATGTCACCCCCCACTCGTCGCCCCCCATTTGGATTCCACTCAAGGGACTCACGCGTGATGTCAAGCTAATAATAATAACAACATAAGTTTAAATAAGAATTTTATGCTTTCATCAAGAATAAATTTCTAATTCGCTTTCAAAAAAAGATCATTTTCTTGATTCTTTTCTTTCCTTATTTTTTTTCAGGATGACTATACTGACAGAAAAGATCCACTCGATTTATCTGACTTACCAAATTATAAAATGACGAGTAATTATCTGCAAAACACTCATGGTTTTACATATCAATTAGATGAAAAAGTTTCCAGTTCAGAGTATAGTGAAGCAGAACGAGATGGACAGCTGGTAGGAAATTCTTTTAATTATTTGCTAACTAGTTGTATAATGAATCTAATTGTATTTTCATTGTTAATTTCAGACAGCAACAATAAAAATCCCCATTGAGTCACATATGTAAAAGAAAAGACGTTCAGCAAGGCGTTAATCTTTTCCCTTTTCCTCTACAGCTGCAAATGTATTTGCGACTTGTCTTAACAATAAAAGGACTATCTCCAAAGATGTGTCATTACTATAGTAAATCTTCTTTTTCAATTATTGGTTTTGTAGGGATTCAGTTTTGATTGGATGGAGGATTTCATCATGAGCTGATATCAGTTAGAGAACCATTGCAAAACCTGCCAAGGAGTACTGGACAGCTGTTTCGTCCTTGTTTGTGACCCTTCTTCATTACGCACCCACCAGGGTTCGAACCCAGCTCAGCTCATGATGAGATCTTCCATCCAATCAAAACTAAATCTTTACAAAACCAATACTTGAAAATTAATTAACCTGATGCTCACTAGCGACTGGCCCTATTCAGGCAGTGACCTGGGGTTTTAGTGGGAAGCTATGACCAGTAGGGTACAGCAGGTTGCAGATGAGGCAGTAACTCATCTAAGAAGACATTGCGAAATGGTTGCGCTATGTCGTGAATTGACAGAAGTTAGAATTCATGGGCCTGGTCAATGGTCTACGAGCTAGCTCGCCTTGTAACCAGAAGGTCCTGGGTTCGAACCCTGGTGGTGGGTGTGTACTGATGAAGCAGGGTCCCAAACTAGGACGGGGGAAACAGCTGTCCAGTACTCCTTGGCAGGTTTTCCAATGGTTCTCATGATGAAATCCTCCATCCAATCTTCTATTTTTAGATAACGAATCACGTAATATAAAAAAGCGTTAATCGGTTGTGAGCTAAAATGAAATAAGTGAATTGAGTGACGCAATTTCATTGACAGAGTTGAGTAGAATTCAACTGAAGTTGAACAAGAGTCAAATTAACAACAGTGGTAATAAGATGTAGAAATTTAACAGGCGCCTATCTGGTGTTAAGTGGATTTAGTGCCTGAATAAAATTCTTCTGTATACAGAATTCGGGATTGAACATGTGAATCTGCATCGCTTCTGAGGTTCAAAGATTCCCACGTATTCTGTATTTGATTTTGACGTTGGTTTGTGGGTTAGCTTGGTGTCCAGATTCGATCAGGTATTCCTGGAGAGATAGAACTGCTCCCAACACTTACTGTCATTGCCTTGCAAGTTCAGTCCTTGATGGTGTTGTGAGCAACCAAAACTTGGACGAAACAGCTGTCCATTACTCCCTGATTTTGTTATCAGATGGTTAGAGGCAGTCTTCAGTAAGCCTTGAACCTGGGTTTCGTGCTTGTTGGCATTCGTCAGTCAACAAGGAGTATCTGCAACCTTGAGAGGACTTATGACTCCTCGGAGACTGGAATCCGTGTCAGCCAATACAGCAGTCGGAGATGTCATCACTGGGCTATTCAAGCTATATTGAATACTTAGCTTTAAAACTAGGTAGTAAGTGACAAGCGTCATGCGTCTGCTCCCTGGCTTCCAATGGTTCTCTAACCAATAGCAATCCGTGATCAAACTAGTAAATGTTTACATCAGGCGATCGATTCACAGTCATTTAGGATTTCACTCATTGGAGCTTTACTTCTATATTAGCTTGTTTATTATATGTATCACACAGTGAGGGAAACAGTCTTACTTACTGGATGACGTTTCGAACAAAATTTTTTGTTCATAATCATACCACATCAATTGTAATCACACAACTCCGAAACTTGAGTTTTTTAGTTTTCTTTATTCGTTCCTATTTGTCGTTGAAGTGTTAGGAGAATTTTTCAGATGTCTGGGTGGACAGGTGTTGAATTATTCCCATTACACGTGTTTGCAGTTGATTCGATAAACAAAGCTTCCGTTATCAATCTCTCCCTCCTCCACCCTGTGACATTAGATTTTAAAACTGTCATCTTATCCCATCCTATTGTATGGTTGTGTGTAATTGCATGTAGTGAGTGGTATAGCTGAACTATTCTCTAGATTTCTCATCTTATTCGGGTGAACTAATCTAGATTTTCCTAGGTTTTTACGCTCGGCTAGTCTAACTGCCCGTGTTCTACTAATTTTACCTATGTATTTGACCTGACAGTCATTGCAGGGTATTAGATAAACTAAACTGTATTGTTTTATTGGCTCACCAGGATCCTTTAACCTACAAAGCTTGTTTCTAAATGAGTTTGTGGAGGTTTGAGTGCCACTTTTATTCAGCTTGTCTACTGATACATTGAAAATTAGTCCCTTTTTTAATGCACTTATTTCTGTAGGACTTAGTATATATGTTGAGAGATTGATAACCCACTTTGTTTTATCGATTGCTGTTGACTTCAGATTGTTGACTTCATCGTTCTGAGATGAAGATTTCTCCTGTAATAATTTATTGAACTTTTTGATCTTATTATCATTTGACTTTCTCAAAGTTGTTGATTTCGTATTGCTAGAGGACAACACTAACCCTAAGGAATTTAAATCATTAGTAGTAATTACATACAAAGAAGAAACCTCGGAAACCTTACGCAGAATTTCTAACAAGGCAAGAATAAAAATGGCTGTCATTCAAACCACCCACAAACTCAATTAGAAACAAGCTTTGTAGATTAAAGGATCACTCTTGTAAAGCCAATTAAACAAAACTATTTAGTTTATCTAATACTCTGCCGGAATGACTTCCAGGTCATAATATATAGGTGAAAGCAGTAGAGCAATAGCAGTCAGTCGGACTAGCCGAGCATAAAAACCTAGGAAAATCTAGATTATTTCACCCGAATAAGATGAGAAATCTAGAGAATAGTTCAGCTATACCACTCACTACATGCACTTACACACAACCATACAATAGGAAGATATACTGGAAGATATGCAAGCGAAAAGCAACAGGTTGGCAGAAGAAGCATCAAAGATAGGACTTCAGGTGAACATAGGGAAAACAGATGTGATAAAGATTCCTGGGCAACACTAACAGCAACAACAACAACAACAACAATAGACAACAATCAGCATAAATGGGAGAAACCTGAAAGAAACAACCTCTTTTACCTACCTGAGAGGCATCGTTTCAACTGACGAGGATATCAAAGCAAGAATCGGAAAAGCAAGACAAGCTTTCACTACTCTCAAGTCTGTGTGGAGGTCAACAGCACTCAGCATCAAAAATAACATCCGGATTTTCAACTCCGATGTGAAGTCAGTCAGTGATACTATATGGATCAGACACTTGCACTGCGCGTCATAAAGAGCATCTCAAACAAACTACAGACCTTCATTAACAGTTGTCTTCGCTCAATACTCAAGATCAGATGGCTGACCAGAAAAGATCAGCAACAGAGATCTCTGGGAGCGAACCAACCAGGAACCGAATGTGAAACAAACAGGCAGGAAGAAATGGAGATGGATTGGCCATACTCTGAGGAAACCATCAGGTGACATCGCTAGACAAGCGATTGCTCGAGTGGAACCCGAAAGGGAAGCGGCGAGTTTGTCGTCAGTGTAAGGGTGACTTGGCGGAGGTCATGTGAAGAGGAGATGAAAGCATGTGGGCAGACTTGGAGCCAGGTGAAAACTCTAGCAGAGAACCGAACGCAATGGAGACATGCGGCTGAAGCCTTATGTTCCTCTAGGAATTAAAGGAAACAATAATAATAATACAATAGGATGGGATAAGATGACAGTTTTAAAATCCAATGTCACAGGGTGGAAGGAGGGAGAGATTGATAATAGAAGCTTTGTTTATCGAATCAACTGCAAACCAACACGTGTAATAGGAATGATTCAACACCTTTCCGCGCAGATATGTTGACAATTCTATTACCCCAACGAAGACAAATAGGAGAGGACAAAGGAAACTATAAAACTCAAGTTTCAAATTCGTATGTTTATAATTGATATGATTATGAACGGTGATAAATTTTATTCGAAACTTTGTCATCCAGTAAATACTAATACTGTTTCACTCACTGTGTGATACATCTAATAAACAAACTAATATGGAATTACTTACTACCACAGTGCCCAAGGTTCACGCATATATTAACATTAGAGCTTTACCCTAACTGATTTATATGTGAGACTTACCATGTGTAGTGTTAATTTCTTATATGTTGATTAGTGTAATAACCAAGAATCTTTTCAATTTATACAATTTATAGGACTATCAGCGACCATCCAATACTGATCTACTGACAAACACTCCTTATGATGATTCATGCTACAAAAGTGATATAAATTCTTCACGCTATAAGCATGAAAAAACTGATCATGGTCTATTTGACGTGAAAAATCAGATTTCAGTGGAAAGTGCTAAAAAGATGTTAAGTTCACGGAATTCTTCATCAAATCGTGCTTATTCTGCAGAAAAACAGAATAAATTATCTGCATATCATATCAAAGCACATACTGTACAACATGGTATACCAACAGGAAATTTACCAAATGGATCAACAATTGCAGCTAATATCCTGGTTCATCGACATCAACCAGTTAGTCATCAAGTAAATATTTTTTTACCTGTACTATTTTCAGCCTTATCACACTGAACTATGCGTTCTTTAGCATACATGAAAATTGCATGCCTTACTTTGCATTAACCCATATACCACTGCATACTACTGATTGTTTGAGATGAGTAGTTGCAGCACGCTGTCGATATCAACCAGTAGTGTTTGCTAGCTAGCCAGATTTGATTTATGGGATGACCAATTCGACCAAGTAGCCAGTCAGAAATCAGGTGGTTACAACTGATTCTCCCCTCTGAGATGAATCGAACCGGCTAGGTAAATCGCTGATGAGCTCAGCTCATAACGGGCGAAACTTTCGTCTGGTGTTTAGATCACCTCGACAGGGTTAGCTGATAAGTACTATTGCTTGATATGAGTGGTATGCTGCAACTACTTATATCAGCCAATCAGTAGTATATAGTTTTATGCAAATATTTTTGCCTCCTTGATCAAAATAACCTGGTTTCCAAGAGGAACTGCAGTGATATTCCGCCGCGCGAACTGTGTAGTTTGCAAATTGTGAATTTGATTTATGTATGTACTACTCATCATTCGAGTAAATCATTGATTTATTGATTGCCGAAAAAGTAATAAACGTCAGACTGCCTCGTTCTCTGCATTGGTGGAATTATATCAACACTTCCAGCTACCATCCTTGACGAAACAGCATCATAGTGTACTTTTGATTAATTTAAGACTATTGAAGGCAGGCGGTACAAAACTTTGGACCTAGACATTGAATTCCTCCAGTTTTCAATTAAGCCTTCCTATAAGTATTATCTGTCTTGATGATATTAGATGGTTGGAGACAATCGACAAGAAGAATTGGACCTAGGTTTCGCGCTAGTTGGCACTCGTCAGCAGGGAGTATCTGCATGAGTTCCTTCAAGGTTGCAAATAGGCCTTGCTGACGAGTGCCAGCTAGCACGAAACCTAGGTCGGATGACGCTTCCTGTCGATTGCCTCCAACTATCTAATATCATCAAATCAATGTGCACCGTAATGGCGAGCCACCTAGTGGCATGGTGGCCACATTACAAGCTTGACTGATAAAATTCAGTCTGCACTAGTTACCAGTGTCCAATCAATGTATTATCTTTCATATAACGTCGCACACTGAGTATGGTTTACAGTCAAAGACAAACCTTTACAACTTCACTGAGTTGTGTATTAGTGTTTGGAATATTCTAGTACCTTAAATGCTTTTAATATCTACATTTTTTTGTGGGTAGAGCTTTCAATATAACTTCTGGGTGTCATGTTTAGCCAGGTATCATAGTGAACATTCTTGTATATTAGATATGAAACAATAAAAAGGTTGATCAGCATGAAAGTTTCATTGGTGAACTGCTAATTAATTAGGCATGTGATTTGTCGATATTGCGCTATTAATATATGAATGTAGAATTCGGACACCATGGCAGAATATAATTCCCTACTAGATAAGTAGTATAAACTCCGGTTTGAGCTCTGGAGCCACTGAAAATTGAGGACTATTGGACATTCATGTTATTGTGACTGTAACGAAAATTAGAATCAAGACCATTAGTTATCGTAGCATTTCTCCACTTAGTCAAGATGTAACGTACAGTAGTGAGTTTTAGATAATTTTATTGTTTGGGGGATGTATTAACACCATTAACTATTGGTAATAAAACGAGAGCGTAAGATAAACAAGAAGGGATTTAAAACATCCACAGTTTTGCTGCATAAGGAAAAGACATCTGAAACCCTGCGTAGTAGTTTTAACAAAGTAGAATCTACGGCGGCACTAAAACCTACAAAACTATAGAGGCTAGAGGCCACACAGATCACTGAAGTAGACCGGAGTAAGCCGGATGATTGGAAAATAAGAATACAGCTAAGTATAAAATAATTGACCAACTCCTTAAAGGTAAGGAGGTAAGGAGGGGAAATCAATCGACATGGCTGTGAAATTACATCTACTGAGATGGTTAGGACATGTGTTACGTATGCCTAGTCATCGCCTTCCTCGACGGGCAATGTTAGCTGACATAGGGTCAGGCTGGAAAAGAGCTAACGGCGGTCAAACCAAACCATGGCACCAGTCAATGAAATCCACAACAGTTAGTTAAGCCAATCACGTAGGAAGGTGTAGACTTCCTAGTTGGGGTCCTCGAGACGGTAAAAACCAATGGAGGCTGGGGACAATTTGTGACATGGCTCAAAATCGTTCTCAGTGGCTGGTGCAGATGCATCCACTCCTTGTGACTTATGATTTCCAATGAAACTGTTTTGTTCTTCGTTATTACTATTCCTTTGTCTCACGCCTCTGTTTACTGTCTATATTATGAATTTCTTCTCTTGCTTTGTGTGCTACATGGAGTGTTGCGGCTGGAACTGCCGCACATCGGTGCAAAGTTCTATGTCGAACACAGACAGACAAACTAATACACGGACTTACACAAACAGTAAGGTAGCATAGAGCTACAGTTCTAAAAAGCAATGTAGTTAAGTGGAAGGAAAGGTTGATCACGCAGTCCTTGGTCATAGAATCTACAACAAGCTCATGCCGTAGGAATGATGCAACACCAATATAAGAATGAAATATACACAGATAGATATTAGTAAATTGATTGCCAGGGGTTGTTCCCCACCAGTTGACTCGTAACAACTCGTGTCAAATGACAGTGGAAAACTGGAATCATTCACGGAGCTCATTGTGTATACTGTGCATAAGGCTGATACAGTCACGAATCGATCGTCACATCTGCCAACACTCAGTGTCTAATATATATATGCATTTACATTCAGCGGTAGAACACCACGCCAACCACGCCTCACTTGGTCGGGGATTCGATCACCGGCTAGCGGACTCCTAAACCTCGCTACGCCGGTAAAGATGGAAGGTTAAGCGTGAGGCTGGCAACCCCACCCAGTGAAAAGCATCAAACGACTGCTATCGAAACTCCAAGAGTCTAGCTTGAAGCCCCATGTTCCACTCGGGGTGTAAACTGAATAAAAAGTAAAGACTAAGCAACCTTGTATCTGTTATGTAATGGTTTCAGCACCCACAAAATTACCTGAGTTTGTGCAACTTTCCAGTTATGTGAAGAATAAACTAGGCTGAAAATAATTGATTTTGTTTTGCTGAAACTCAATCTCAACATGGACTATACAGCAAGTCTGGGAAGAACTAGGCGGTGAATGTACCTTCATGCGTCGGTGGCACAGTGGTTAGGACTCTCGCCGACCATGCACGTGGTCTGAGGTCCGAACCCCTACCGACGCACACCCGATATCTATGGTCGGCCTGCAAAATTTTGGCTACCGATATCCACGCTGAAAATGTCATACTTGTACTGAAAATACGGTGTGGCATCAAGCTGTAATCAAAATAAAAAATAAATAAATAAAAAAATACTCCATCCCATAGATAAGATGGTAGGCCAACAGACGTTTGTTTGCATTAAGTTGGTGCAGCTGATTTCATTATACCTCGTTGTTATTAGGTAGTTGGAGGCAATCAGCACAAAGCCCTACCTGACCTAGATTTCGTGCTTATCGACAACCTTGAAGAGACTGATATCCCTTTTGAGATTTGAATTCGTGTCACCCAGTACTGCAGTCAAAGTTACCATTCGGGCTCGCCATTGTCCTCCTGAATGGACTCTGATTGGAGAGTAGTCGCCAGTAACTAGTTTCATGCGTCTAGTTCGATTAGCTCAATGATAAAGTCTCTGACGGCAGCACTAGATGACATGGGCTTGGATCTCAAGAGAGATATGAGAGTTCCTTCAAGATTCCAGATACGCCTCGCTGACGAGTGCCAAGAAGCACGAAACCTAGGTTGAAGACTTCTTGCCAATTCCACACACCCCAACCATCTAACAACGACATTTATCAGTGCACCGCTTTGTCGAGCCATCTAACATGGTGGCAACATTGCAAACTTGACTGGCGAAATTCAGTCTGCACCAAAAAAACGACTAGATGCATAACACAAGCTATTAACTACTACTCTCCAATCAAAGTCGGTCGGTTTTTGGATAGAGAACTTTGCCCATATGTGCGACAGTTCAAGTCGCCATACTTCACTCAGCACACACAAAGCAAAAGAAGAAAGTAGGAGAAATGCATAATATACACAGTAAACAGAGGTGTGAGATAAAGGTATAGTAATAACGAAGAACAAAACAGTTTCATTGGAAATCATAAGCCACAAGGAGTGGATGCATCTGCACCAGCCATTGAGAACGATTTTGAGCCATGTCACCAATTGTTTCCAACCATTGGTTTATACCGTCCCGAGGACCCCAACCAGTCAGGAAGTCTACACCTTCCTACGTGATTGGCTTAAACTAACTGTTGTGGATTTCATTGACTGATGAAGCCATGTTTTGGTTTGACCGCCACTGGCTCTTTTCCAACCTGACCCTCTATCAGCTAACATTGCTCGTCGAGGAAGGCGATGACTAGGCATACGTAACACATGTCCTAACCATCTCAGTCGATATAATTTCACAGTCTCGTCTATTGACTCCCCCTCCCCCTTACCTAGCACTCGACCTATGCCTAACCTCAATGTTGCTCACCTTATTATACCACTTCACACGGGAGATAGAACGCAGACACGTATGATCGAAGACAGCTAATCTTTTCATGTCTTCCACTCTCAATGGCCAGGTCTCACAGCCATAAAAGAGGACGGAGCGGACTGTTGATCGAATCAAAGTATTATTATATCTGTGCTCATCATGTTTGATAATTACTTATTATAATTTCAAACAATTATTTATTAACATTTCAGGTGATGACAAAGACTGCAGGAGTTAATTTCTCACGATGTCTACATCCTCCTCCCCCTCCTGCTCACCATCATCAGCAGCAACATTCATCTACACCACGGCTATGTTCTGACTCATATTCACATAAACATGTCTGATCTTAATCAATTGATTGATTTAATATGTTAATTTATCATTATTTCTAATCTTTGATGAATACATATTTGTGTAGTGCAGTATTTTCTTACATATCTTTACAAATACGTTTCTGCATATTTGAAATGTATTCACAATAATATTCTTCTTCTTTTCACAGTTTATTTCTATTTCTCTTTTCTAAAATAATCACTCAAACGTATACAATGTAATACTTCTTTTAAATAATAAAATTCATTGAGATTAATTTTCAATTTTTGAAAAAGTTAATTAAAAAACCAAACGTCAACGCTAATAAATCTAGATAACAGGTTGATATGTGACTATCAAAATAGATCACTGAGTATCCAGTACAATCCTATAGGAGGTCAATCGCCAGCTCATTGGTGGTGACGTCTCTGACTGCAGCATTAGGTGACACGGTTTCGAATATCAGAAAGGGAATGAGTTCCTCAAAGACTGCAAGCATGCCTTGCTGATTGATGAGTGCCGCCAAGCGCGAAACCTAGATCAGGTAGGGTTTCCTATGGCCCATTGCCTCCAGCCATATAACATCAACACTTCACGGTGGACTGTGATGACGAGCCACCTAACATGGTGGCTCCATTAAAAACCTGACTGAGAGAATTCAGTCTGGACCAAAAGATAGGGAATGAAGTCGTTGATGGAGTTGCATCAGCCAGTTCCAACGTGTTGATCGCTGAAGAAATCTCACCACGGATACAGAAGGCTTGCTTGGCATGAGCCAACTCAAGCCATCGCTGGCTTAGTAGTAAACGTGATATGCGGCTGGTTACCAACCAAAGGACCTTTGTACTGCTCAATAGTTCGCTCTGTCCTCCTTGATGACTAGCTGTGACACATGGCCATTGAAAGTGAAGATACGAAAAGGCTAGTTGTCTGCATTCTATCTCCTGTGTCAAGTGGTATAATATAGTGAGCAATATTGAGGTTAGGCATCGGTCGAGTGCTAGGTAAGGAGAAGAAATCAATCGACCAGGCTGTGAAGCTACATGGATTGAGATGACTAGGATATGTGTTACGCATTGTCCGACTGGCAATGTCAGCTGACTGACATAGGATCAGGCTGGGATAGAGGTGATGGTGGTCAAACCAAAACATTTACAGTTAGTTTGAGCCAGCCACATAGGGAAGTGTATACTGTGTGGCTGGTTGGGGTCCTCAGGATTCTAAGAACCAATGACAGCTGGAGACACTTGGTGATATGGTTCGAAATCATTCTCAATGGTTGGCTGGGTGGCGTAGATGCATCCACTCCTTGTGATTTTTTTAATATCCAATAAAATTCTATTGTTCTTCCATATCACTATTCTTTTTGCCTCATATTTCTGTTTATAATCTCTCTCTTGCTTTGTGGGCTACTGGAGTGTGGTAATTCGAACTGGTGCACTTCTACGCAAAGTTCCATGTTGAAACTCAGTTAGTTAGTCAGTCGATCAGGCTACATCATCACTGACAACGGTCACCCACAAAAGTTCATCGACAAGTGTGGGAGATGTCATGTTGAAAAAGTGAAAAGCAGCACAGTAGAGAAAAAGCCTATCTTTCTGCAGCTTGCATTCAAAGCTGATGATACTGCTGGTAGAATAAGATGCAGACTGAACGCTACCCGGAAAAGAACATATCCAGCCGCCAAGCTTGTATATGTTTATCTAGGGACTAGTTGTTTGAGACAATCAAAATTGGACAAATACCCACCTCATGTTACCTCCAACTGTGTCTACCAATTTACATGTAAGTGTCAAAGCACATACATCGGAAGAACAGAGAGAAGGCTTATTACCCGCATTTATGAACACATACCAAAGAACCTGAGACTGAAAGGTCCGCAAGCATTAAACAGTGTGATTGCGCGTCATCTATTAGACAGTGGTCATATTGTAGACAACCTGAAGTCGTTCAAAATAATCAGCAAGCAAAAGAAACCTAGCTTGTTACGCTATGCTGAGGCAATCGTCATCAAACGACTTAAACCAAATCTATGTCTATCTGTCTGTTTTCGACATAGAACTTTGCACATACATGCGGCAGTTCGAGTCGCCACACTTCACTCAGGACACAAAGCAAGAGAAGAAAGTAGGAGAAATGCATAATATACACAGTAAACACAGGTGTGAGACAAAGGAATAGTAATAACGAAGAACAAAACAGTTTCATTGGAAATCATAAGTCACAAGGAGTGGATGCATCTGCACCAGCCACTGAGAACGATTTTGAGCCATGTCACAAATTGTCCCCAGCCTCCATTGGTTTTTACCATCCCGAGGACCCCAACCAGTCAGGAGGTCTACACCTTCCTACGTGGCTTAGACTAACTGTTGAAAATTTCATTGACTGGTGCCATGGTTTGGTTTGACCACCGTTAGCTCTTTTCCTGCCTGACCCTATATCAACTAACATTGCCCGTCGAGGAAGGCGATGGCTAGGCATACGTAGCACATGTCCTAACCATCTCAGTCGATGTAATTTTACAGCCTCGTCGATTGATTTCCCCTCCTTAACTAGCACTCGACCGATGCCTAACCTCAATATTGCTCATCTTATTATACCATCTAATACGGGAGATAGAACGCAGACACCTATGATCAAAGACAGGTAACCAGGCTTGTCATGTCTTCCACTTTCAATGGCTAGGTCTCACAGCTAGTCATAAAGAAGGAGGGAGCGGACTGATGAGCAGTACACACGCCCTTTGGTCGATAGTCGGATATCACGTCTACGCCAGAGACGGCGTAAACTGGCATATGCGAAACTAGTCCTCTGTATTCGTACTGAGATTTCGTCAGAGATCAACCCGTTGGGTCTGATTGTACTTCTCAAAAAAGTGAAGCGGTCAACGTGCTCTACCGCTTCAGTTCCTATTTCTAATCTAGGGGTGGGTGTAGTCCAATCCTGCAACATCATCTTACATTTTACAGGGGCGAATCGCATGCTAAACATTCGTAGATTGCAGCTTTGGCAGATGTTCAGAAGACTCTGAATTTTGTCAGCGTCCTCGCCTAGAAGGACTATATCGTCTGCATATTCTAAGTCAACGAGATTATTCCCTGGTAGCAAGTCAATGCTTGAGTCGCTGAAGTGAGTTAGGGTAATTAAACAAAGATTGTCATTTATTAAATTTTCAATCAATGACTTATAATTTTTAGTTTCTCATTTTAATATAAAATAGATACAATTCTGTAAGGTAGTTTTTTGAAGAGAAAAACTGAAAAAAATATTTACAAAAACAAAAGGAGCTTTCTCCGCATAGTTTTATCATTCATCAAATATAATATGCTTTGAGTCATTTTTAATCAAAGGTGTGCAAAATGTAGAAGACACCAGTGTAGGCGGCTTATTTTGTTGTGACTTTTGTTTTTGACGTTTTTTCGCCTGTGAAATTCGATGTCGTTCGGCGGCGGTAACTTTCGATTTGACAATACTTTCACAATAAGCTTGTTCACTAGGACCTTCTAGAATACGTGTCATCACTACTCCCTGTAACTTTGAAGAATGAAGACATTGAAGTAATTTCTCTGCAGCTTCAGCACTTTTCATACGAATGAACAGAGGATATAATTCATCATTATCTGACGGTGATGATGATGATGCATTTACATTAGGATTGATACAGATACAAGAACCAAACTGATTGACACTGTCTAGTAAACTTTGATCAGGACTGGGATCAACATGAGCAACAAAGCGTAAGAGATCATTTGGGACAAGAAGATTCTTCTCGAGGCTAACACGTAAACATCGAGCAAAAGATAATCGTTTCGGGGCTAATAATGAATCGTCACATAAGGTATCATTGAATGTCTCCTGTGTTTTATGCCCAGTCGATACTAAATTTGATGGCCAGTATATCTATAAAGAAAAAAGGAATATGAATATATATATATTTCAATAAACAAGTAGATGACAAAAAGAACCTTATTCAATGCATGAAAAGGCTGGCTAGCTGTCTTTGATCATAGGTGCCTGCGTTCTATCTCCCGTGTGAAATAGTATAATAAGGTGAGCAATATTGAGGTTAGGCGCCGAGTGAGTGCTAGGTAAGGGGGAGGGGGAATCAATAGACGAGTTTGTTAAGATACACCGACAGAGATGGTTAGGACATGTGGTACGCATGCCTAGCCATCACCTTTCTCGGCGGGCAATTTTTGCTGACAAAGGATCAGGTTGGAAAAGAGCCAGCGGTGGTCAAACCAAAACATGGCTTCATCAGTCAATAAAAACCACAACAGTTAGTTTAAGCCAATGACGTAAAAAGATGTAGATTTCCTGGTTGGGGTCCTCTGGACGGTAAACACCAATGGCTGGAGACAATCGGTGGCTGGTGCAGATGCATCCACTCTTTGTGACTTACAATTTCCAATGGAACTATATCGTTCTTCGTTATTACTATTCCATTTGTCTCATATCCCTTGTCTACTGTCTATATTTTGCATTTGTTTTTACTTTCTTCTTTGGCTTGTATG
Source organism: Trichobilharzia szidati (assembly GCA_944472155.2). NCBI lineage: Eukaryota > Metazoa > Platyhelminthes > Trematoda > Strigeidida > Schistosomatidae > Trichobilharzia > Trichobilharzia szidati. The sequence goes on from OX235273.1 coordinate 143,939,644, forward strand.
CTGAGTGAAGTGTGGCGACTGGAACTGCTGCAAATCGGTGCAAAGTTCCTTGTTGAAACCATTCAGTCAGTCAGTATTCAATGGAGTTCATTCACTTAAGCGTAGTACATTATCAAAGTTAAAAGAATAAGCATGGTAGCAAAATATATCATCTTAGAAATTTAAGATAGATGCATATTTTCAAGTATTACTTCTGTAGGGATTTGATTTGTTACAAGTTTGATCACGGATTGATATCAGTTAGAGAACGATTGAAAACCAGCTGGGAATACACGAGAGCTGTTTCACCCTTCTACTTTGAGACTAATCAGAAGTACGCACCCACCAAGGTTCGAACCCAGCTCCTACCTAGATCAGGTAGGGCTTCCTGTCGATTACCTCTAGCCATATAACATCAACACTTCATGGTGGACTTTGATGGTGAACCACCTAACATGGTGGCCACATTGCAAACTTGACTGATAGAATTCAGTCTGCAGTAAACAAAGGACTAGACACATTACACTAATTACTAATGTCCAACCAACATTCTAATTTCTTGGTTGGAGGATTTCATCATGAGCTGACATCAGTTAAAGAACCATTGGAAAACCTGCCAAGGAGTACTGGACAGCTGTTTCGTCCTAGTTTGGGACTCTGCTTCAGCAGTACACACCCACCACCAGGTTACGAACCCAGGACCTTCCGGTTACAAGACAAGCTAGCTCGTAGACCGTTGAGCCACTAGGGGCCAATTCAATGGCCCGTCAATTCTAACTTCTGCCAATTCATGACATAGCGCGGCCCTTTCGCAATGTCTTCTTCGATGAGTTACTGCCTCACGTTCAACCTGCTGCAATGGCCAGTAGAGTGCAGCAGGTGGTCGCGCTATGTCATGAATTGGCAGAAGTTACAACTCATGGGCTGGCCATTGGATCGGGTCCCAGATACTTATGGTCTACGAGCTCGCCTTGAAACCAAAGGGTCCCGGGTTCGAACCGTAGCGGTGGGTGCGTACTGCTGAAGAGCTCCAAACTCGGACGGAAGAAACAGCTGTCCAGTACTTCCTCCTAGGTTTTCCAATGGTTCTCTAACTGATGTCAGCTCATGAGGAAATCCTCCAACCAACCAAACTGAATCCCTACAAAACCAACGCTTGAAAATTCTAATTTCTACCGATTTGTGATTTAGCATTACATTTCCATACAGATTTTTAAAAAAACACTTTATCATCTTTCCACTAGTTTTATCCATTCTATGCGATTAAATTGATTAGTCATTTTTCACAGTTATTACGTCATCTCAACTTCTGCTCCGCTTTTCTTTCTAACTTCCAACTAGTCATCCCCTTCTAGATTACACCTTACCTCCTTATGTAATACATTTTCTAAGACAAATTTTACCAGTATCTGATTGGTCTTATGAATTCATTTAATAAATATAATTACGAGTTGATCACGGATTCTGATATCAGTTAGAGAAGCATTGAAAACCAGCCACAGGGAGTACTGGACAGCTGTTTTCAACCTAGTTTGGGAATCGTCGACAGTACGCACCCACTGCCAGAGTTCGAACCCAGGACCTTCCGGTTACAAGGCCAGCCAGCTCGTATACTATTCAGCCACTGGGACCCGATTTAATAGCTCATAAATTCTATAGAAAATATAATTACGATTGTGCGTGTAGCTTATGGGAATGAATCGTCGAAAAGAAAATTTCTTCGCTGTTTACGTCTTCTTTTTCTTATGACCCAATATTATGTCATATATGTCCAAACCAAGTTCACTTTTAACAGATTGAAAAAATTTGGGCATTGCGTATATGTTATTCATTATAATAAAGGTTTTTGTATTGCCCAATGAATGAAAAACAAAACGATATTGTTTTTACTGACATTTCGCTATTTAATGCTAATAGCTTTATCAAAGTATTATTAAACCGGAATTTACAAAATCTCAGCATATGCATAACAAAGAGTTAAGAGGTGAGAAATTAGACTTAGGTCAAGTTAAAGGGACTGATTGAAAGTCAAAATAACAATGAAGATCACTAAACCAAATAACAAAGGTAATAGTACGTCTGTTATGATATCGAAATAAAGTTTACTAACTTGATCATCGTTCGTCTGTCTGAGGGCATTTTTTCGTTGTCAAGTTGGCCAATTGGTAAAGATAACAAAACCAGATGTAGATTGTTGGATTTTATCACTGTTTAAAATTATAAAAGCAGTGTGTGTTTACACAATGAAATTGCTTATCACATTCGTGTTGATTTTGTCACTTCATGCGGGAGGGAGGTGTTGTAGCGAGGTCAAATTCTGTTTTAGTCCATCATTCAGACTATTCAGGCAATTTGGATTCCACTTGATATGAAGCGCTTCTGATATTAGACGTTCTTTGTGATTTCTGAAGTTTTTCTGGATTGTTTCAATATTGTCAAAATCAATTTTGTGACCTGATTCTATAGAGTGTAGACCTATGACTGATGATATTTCAAGTTTTTGTAGTTCAACGGTATTTCTCTGTGGTCGAAGAGATGCTCTACAGTGTTCATTTCTTCTGATTTTGATTTCTCGAAATGTTTGTCCAATGTATATCGCATCACATTCCAAGCATTTTATTTTATAGACAGAATTAGATAAAGAATCTTTAGGGATTTGGTCTTTTATATGGACAAGGTTGCCTTGAAGTGTGCCTGATGTTTTGAAGAAAACTGTAATGTCGAGCTGATTGAGTACTCTTCTGATATAATCTGACGTTTCTGCTCTATATGGAATGATGACTGTTGATGTCCATGTTTTCGGAATGTGTTTTCGGCCATACTTAATGTCTGTGTTGATTCTGTTGATGAAGTTCCATGGGTAGTTGTTTTGCTTGAGAGTCTCAGTAATGTTTGATATTTCTTCTTCTTTTTCTTTTTCGTCGGTTATCAGAGAGTGGGCTCATCTAAGAAGACTTGAAACAACTGAAATCTTTGCGCTGATGGGGTGTAATGACTTGAAGTCTAAATATTTGTTTGAGTGGGTTTTCTTCCTGAATATGGATATACTAAAATGTCCGTTTTCCTTTCTCTTAACTAGGCAGTCTAGAAATGATAGTTCACCGACGTCTGATTCTGCTTCCGAAGTGATCTGGATTCTGGGAGATACACAGTTTATTTTCTCCAGGAATGAATTGTGTAGATCTCGTTTTAGTACTACAAAGGTATCATCTACATATCTTAACCATATTTTAGGAGTGAGTATTCTTGAAAAGATGTTATTTTCGAATTTATTCACTGTTATATACATGCTGAGATTTTGTAAATTCTGGTTTATTAATACTTTGATAAAGCTATTAGCAGCAGCATTAAATAGCGAAACGTCAGTAAAAACAATATCGTTTTGCTCTTTCTCATTCACTGGGAAATACAAAAACCTTTATTATAATCAATATTCTGCCAATTAAATCAACTGTAATTTTATGCTCAACAATATAGAATACTTTATTTTTAACTGAAAGGCAAAATCAGTAGAAAAACTAGTGTTTTTTTAAAAAAATATATATACCTTAACTCACCTGTACAACCGACTTGAGGACATAATCTTTTGGAAGTGATTTCGGCTTAGACAATGTTTGGGTCTGGAGTGAAGATTCGGATATTTCAGCATCTACTACTGCTCCTACTGCTGCATCACAAGATACTTCTTTCTCTTCCATACTTTCATCATGATCATTATTCATGTGATCATTTCCCTGGAATAATTCACTCGTTTTACGACGCATTCTTGCAATCCAGGCTTGTTGCCATAAGTAGAATTTCTCTTTCCAAAATATCCAATCGGCATAACGAAAAACGCGTAGTTTCGACCGAGACGGTTCACTATGACTATTATTATCTCTGACATAATTTAATATAGATTCTGTAGAACTATCTCCGAGTATAATGGAATAATCTAGGTGGAACAAAGATAGAGTGATGAATGCACAATGGGAAAGGAGACATAACACATACAACAATGTTTGAAATACTTCAGTTAAGAGAGCTGAGTACAATTGACTGTTTTTTTTATGAATAACAGTCGAAATCGGATAAATCTTAAAAGGAATTCTTTTTATCCTTTTACGTTCCCAGTGGAACATAGGGCGCTTTCAAGCTAGAGCCAGCTTGAAGTTTCGTTAGCACTGGTGTTTAATTTTACGGGATGGGATTGCTAGCCTCATACCCAACCTCCCCCCTTTACCAGTCTTATTACTGGCTTAGAAAGGTAAAGGAGTACATCTGCCGGGAGTCGAACTCCGGACCACATGCGTGATCCAGTACTTATTACTTACAAGTATTGGTCATTACACTGCTTAACAATATCCCAGCTTGGAAAACTGATACGATAGTGTAATCAAGTGAAATTCTCGACATCGCTAGCGACTGCATAAATTATAGCTCACCAATTAAAGTGAGGTATCTATAACTTCAAGCTCAACGCTTCAAACTCTGCCGATGTCTCATAGGCCGCTAACAGCAAAATTACTCCCCCATTTCGGTATAGGGGAGGGCTACATAAATCAATGAAACAGCTGACTGACACTCACTGGGTTTCAACATAGAACTTTGCACAGAAGAAGTACAACAATTCAAGTTGCCACACTTCATACAGCAGATAAAGGTAGACAAAAGAGACAGAAGAAGTGATTCAAGAGAACTACGATAAGCAGAAATGTGAGGGAGAAACAATAGGGTTCTAATGAATATGAGAAATCACAAAGTATGATCGCATCTGCGCCAGTCATTGACAACGATTTACAGCCGTTTGTTCTTAGCATTCCGAGGACCCCAAACAGCCACACAGTCTACACCTCCCTACGTGGCTGGCTAAAACTATGTGTCAACGATTTCAAGGACTGATGCGAAGTCTTGGTTTGACAACTACTGGCTCCTTTGCAATCTGACCTTATATCAGCTAATATTTCCCGTCGAGGAAGGCTATGGCTAGGCACGCATAACACATGTCATAGACATCTCGATAGATGTAAATTTATAACTTCGTCGACTGATTCCCCCCCCCCCCGTCAGCGCCTAACCTGAATAGTGCTCACCTTATTACACCACTTCACACGGGAGACAGAATGCGGACACCTATGAGCAAAGACAGCTAGCCTTTTCACGTCTTCCACTTTCAATGGCCATGTCTCGCTCACAGCCATAAAGGAGGACAGAGCGAACTATTGAGCAGTACATAGGTCCTTTGGTTGATTACCAACGGGATATCACGTCTACTAAGCCAGAGATGGAGTAAGTTGACATATGCCGAACGAACCTTCTGTATCCGTGCTCAGATTTTGTCAGTGATCAACCCGTTGGGGCTGGCTGATGCAACGCCCCCGCCCACATAAGTGAAGTAAGTGGTCAACACGCTCCATCAACCACTTCAATCCCTATCTTTAAGATAAAAGTCAATGTAGTCCAGTCCCGTAGCATCATCTTACATTTGAAGGGAGCCAAGCGCATGCCAAACATTCGCAGATTGCAGCTCAAGGTTTTCAGAAGACTCTGCACTTTGTCACTTTCTTCATCCAGGTGGGAGGACTATATTATCCACATTATCTACGTCAATGAGATTATTCCCTGGTGGCAATAAGTCAATCCCTGAGTCGCTGAAATCAGTCAGGGTTAAGTCCGTTAGTACATATCTGATAAAATTAAACAGAAATGGGGATAGTGGGCATCCCTGACGGACAACACTGGTCGACATCACTTCAGATGACAACTCGCCACAACCTCTTAGACAGCTGCGTGAGTTCCAGTAGAGGGTCTTGATCAGTACAATGCGCTTTCTCGTCACTTCCTTCACAGCAAAACATTGTTATAGTTCCTTTCAGTCGACGGAGTCAAGTTTCGCCTTCAGGTCAAGATATATGACGATTGTTAGACGCCGGTAAGTATGCCTATGTTCCAGAATCTGTCGAAGAGTGAAGATATGATCAATACACCCTCTATCTGGTCTCCTCATGTTTGTTTCTCTTGAGCACCACTTAATCTACACATGATTACTGAGCCTAAAACTTTAGACCCTGTATTAGAAATGAAACTAAAACGGATGAAACAATATTAATCAATCAACTGCTCTTATAAAAAAAATTACAAAATATCATAAAATTAACACTTACATTCTTTATCGCATGGATTAACAGCTGTGTATCCAGCTTGACGCAAATGTTTGAAAGCTGCTATCAGCTGTTTATTCTTTCGGGAACAACAACGCCAAACATATCGTCTAGCAAGCATTTGCTCAAATGAAAAGGAAGCTTTAGCTGCAAGTCGTGGTTTCCATGCAGATGTAGGACATTCCGATGATTCAGACGCTTCTAATGAACGTATCAAATGAATGATGGAAAAAAAAACATCAAGATCACTTTTTATTTGATATAAGAAACATACACCACTAACAGTAAAAATAAACGGTGTTCAGTAGGTTGGGAGTGAGGACAAATACTCGCCGCTGATGACATTAGCTGGCAGTGGTCGCACTGAAATTACTAGTGGGTAGAAGTTAGACAGGGACACCCTGGACCGACGCGAAGAATCTAGAAGACCTGGATTTCGCGCGTGGATGATTTATGTTTGATGTCACACAAAATCGAAGACTTACAAGCGAAAACCGACAAACTGGTCGAAGAAGCAGCAAAGACAGGACTCCAGGTGAACATAGACAAGACGGAGGTTATGAAAATAACCAACCAACAACAACAACAGCAGCAACATCCGGCGCCGATCATCATCAACGGGAGGGATTAGAAAGAGGTTACATCATTCACTTATCTAGGGAGCATTGTCTCAACTACAGCAGGAACGGACGAGCATGTCAAATCGAGAATCGGGAAGGCGAGAAACACATTCATCAACGTGAAACCGACCTGGAAATTTTCGTCACTCAGCATCAACAACGAAATTCGGATTTTCAATACAAACGTCAATTCAGTCAGTTCTTCTATACGGATCAGATCAGAAACTTGGCGGGTCACAAAGAATATTTCTAACAGCCTGTTGCAGACCTTTATCAACAGCTGTCTTCGTTCTATACTCAAGATCAGATGGCTGGAAAGAATCACCAACAAGAAACTATGAAAAACAAGCAAAACAAGAACCAATCGCTCAACAAATATGCAGGAGAAAGTGGAGATGGATTGGACACTCGCTGAGGAGGCCACTGGGTGACATCGAGCATCAGGCCATCGCTCGAGTGAAACCCGAAAGGGAAGCGGCGAGTGGGACGTCCAAGGGTGATATGGAGGAGATCGTGTGAAGAGGAATTGAAACAGTACGGATTAACATGGACGCAGGTGAAAAGTACAGCAGAAGACAGAAGCAAGTGGAGACGTGCAGTTGAAGCCCTATGTTCCACTAGGAACCCAAGGGAACAATAATAATAATAATAATATAGAATTTAGAATTCATGGATTATTGAGTTTTGGCCCAAGTGACTGGATGGTCTACGAACTTGCCTCCTAACCGGAACAACCAGGGTTCGAACCCTGAAGATGAGTGCGTACTGCCAATGAGTCCCGAACTAGGACGAGACGACTGTCCAGCACTCCCAGCTTGTTTTTCAATGGTTCTGTAACTGATATCAATTCGTGGTCAAACTAGGGATGGATCAAATCCCTGCAAACTAACCTTAAAAAAGAAAACATTCTATTTTGACCGGTCAGAAACGACCTCAAATTTCATACAGCCAGTCATTTATAATAGACATATACCAAACATTACGATTCTCTTAAGATCGTAGACACATCCTCTTCAAAGATTTGGACAGAAGTTCGACTAAATTAATTACGAAAGACAAATACTTCATTAAAAAACAAAGAATTTTCGCATTAGGCTGTATACTACTGATTGATTGGGTGAGTAGTTGCAGCATACCATCCATATCAAACAGTAGTGCTTGTCAGCTAGTCAGTTCGAGATGGTCGAAACATCGGACGGCTGCTTCCCCCGTCTAGAGAAGATTTCATTAGCGGTGTATACCCAGTTTGACTCAGTTCAGTTCAGACAGTCAAATCAGTTCAAACGACTTGACTACTTGCTGGTCAGCCTACTTAGTCGAACTGGTTGACATGAGTGGTATGCGACTACTCATCTCAATTATTGAGTAGTATATATAGTTTTATGCAAATATGCTTACTTTCTTGATTACCACCATTTATAGTCCCAAGCAGATCACATATTATGATAAGTAAGATGAAGTTTTATCACTCGAACTGTGTACACTGCTAAATGGCTAATCAATTTGTAAATTGAGAATTTGGTTTCACAAATTTTAAGCATCAAATTTTACGGCTAAATGCTTCCTACAGTCTATGACAATGGAAATAAATTTACAGTGTTTTATCTGCATAAACACATGCATTGATATCTCTTTCATCTGGATGAGGAGAAACAGTCAAAAACAAGAATTCATAAATGACCGACACATTTCAGTTGGTAATGTTTCTTGGGAAAATACAGTAATAATGATATTAAACTGTATCGCTCACTAATTCAGGGTGCCTTTTAAAAGAGTGAAGAATGAATCCTAAAGCGTTATCATCAAATTGAAAATGTCAAAGATATATTCCAACTGATTTATGTCCAAACCAAGTTCACTTTTAACTGTTTGAAAAAATCTGGGCATTGGGTATATGGATAGATATTCATTATACAACCTATCTCTCAGAATCCAGTTTACTTCAGAAGCATGCAGAATCAGACGTCGATGAACTGCCATTTCTAGACTGCCTGGCTAGTTAAGAGGACGGAAAACGGACACTTTAGTATATTTATATTCAGGAAAAACCAGCGACTCCAATAAATATTTAGACTTCGGATGATCACACCCCGTCAGTGCAAAGTTATCAGTTGTTTCAAGTCTTCTTAAACGAGCACACTCTTTGATGTTAACGGATGAGAAGGAAAAACAAGAAGAAATATCAAACATTACTGAGACTCTCAAGCAAAACAACTACCCGAAAAACTTCATCAACAAAATCAACAATGACAGTAAGCATGGTCGAAAACGTGTTCCGAAAACATGGACCTCAACAGTTGTCATTCCATATAGAGCGAAGACGTCAAACGATATCAGGAGAGTACTCAATAAGCTCAACATAAGACACACTGCGAAACAACCTTATCCATATAAAAGACCAAATCCCTAAAGACTCTCTGTCTAGTTGTGTCTATAAAATAAAATGCTTGGATTGCGGTGCAATATACATCGGGAGAAATCAAAATCAGAAGAAATGAACACCGTAGAGTCGACTCTGTTCGACCACTGAGAAAGCCAGTTAGTGAACTAGAAAAGCTTTAAAAATCATCAGCCGTAGGTCAACACACTATAGAATCAGGTCACAAAATTGATTCTAACAGTATTGAAATAATCCAGAAAAGCATTTCAGAAATCACAAAGAACGTCTCATATCATCAGAAGCACTTCATATCAAGTGGAATCCAAATTGTCTGAATAGTCTGAATGATGGACTAAAACAGAATCTGACCTGGTTACAACACCCCGTGCCGTTTCCCATGAAATGACAAAGTCAACACGAGTGTGATAAGCAATTTCATTATGTAAACACATGCTGCTTTTACAATTTTACACACTTATCAAATCCAACAATCTACACCTGGTTTCGTTATCTCTACCAACTGGCCAACTTGACAAAGTGAAAATGACCTCATGCTGAGGAACGATGATCAAGTTGTTGTATATACATGCTGAGATTTTGTAAATTCTGGTTTAATAATACTGCTTTGATAAAGCTATTAGCAGTAGCATTAAATAGCGAAACGTCAGTAAAAGCAACGATATCGTTTTGCTCTTTTTCATTCATTGGGAAATACAAGAAAACAACCTTTATTATAATGAATATCCCAACTGAATTAGATGAACTTGCACTATGTTACATAATATGAGTATAAAAGTATAAAATCAGTATATTACAACAAGGCAAACATCTTTTTGTGCTCCATTTGTTTCTGGAGCCATTAAGGAATATGCTCTGCAGCCCTTACTTGCAGAGATCGATGAGTCCTCCCTATATATGTGTGTCCACACGTACATTTAAATTGGTAAATACACTAGGATGTGACGTCATTTTTCGCATGTTCGAAGGGCTTAGATAGATATATTGGCTTTAAATTCTCGATTATTATGATATTGGCTGCATAAAAAGTCTTTTTGACAGCAGCGTTCAGTCTTTGTCTAGTTATCAAGCTGCTTTGATGCCCCATATAGGGTAGCTTGATGTACACGTCTTTCTTAGGGGCGTGTTGGAGAGTGGGTCTTGGTGTTCTGACGACAGTAATACTAATATTATGAATAAGAATATGTACTCTTTTGGTGTAAACTCGTTATTCGCTAATGTGCCTTCGCTCAAAACAGTTGACTTTTTGTGTGATTATATTTCCACAAACAATTTTTTCATCCCGTTCCCTATATCTTATTTAAGGGATTTATTACTTCTATGTACTAACAATGTTAGGTTTACATTTGAAGGCGATTGTTTCCGCCAAGTTGATGGTGTTGCTATGGGAAGTCTGTTAGGGCCCCTTTCCGCAGATATTTATGGGTCGTACGTTGAGAATTTATCGGAGGATTTAATCGAAAATGTGCCACTTTATAGAAGGTATGTAGATGATATTGTAATCATCAGTGATAAGTCTTATTCTGCCACCTCAATTTTAAATCGAATGAATGAAGTTCAGAATAGCATATCACTTAGATCTGTAGAAGAGGAAGATAATTGTTTATCTTTCCGAGATATATTGCTTAGTCGACGGTTTGATGGTTCAATAAAAAGATCTATTTATAGAAAACCTACCTGGACAGGACAGTATCTTAATAACCACAGTTTCTGCCTTGTTCGGTACAAAAGAGCCTTAGTAAGGTGCCTCTTCAGTAGAATCCAACGAATGCGCACTGAAGACACACTTGATGAAGAAGAAAGAAAGTTGACACAAACTCTGGTTGATAACAATTATCCAGACAAGTTCATCAGGAGATATAAAGTAGTCAGAACACCAAGACCCACTCTCCAACACGCCCCTAAGAAAGACGTGTACATCAAGCTACCCTATATGGGGCATCAAAGCAGCTTGATAACTAGACAAAGACTGAACGCTGCTGTCAAAAAGACTTTTTATGCAGCCAATATCATAATAATCGAGAATTTAAAGCCAATATATCTATCTAAGCCCTTCGAACATGCGAAAAATGACGTCACATCCTAGTGTATTTACCAATTTAAATGTACGTGTGGACACACATATATAGGGAGGACTCATCGATCTCTGCAAGTAAGGGCTGCAGAGCATATTCCTAAAGGGCTCCAAAAAAATGGAATCTTCAGAACCTATTAACGGTGGGAACAGGAGACCTAGCTCTTCTATTGCGAAACATATTACAGAGACAGAACATAAAATTGACGTTAACAGATCTTTTATACCTATCTTTTTGTGTGTCCTGTATTACCTAGATAGGTAAGTTATATGAAAAAAACACTAGTAGGGTGACGTGAAATGTAAATTAAATTACCTGTTGGCTTTACAAGCCATTGTTCATTTTCAATTGTAGAATTTATGTGTTTAACAGCTTTCCTGGCAGATTTAGATGTTTTAAATTCAACAAATGCAAATCCACGAAATGAATCAGAATTATGATAGCTGGAATTTAACAAAGTATACAGATCGATATAGAACTAAAAGGAATTCAATTTTGTACAGGATATTAACGACTACACAAGATGCTTAACTATAGATAAATTTAGTGATAATGTAACTCGCCGAGTTGATGATAAAGGTTTATGTAGTAGACTATGAGCCAATAAACTGCACAGCGTTCGACAAAACAGTGACATATATATAAAGACACATTCACTGAAAATAATATAATTCCTCCTCTACTGAGGTTTTTTTCGTCGATGGCACAACGGTAGAATGCTCGCCGATCATGCGTATGGTCCAGGGGGTTTCCATCCCCGACCAAGGACGTACTCCTTTACCTCGCTAACTCAGTAATAAGACTGATAAAGAGGGAATGTTGGGTATGAAGCTAGCAACGCCATCCCGTAAAAATCATAAGCACCACTGCTATCGAAACTTCAAGCTGGCTCTAGCTTGAAGGCGCCCTATGTTCCACTGGTAACGTAAATGAATAAATAAATAAAAACTGAGTTTTTTCATACACACTTTCATAATCTAAACAAACAAATATAAACCTAACCGAATGTTTTAACGTTTTTTTTCCTTCACGTTCTCCAGTGGAACATAGGGCTTCAAGCTAGTGGCTTGAAGTTTCTGTAGCAGTGTTTATTTTACAGGATGGGGTTGCTAGCCTCATGCGAGCATTCTACCGCTGTGCCACCGACGTACAATCGATGTTTTAACGTAGAACATGAAAACTAGTTGAATTACAATAGTGTACAACATTGTATCAGAACATGTTGATGAAGACGTTTGCATACACAAAAGGCAAAGTGTGATTTGCGACCTAAAGACAGCAATCATTTCCACCGACTGAGAGGTGTTCGGCTGAAAATAGAATGTTGAGAAAGTATATTATGCTAACCAAAACACTCTACTTGAATTTATGTAGTTACGCATAGACTGACTGACTGGTTTCAATATAGAACTGTGCACAGATATGCAGCAGCTCGAGTCGCCACACTCCATGTAGCACACAAAGCAAGAGAAATAAAAAATAAATTCGAAATAGAGACAGTAAAAAGAGATATGAGGCAAAAAGAATAGTAATATCGAGGGACAATAGAATTTTATTGAATATTATAAACGCAAAGAGTGAATGCATCTACGCCAGCCATTGAGAACGATCTTGAGCCATATCAAAGATTGTTTCTAACCATTGGTGTTTCCCGCCTCAAGGAACCTACCCAGGAAGTCTACACCTTCCTACATGGTTTAAAAGAACTGTTGTGGACTTCATTGACTGACCATCACTGGCTCTTTTCCAACCCGATCGTGTGTCATCTAACATTGGATATGACTAGTCATGCGTAACACATATCCTAGTCATCTCAATCGATGTAACTTCACAGCCTCGTCAATTAATTTCCCCTCTTTACCTAGCACTCGATCGATGCCCAACCTCAATATTGCTCACCCTATTATACCACTTTACATGGGAGATAGAACGCAGGCACCTATGATCAAAGACAGACAGCTAACCTTTTCATGTCCTCCACTCTTAATGGCTAGGTTTCACAGCCAGTCGTAATAGAGGAGGGAGAGGATGGCTGAGCAGTATACATGCCCTTTGGTCGATAGCCGGATATCACGTCTACTACTAAGCCAGATATGGAGTAAGTTGACATGCCAAACGAGCCTTCTGTATCCGTGATGAGACTCCATCAGCCATCAACTCGTTAGGGCTGGCTGATGCAACGCTCCAAATAAGTGAAGTGATCAACACACTCCGTCAACCGCTTCACTCCCTATCTCTAAGCTAAGAGTAGCCGATGTAGTCCAGTCTTGTACCATCATCTTACATTTCACGGGAACTAATCGCATGCCAAACATTCGAAGGTTGCTGCTCAAGGTGTTCGGAAGACTCTGTATTTTGTCAGTGTCTTCACCCAGGTGGGAGGACTATATCATCCACATACTCAAAGTCAATGAGGTTATTCCCTGGTGGTAACAAGTCAATCCTTGAGTCTCTGAAGTGAGTTAGGGTTAATTCCATTAGTACATCTCTGATGAAATTGAATATAAGTGGGGATAGTGGGCATCCATGTCGGGCACCACTTATGCATACACCAGTTATGCATAGGCTTACAGAGAGATGCCGTCTGAAGTGACGATAATCATCAGTGCCCATCACGGATGGCCAATATCACCATTCTTATATAGTTTCACTATAGACGTACGGATGGGTATCATTCCATTTGGCGTTGACGTGTCTGAAATCAACTTGTGACCAAAAAAGGTTGCATAGATTCACAGTACACGTCCTTTCATGTAAAGAACTGTGCTTCCCCATCAAAGAACGCTCCGTTCTACTTAGCTGACATGACAGCTTAAAGTATATGGTAAAGAATTAGAGGCTTTTGATTAAAGAAATCTTAGTTAAGTCGCGCTCACGCTAGGCACAACAAGCTGGTAAGTAATGAGCCTAGGCAGAATTTTGTAAAGATAGAAAGTCATTATATTAAGTGGTGAGTCTCTGTTGTTTAAAGTATTTAGAACAGTTAGTACATACAAATTCTTTTTCTGATTACAGCTTGATTCCACACCGTATTTTTTGGTACAGGTATGGAATTTTCAGCATGTGATATCGGTAGCCCAAATTTTGCAGGCCGTCCATAGATATCAGGTGTGCGTTAGCAGGGGGTCGAACCCCGGACCACGTGCATGGTCGGCGAGAGTCCTAACCACTGTGCCACCGAGCCATTGCTTTTCTTAACAAGCGATGAAAGTCAGAAATGTAAAAACAATTAAAGTTTCTTTGCCTCTTGAAGATATTGATCACAAAAGGCTTTGGTACTTGAAACAATGGTCTCTAGGTTTGAGTCTCACTGAAAACACAACCACTAAGTGTGATGCAGATACTTCGAGTTAACTCATACCTTGTAATCAATCTAGATGTCGACAAAGAGCGGAATGCTGTAAATTTACTTGGTTAAAATATCTTTACCGATAAAGGAATTTATAGGAAGATGACCTTTTGCTTTACAAGGGTGGAGGGGAAACATACCGAGGTAGACTGACATAAAGAACTTCACCGAATTCTTCAAAAGTATTCCGAATCCAGTCAGTATATTCCCAGCTTAGATTGTTTGCATTGTTTGCATCGTCTGATTCCAAATTCTTCTGTGAACTGTTATCCTCATCACCGTTCATACCTATTCCAACAGGTGAACGTGGCAGTTCAGTAACCAAGATCGTTCTCTTTTCACGAGGTCCCAACTCTGCTAACGGTAACACTCGGACAATGGCTGTACCTAAGTTTTGATTAAAGTAGAACAAATGAAACATTTCAATTTGGTTTTAAATATGTAACGTATTGATACAACAATTTTTACAGGATTTTCATCATGAGCTAACATTAGTTGGAGAATCATTGGAAAACCTTGGAGTACTGGACAGTTGTTTCGTCCTAGTTTTTGACTCTTCATCAGTACGCACCCACCACCACGATTCGAACCCAGGACCTTCTGGTTACAAGGCGAGCTCGTATACCATTAAGCCACTGGGACCCGATCCAATGGCGTATGAATTATAACTTCTGCCAAATCACGACATCGCGCAACCATTTCACAATGTCTTCTTCGATGAGGAATATCTCCAAAGATATATCATTACTATCGTAAATCTTCTTTTTCAAATATTGGTTTTGTAGGGATTTAATTCTGATTAGATGGAGGATTTCATCATGAGCTGACATCAGTTAGAAAACCACTGGAAAACCTGGGAGTACTGGATAGCTGTTACGTCCTAGTTTGGGACCCTTCATCAGCACACACCCGCCGGGGTTCGAACCCAGCTCAGCCGATGATGAAATCTTCTATCCAATCAAAACCAAACCCCTACAAAACCAATACTTGAAAATTAATCTGATGCTCACTAGCGACTGGCCCTATTCAGGTAGCGACCTGGGGTTCTAGTGGGAAGCTGTGACCAGTAGGGTAGCGCAGGTTGAAGACGAGGCAGTAACTCATCGAAGAAGACATTGCTAAGTGGTTGCGCGATGTCGTGATTTGGCAGAAGTTATAATTCATACGCCATTGGATCGGGTCCCAGTGGCTTAATGGTATACGAGCTCGCCTTGTAACCAGAAGGTCCTGGGTTCGAATCGTGGTGGTGGGTGCGTACTGATGAAGAGTCAAAAACTAGGACGAAACAGCTGTCCAGTACTCCCAGGTTTTCCAATGATTCTCCAACTAATGTTAGCTCATGATGAAAATCCTGTAACCAATCAAATCCCTACAAACTAACACTTGGACATCCAATTTTTGTTGGTTCAAGAAAGGAACAATAACTTTACTCAGTTAAACCGATACAGGACACAGGAAGTAGTAATCTTACTCAGTTAAATGGTAAAAGAAAAAAATAACTAAAATGAGATTGTGGAATTACAAAAATCTCAAACAATTTATGTCTGGTACATAAACTTACCATCATCGGAAACTTTTAAGATTTTAGAGGATTCCACAACTTTTCTAAGTATATCCTCAGTAACATTCATTGCAATCAAACGATTACATTTTAAAAGTAAGGCGATTGGTATACCGCTATCTTCTCGTTTATCCATTTCTTGTCTGAAGAAGCTATCCCGATTTAGATTTCCTTCACTTAGGTAGAATTCAACCTGACGTAATATCTTTGATGCTCTTTGAACATCTGGTGTTAGGTTCTTAGAAGTTTCCATGTGCTGAAATAAAACCAACATACAATTAAACAAGTTATTTTGAAAAATTATTTGAATGTTTAATTAATGCACAATGAGTTGATTTTTTAAAATTATTCTGTTGCGTTCCCGGAGGTTTGAAGTTTCAGTAGCAGTGGTGTTTATTTTTACGGGGTGGGTTTGCTAGCCCCTCGCCCAACCTTCCCTCTTCGTCAGGACTGTAACCGGCTAAGGAAGGAAAAGCTGTGCACAGGCCGGGACTCGAACCCCGGGCCACATGCATGGTCGGCCAGCAGCTTATAATACTGAGTCATTATTCTGGGTGGGTAGAAGACAGCATAACTTGGTTCAGTAGTACACCAGCTGAGAGTGTCACATTTTGAAATGCAAAAAGAAAATAAGAATGCCCGACACTGTAACGAAACAAGTATCAACAGTAAGTATGCTTTATATCATTACAGTTAATTACTATAAGTTTGCATTACTCATGCAGGAAGCTGAATGATTATTATCATACCTAATACTGGGATTCCCTGCAGTTTTAAGCAAGAACTTATAGTTTCTTATTGATTATTTGTACGAGAGGTGAGACAGTCCCCAGATGCTGACATCGAGACAGGAGTTTTAATACAATTTTTTTAATATATTTATACAGCCTGACTCCACAAAGCATTTTTGGTACAAGTATGGAATTTTCAGCATGTGATGTCGGTAGCCCAAATTTTGCAGGCCGACCATCGATATCGATTGTGCGTCGGCAGGGGATCGAACCCCGGAACATGTGCATGGTCGGCGAGAGTCCTAACCACTGTGCCACCGACGCACAGTTACTGATACATCTTGAGTTGAGTGGATGGTTTTATACGGAAAATGCCTGATTTATTCTTGCCAATAAATGGGCTTAATTAATTTCACTAAATGATCTGCTCATAATTGGCAGAAATAAATTGTATCGCTTTCAGATACAGAGGAAAGGAATCCATAGAAGACTGTAAATATTTTTTGAGTAACTACGTAGACTTTCAGAATGAATCCAGTAAGAGCCAGAGTCCGATTCTGTTGACCAAACAAAGCGTTCAAAAAATTCGTCTGGAAGTAAATAAGTCCAATTTGTGCATAAGGTACTTTAGCGCACTTATTTAGGTGCCCGAATTTTAAATGCTAGGAAACAAGCTTCGAAACCAACTCCATCTAGTGAGGTTGGAGTAACCAGGAAGTTTCATGAGACTTCAAATAACACGTATGGCTCATTACCAAGCGTATATAAATGATAATGATTATTATACTGGTATTTCAGTTACAGTTAGTTGAGATCTCATTGGATATAGAAAATTATGAGGTTCCCGTCCAGGTGTTCTTACAATAAAACAGTAATACAGCTAATGAGGTAACTGCAATTACACCTGTCTCTGAAGTTTAAGACTTTATGATCTTATTTCAACTAACTTGTATTAGAAACTCATACTAAGCACTTCAGTTGAAAACTGGATGGATTAGGTACACTGAAGCATACTCGGAATCCCGAAAAGTGCTCTAGAAGCAGCGACGTTCATGTACATGCCTTTGGCATCTGCAGCTGATAGGACGGCAACATATTTTTAAAACATGCCTGAGTTGTACAGAGAGGACGCCAAATAGCACTACGATGATTGCTTTATCAGAAACTGGTAATAGTTAGGAACAGGTTTATATGCTTGAAGCTAAAAAAGGATAGTTTCCACAAACTAACTTGCTAACACATAGCCCACCTTTGTCATCTAAACGACTACTTCAAGCCTAGACGCTCCACCTACGTATACACGTCCTCAACTACCACCGCAATATGTGCTGAATTCGCCTGTCTGAGTTCACTCAGCTCCTGGTAGGACTCATTTCAAATTGCATTCAGGTGGCAACCTATCGATTCGTCGGTATAGACAACCTGAAGACTTTTCTAACTCTGGTGTGTAGCTCTAGTCAAAGAACACAGCTAGCAAAAGCTTCGGGCGCATCGTGGAACTCATATGCACTGGGTTGTCAGTATCTGCAGTGTGCCTAAAATGGTCACAGTGCGCTCTACCTATGCGCAAGACTTAAATATAATACACCAGGTACAAACTGACACGCTCAGTCACCTCTATACTACATATCTAAAGCGAACTATTGGTTTCTGCATCATATCTATATTGGTCTAAAACTTTCAATAGTTTATTAAGACTCAAAGGCTCGAACTCGGTAAAGCTGGTTAGTCTCAATGGCTGCTTTTAATAAAGACTGCAGACTGTCCTACAAACGAAAAACTCCGAAAAGGGACAGTCAAACACCTAAGTGTCTGCCATGTTTTGTTCATATTACTTACAGTGAACGTAAAATTCCGTGAAGACCAAACTAGGTAGCATTTATACTTGTGGCTGTCGACAAAATATTTGCATTTTGATAATGTTTCCCGGAAGTCTTCCTACTTTCGGACAAAAGCCTACAAATTTAAATCCTTTATAGTGAAGTTATTCTAGTAACTGAATCTAACTTTGGCCATTGCCCAAAAAGAAACAAAGTGTGCTGCTAATTCTTATTGCTCAGAAGGGGAAAGCATCCCAAGCTTGCAGTAATGATAAAAAAATTCTGAACTGTGTGGTGAAAATGAACACAGCCTATGCAGATAGTGGTCAATAATAGCATTTGATGCAGAAGTAATGAAGACAGTATTGACACAATGCTAATCAGTGCTAAACTAGTGCTTCACACAATTAAGAAATTTGGGGATATTTCAGGATATTCAGAGGCGACTCAAGGCAAAACTTTTGGGGGAATGTAACATCCCTCCCCCCAAAAAAATCCCTAAATATGCCGCAAATATTTTTATTTGGGTAAGAACTGGAAAATGGCAGGAAATGCTAAACTAATGCGATGGTACAGTACTGTATAGCGCGGAGAATTCAGTCATTATAGTACTCGCTCACCATAGGTAAAGCTCCGTTGTAAGCTTAGGTAGGATATTGCGCCATACGAATCGATACATAATGCACATGGAAAAGATGAACTGATGAACATAATACCAACGACTAATACTGATTTCGGTAAACATACACAGTGGGCCACCAAGTGACCTTGTACAAACAATCAGGGTAACGACAGCTTTCAAAAATCCTCCAATTCAAACTCACATTTTTAGTTGAGAATAGAAGGCTTCAAGCCTGTTAGCCCTCATCTAATGAGTATCTGTGGGGAAACTTAAGCTTTCAGCACTAGTAAGTACCAATGGAAAAATGACCCTGAACACACCCACTACATGATGAAGGATTTGCTCATAAACACATATATTCATCAAAATAATGAGTTGAAAGACGTAAAACTGTCAAACAGGATATCCGTTTCTGATGTCTGACAAAAGCTCCCTTCAGTTTTGGATTGGAGAATCGGCAAAGTAATATAACCACATTCTATGCATATATTTATCTAGGTCGTCTAACTCTAACAGTTACCCCAGTCCCTTAACTAGCCCCAACCTAACTCGAACCAACCCTTATGTCATCCTCAATATATTAACCTAACCCTAACTTGTCCTTAACCTAAACCTTAACGTAACGTCAACAAACGCCTGGAAACTTGCAAATTTGTCTTTGTTCGAGTCGACACCATCAGAAAAGGATTGCAACCTCCATACGAAGGTCCCTTCCAGGTTATTTAAAGTTCAGACAAACCCTTCACAGTCAACAGAAATCGAAAACGTGAGAATGTTTCCATTGGTCGAATCAACCCAGCCTACACAGACAGCGACTTTCAAGCTACGTCGACATCTGCACAACCAAATAATCAGAAAATCGATTCAACTCCAACGGCACCAATTCTTATCCATCCTCCATATCAAACACCTAGTGGTCAGCAAATCAGCAAACCTGCCCTCTACGTTCATTTTGTGAACTGATAAAAAAATTACATTCTCTTCATTTATACACTATTATCATGACAATTACTATTACACTTTGATACCATTGTTACCATAAATGATTATTATTACTATTATTTATTTATTAATTTACGCCAACTACAAAACGGGTATTTGTGTTTTTCAGAATCGACCTAATTTTTAATTCATATTTTTCGGGCGTTGATAAGGCATATCCCCTGTTTGAAGTGGCGCCTCCAGCTCTACCTTGAGGACATTTGCACGGTCTAGTTGATTTCAGTTTGGCTGATTTGTTCCGTTAGATCTAGGTAGCTGCATTTGACGTGATTCTGGTTTCTGTTTGGCTTGAACTCTATTGATTTCGTTAAGAATATTCGTCAAAAGCTGCCTCTAGGCCTGAAGGCAGTTATGGTGCAGGAGGATGCTTGAGAATGTGTTTCATGTGAAAATTATAGGGTGCACCTAAAATCCTCCTGTTTGTGGCGTCTCAATGATTTCTGTAGAGCTTCGTTTCTTCACTTGTGTCCATTTTTGTCGTTCACGAGTGTTTCACTAAATGTTTATGGCTATAATCAGGAACTTTCCAAAACGGTAACTGTAGTAAGGAATTTATATTTTTTTCCGCTTTAGTTTCCAAATCAATGTCTCTTTTAAGTTGCTTACTGTACTCTGTTGGCTATTCGTGATTTTTTATTGAAAAGCTTCTTTTTTCATTTACAGTGGTACCGAATGGACGCATTGGCACTTGGAGACAATGGCAACCAACCTACCCTTCCTATATCAGTGGATATCAAAAAACTTTTTGACGGAATTATGTTTAGTCACCGGAAAAAAAGTTGGGTTCAAGTAGAAGATGCTCCAAGTCAGCTGGAATCAGTAATATATGTATATATGTATGACAGAGTATTTCTAGGCAACTCATACACATTATGTAATCAAAAAGTGCATACGGGACCATGAGTCTCAGGAGTTGAAGTACAAATTAGTAGTCTTTCGTTGTACATATGGCATGAAGCGAAAAACTAGAGGTTCAGGTTTACGCGTCAAACCGTCAGAATTCTATTATTTATTTCTGCAGTGCAAAATACACCGGTTGCCAATCTGGCTTTCGTATACGCTACAAGGAGGACGAGTTTATCATTTCTTCCGCGAAAACAGTTCACAATCACAAATGTGAAAAAAGTCTTATGATAGGTGATCCATATTTTAGACGCCTGTCCGGGGATGAAAAGGAGAATATTGCACCAGTTGTGAAGACTACATCTGAGATTGCTGATGTTTTGGAATATGCTGAAGAGAATTTTAATAAAATTTTGACGAGCACAGATGTGTATAATTTACGTAAGGATGTGAGACCAGGTAAGTGATGTAGTTTAAAGTTATTTTTGAAGCCATGCCTTTGAGATCAGATGTTATGCGTATAATAAGGCAAAGCGGTCAGGTGGTTGAATACGTGGATTCGAATACAGGGATAACCAGCAGAATTTGCTTCGCCCCGGAATCACAGGTTCAGTTATATCGGAAATATGGAGAGTTGGTGTGTATTGACTCAACATACAATACCAATAAGGACGGGTAGGTTATACGTGAAACGGTTGACAAATCTTAATCAGATATTCTCTGTTTCAGTTGGTGGTAACAGACAATATGGGTCATGGCAGGCCTGTTTTTTTGGCATGGACGAGACGAGAGAGGTCATGTGACGTAGCTTGGATATTGGAACAATTCCAAAGAATAATGCAGGATACGTCCATCACAGAAACTTTCGTAATGGATTCGGCCAACTGTGAGATATCCGCCGTGCGTGATAGTCAAATTCAGGCGAAAATCGTCATCTGTGCATTTCATGTATGCCGAGGCTTTCAGCAGGAAAGTGAGGTGAACGTAATTAATACTTGATGCATTTAGACTCGAAATCCTTTTGTACGCAGGTTTTTATATCGTCTTGTTAAAGCTACGGCACCTGAAAGGTAAATGCATTGATTTCTAACCGTTTAGATTTCATCACTACCTTAGTGTCATTAGGATGGTTGATCGGAGGGTGTGGAATTATGTCAGGCATTACTGGGTGCCTAAGAAGGAGACGTGGGCTGCGGCATATATGCCGAATACTCTGTTGCTGTTTAATAGTACCAACAATAGAGTTGAAAGCCCTCACAGTCACCTAAAACGATATCTCCACAGAAGAGATCCCCTACACGTATGCATGTACAAGACGTATAAATGGTGTGTACGCAGGGAGAAGCGTCGTAGTGTTGAAGTCATCGTCGAAAGTTGTCGGGTTCATAAGTACCACGCACCGGAACCAGTTATGCCGATATTAGGAAACCTCACTCCTTATGCCGCTAAGTTAATTGCCAAGGACTATGGCCGTAATCGCCGGATGAACATAGAGTTGTATACTGATGATATGGCTATCATAAATGACGGCATATACCTGCACCAAGTGGATTATATCAATTCTACTTGTACCTGAGGAATATTTAGGGCACAAAGACTACCTTGCTGGCATATGCTGCTATGTCACACTCAAATTCCTCAGTTTACAGGTAAATCAAACTCTTACTAATATTTCAATTAATATTTTTAGTTGACAAAGTAATTCGCCTGTGTCGCAGATGGTTTTGGCAGGATCCATTGCTACCAAGTCGTGTGCCGTGTGAAGGTTCAATGAAGAAACCCTGCATGGAGATACTGCAACTTCGCAGGCAATTGAAAAGAAGCTTCGCAGTTATGCAGGATAATTATAGTAATGAATATACTATTAGTGCACTGCGAGCAACTCTGAATTACTTTGAGAACTTTCTTGTATAATAATGGAAGATGTACATAAATTTTGTGTCAATAAATGCAAATATACCCTAACTTCTAAACTGCATACGCCTTATGTTTTACCGTTTCATGTGACAGAAGTCTAATAGTCATTTGCGAATATAGTAGAAAGCATTTTCTAGAGAGCAAGTAAAAGTGAGTACTAGGCGGAATCTCCAGTACTTAGTATGAGAAGTAAGGTGAACGTCTTTTTCTTGTAAGTACGCAATGAAAAGATAATGACGAGTTTTTGTAACTAGCATTGTATTTACTATGTGGGTAATGTTATTACAGTCACACATTGCTATAACGTGTCTAGTCTGGCGTATCGCCACATGAGTAACACCAATTGTAGCGCTTTCCAGTCAGTAAAATTTCGACTTTTCGTACGTCAAACTTCGCGGAAGGTAGATGAAATTAAAGGCTGCTTCCAGACGATCCGTACAACGGCACCTTAGGCAATGTCTACAAAGACAAAAATAAGATAATTAGAAGACACGTTAAAATGCATAGGTAAATAAGTCAAGTACTGTTTTGGAATAAGGGAGATTACTAGTATTATGACAAGGTCTTCAACTCATTTCATTTCTTTCGACTGCTACCATTTCTTGCGTCAGCGTTACTTACTTATAGTTCACTGTAACTTCTTCGTTGCACCCTATTTACACAGTGCAAGGAAATGAGAAAATGAGTGCAATACTTAGGATACAGCAATAATAAGGGTATAAGGAGATTAACACTGCAGCGAGGTGCAACAGTAATAATAATTTGCTTTGTTCGAAAACAGTATTAATGTTTCAGTGTTGAATTCGCAGCATCTCGTACATTATTGTATCTCATTTTATGAAGTAATAACATCTCCAAGGTATTTCATGTTAGACTTAGTTTATGTTTCAGTGCCCTCTGTGATACAAACATCTTGTGAATGATACATGAGTATTTCAGTTATGCGTACTAAAGGTTTACAAAAATCACTCATCTAATTCACTTCTATTAGCACTAATTCTTATGTCCGTGTTACTGACTTTTGGTTTATGTTCTCTTCAGTGCACTTTATCTGGACAATTTAAGGAATTGGGAAATGCATTGAGTACTTAAGAAACGGCATTCATAATTGTTTGTGCCAATTAACACTGTGGGTGAGTTGTGACACTAGGCAGCTGCAGTGACAAAGCCGGCTGACTGAGTTTTAACATGGAACTCCGTGGAGAAGTGCAACTTTTGAGATGTAACGGGACAGAGTGTAAAAGTTATCTCAAGTAGGAGGTGAAATTATTTAAGACAACTCTTTTTCAGTTAGACGAGAACCGAATAAAAAAGATGCGATTATCATTTGCTGACATTTTGCTTATTTTTATCCACGTTTTAGCATTTCATTATACCTGGACTACAGATCATTCTGAAAGACTGACTTTCAACAGAGAAGCTTGCAAACAAGTGCACCTGTTTACGTCATCACATTCCATGTAGCACACAAAGGTAGAGAAAAAAGAAATCAAATGGAACTCTAATGAGCATAAATGTCATGGAAAACGAACACTGATATGGAAAAAACACAAGGGTTGTACAGATATGTGAGATTACACAGAGTGAATGCATCTGTGTCATTAACAAAGTTCGGAGTCACATTTCTACTTAACATTAAGCTTAACCACAATATTACTCACCATATTGGACTACTTAACACAGGAGAAAGGGCACAGACACGACGATCAAAAACCAGTAGTCTTTTCGTATCTTCCAGTTTCAATGGTCACTCCTCACAGTCTAAGTGGACAATATCATCATATACACTAAGTTGACGAGACTGTTCCACCATAAGTCCCTAAAGTCAATGACAGACAATTCTATTAATACATGTATGATGAAAGTGAACTGAAAGAAGGACGACAGTTGTAGAAATGAGCCTTGTATTATATCCTTCTTGGAAATATCAATTCCCTCATAGTTTAGTTTCAGTATTAAGTGAATGGAATGCAATCTACAGATTCATGAAATTCACATGGTGATGTACTACTTTTCTGGAATCATAGTTAATGTCTCCTCATTAAAGTGAGCAATGGGTATTGTACTTGTATAAAATTAATAGGATGTGAACCGCTGCCGATGAAAACGACAGAAATTCTTGGAATTATCAGTTATAATTTCAGCTGGATCACATGCAACACTCGGCAGTTGTTAAGTGGTCAATTCATGAACGTGGAATCCATACAGAAAGCGCAGAAGATTTAGTGCAACACGCACACTCCTGATTTCACTATTCAGCATGTACGCTAAATGCATTACTTTAGGGGCCTACACACTTCACAAATTAACTCACAACACTGAAGTGGAGAAATTCATATTTGTCCTTACTGAGCTTAATATAGCGGTTCTTGTGAAGTAAATTTCTTATGCAGAAGAGAAGAGCAAGGTATTCATAATCTTTCGCTACATGTGGAATCGCAGTGCAACTCGATGCGCAACAGTATATATATGAATAAACTCAAAAATAAAGTCCTCCTGGTGACACATTGTGACATGATAGGAAGTGAGACTGTCAGATCACCAACGTATTTGACGAAGTTGCTCTCATTAGAAAGAGAAAAGTCATGTAAGACAAGAGAGAGAAAAAAGAAAAGGAGACATAACAGTACCCTGAGGAACACAACCTTCAGCAAGCAAGGCGGAAGATTTACCCTAATATACAGTATGCTGTATACCATTTGGGAAATGACAATGCAACCAATCACCTGCACAGGACTCGTGTTTGCACGACCGAAACCTTACTCAACTAGTATCATCTAGGTCCTTAGTCAATAGCGGCATATACTGAATAACTTAAAGCTTAGCACAAAAGTGATAAAGCACAAAAAACACTTGCAAAGTAGGAGACGGATCCCGGGTGGATGAGGAGGTTACTGAAAGGTATTTATTTGTCATTTAGCAAAGAAGAAGATTAAGAACTGCAATTATCAATTGTTGACATTCTGGAGACCATTATTCAGTGTTTCGCATTTAGTTATGCCCAGCCTGTGTCATTCTGCCTGACTTTCAGTGTGACTTCGCAAAGAAGTCCAACTGTTCAGTTTACCACATTCCATGCACCACACAAAGGTAGAGACATACAACTAAATGGAAGTTTAACGAGCGAAAATTTGGGGGAAAACAAATAGTGACAACATGAGTTGAATAGATACGTGAGATTACACAGAGTGAATGCATCTGTGCCATTGTAGTGACCCGTTTTATTACTCATCGTCGCAGTATACTTTCACTATGTAATCGTACTTTGATTTCTTTATTACTCTAAATCTTGCATGTTAACAATTGATACTTTTTGTACTCGCTCGATTTTTGAATTTTGATTGCTGCAATAATACACTGTCGTATTCCTTCGCAAGTGCCTTTTGAATTACGTTGTGGATGTCGAGTAATCACAACGTTAGGACACAAATATAAACGCGAAGAAGTACTAGAATATACGTGTACTCTAGTACAGTCAAAATATCAGCAGCACAATAAATTGGCAAGCCCGACATAGCTGATTGATGGACTACATCATTTCGAAGTATACACAGTGGAATAAATCATCTTTGCCGTCGCATTAACTTTTATAACTTCATAACATTTAGATGTATAATTACTGATATTTCTGATAAAAGTACCTCCGGACCTGGCGGCACAGCGACTGCTATCCCAGTTCACCCTGATACTCAAGCAGCTGGCTGTTACGCAACACCTCAATTCCAGTTCTCTGTCCTCAAGCTTCAGCATTGTCTACAGGTGTGCAAACACTCTTACAGTGGTCTGCAACTCCATTTACTCAAGCCGGTCCTACAACTGTTCAATTACAACAGTTTACCCAATCACCTCAACAACAACAGATTCAAGCACAAGCTCATCAGTTACAACCAGCTCAACAGCAAACTTATATCCAACAACATCAGCAACAACCAACAATGATGGCAACTGACGTCTCTGTCAGTGGTCAACCTTGTACTGTAGCTGCATGCTCCTATGCTACTCCCCAGTTTATCACTCTGGCACCAGGAGCTCCATTAAAAGTCATGGCTGTTGGTCCTAACGGTCAGTTGATTCAAATCACTGGTATACCACAGTTTATGCCCACTGCTTCCGCTGGAATGCCTATCAATCAACCAACTTCTACTCTCCAACCTCAGCAAACATCAATTCAAGTTACTCCTCAACGCCGAGTAACAACACCCCAGCAACAACAACAACATACTGACGGACGTTCACTTTCAACCGTATCAGCAGCAGCTACTGCTGCACTCTTCTCTGGCACAGCCATCTCTTCTTGTACAATTCCACTTGTACAACCAGCTTTCATGGAAATAGAGGTAACTGAATGTTTACCCATGTCATTTCCATACTTCCTTATTACCATACTATTAACTGCATGTTAAGATATAAATCTATTCTGTAACTCTTTACAATAACAACCTCATTATTATTCTAATAATAATTTTTCTGGATTTATTGTTACATTTTGCACAACTTTCTAAACATTTTGGTTCGTTTCGAAGTAGTTAACATTTTTGCATATATACAGTTATATTAGCAAACCTCAAAAACCTTAAATCCTCAATTCGGTTTTCATGCCACAAACTCGTATATGTTTCTTCTGTAATTGTAATTTACAATATCATTCCGAATACAGGTAAACTTCATTTACCTGCATTCTACGGAGGGGCTATTGTGGTGACCCGTTTTATTACTCATCGTCGCAGTATACTTTCACTATGTAATCGTACTTTGATTTCTTTATTACTCTAAATCTTGCATGTTAACAATTGATACTTTTTGTACTCGCTCGATTATTGAATTTTGATTGCTGCAATAATACACTGTCGTATTCCTTCGCAAGTGCCTTTTGAATTACGTTGTGGATGTCGAGTAATCACAACGTTAGGACACAAATATAAACGCGAAGAAGTACTAAGATATACGTGTATGCCAGTTTAATCAAAATTCAGCAGCAACACCATAAACAAAGTCTTGCAGACATATATCTAGTAGTTCTTCTAGCTGACTGTCAACGATTTTATGAACCAATAGCAGTTTTTCATTTGACCGACCCAAACACATTTTGAACCTTAACATGTGCTGGCCAACATTATCCCTCGAGGAAGGCGATGGCTTGGTATGCAATCACGCGTTATAGCCATCTCAACCTATTCAGCTTCCCAACCTTGAAGACTAACTTACCCTCCTCACCTAACACTTTATGCGTAACCTCAAGAGCAATCGCCATATTATACTGCTTTAATCATGAGATCGAACACAGACACCTATAATCAAACACCGGTATTCTTTTCATATTTTCCAGTGTCAGGTGTTACTTCTCATAGTCTAGGTGTACAGTATTGTAGCGGTAAATAATTCCCCAAAATTATTAACCACAGCAATCATCACTCAACATTGGATGCTGACCATCACTGTTTAAGTCGACTTGTTTAGCTGAAGGCTTACGGTCAAGCATCCCCGCCATTTGGTGCTCCGTCGTGTCACGTGCGTGCACGATTACTAGCTAGCTAAGCATTCACCTCTACCCGCGATTTTGTCCCGAAATATAATACGTACTTTGGAAGACAAAATCTGGTCTTTTGCTTTACCATTTGGTACTCGAAGAACGAACACTATAGTGGTTGTTGGTATAAGATCTTGCGTTAGTATAATCCGTACAACTCGCGAACGTCGATATCTTCAATCTCTAAACTTGTGAACCCGTCAACCTCTAAACTGGTGAGCCCAACCACGAACTACATCTTCAATTCACACGCACATAAACCCGGTGAGTTCGTTCCTTTTTGTGTTTATTCTTGTACTATATTGTTATCGGCATACTTTTCGTCATGAGTGATCCTAGCCCCAAGGTTATTCGGATTCGCTCAACCGCCAAAACAATCCAGCTAGTACCATATTGGCCAGATAATGCTGAAACGTGGTTTCAGATTGCTGAGTCTGATTTTTGTGAACATGGCATAACTGATCAACGTTCACAGTTCCTTGCAGTTATTCACGCCCTACCGCGGGAATTCAGCAGGTGCGTAACTCTGCAGATGTCGGTAAGTAACTCGTACGAGTTGCTCAAAGCATCCCTCCTGAAGAGAAACGTTCTCACAGATAGACAACGTCTGGATGAGTTATTTCGTAACATCGAGTTAGGAGATCAGTCAGCCGTGAGCATGCTGGCAAGAATGAAAGAGATCATTGGCCAAAGTCAGTTCGATGAAGGACTGTTTAGAGAACTATTTTTATCCAAACTGCCACAGTCAGTTCAGACTGTACTTGTGACACTTCAGGGTGTTCTCATGGATGACTTAGCTGTCTCTGCAGATAGAATTCTAGAGATAACGAAACGGCCAGTTACCGAAGTATACTCAGTTACCGAACAGACTTCGAAGAAGGATTCTGCAATGATAGAGTTATGCAACTCCGTCCAGCAGATGCTTAGGTCAAACAAGCCTGGCAATTCTTCCTATCGTCGTTCTAAATCCCCTCAACGGCAAAACGCACGTGGACGATCTAAGTCCAACACACGTTCTCTCAAAAATCCTGACTGGTGTTGGTATCACAACACCTATGGCAAGGAAGCGAAATGTTGTCGAAAACCTTGTGAT
The DNA here is from genome assembly GCA_944472155.2 of Trichobilharzia szidati. Lineage (NCBI taxonomy): Eukaryota > Metazoa > Platyhelminthes > Trematoda > Strigeidida > Schistosomatidae > Trichobilharzia > Trichobilharzia szidati. The sequence goes on from OX235273.1 coordinate 143,969,321, forward strand.
TTCGGCAAAGCCTCCAAGTCTGTGGGAAACTATCCCGCCGGCACGCGTTAGCGGCAACCGTCGCCGGTGGCACTAGCCGCTTACTTTACATCCACGATGTAATGAGCCAGACTAGATATCTAGTCGACACAGGCGCCGAAGTCAGCGTCCTTCCTGCTACAGCAGCAGATCGACAGAAGGATCCTAACTTCAACCTACAGGCTGCAAATGGAAAACCAATTGCAACCTATGGTCGGAAATACGTCTATCTGAACGTAGGTTTACGCAAACCTATTCAGTGGATTTTCCTTCTCGCTGACGTCACAATGCCCATCATTGGCACGGACCTACTTAATCATCATGATTTGCTCGTAGACGTCCGCCGTAAACGATTAATTGACAACACTACTAGTTTGTCTATCAAAGGCATAACTTACAGTGGCCCCAGCTTGTCAATCCTTAAGATGAAAGCAATCCTCGATCCAACTTTTCAACCGATTGTTGACAAATATCCGGAATTGAATTGCCCATCTAACGATCTCCCGTGTATAACCAGCAATGTTATGCACCACATCATAACCTCAGGACAGCCCGTGACATCTAAAGCACGACGACTGGCCCCTGACAAACTGAGAATTGCCAGAAACGAATTCGATCATATGCTCACCCTTGGCATCATTCGGCCATCGAATAGTCCATGGGCATCCCCATTGCATATGGTACCGAAAAAGGATAGTAACGATTGGCGACCCACTGGTGATTACCGGCGAGTGAACGCCAAAACAACCCCTGATTGCTACCCTTTGCCTCACATACACGACTTGACGGTAACGTTATCTGGAGCATCTATATTCTCCAAAATCGACTTGGTTAAAGCATATAACCAAATCCCGATGGCAACGGAAGATATTCCGAAAACGGCTATCATCACGCCTTTCGGACTTTTTGAATTCCTACGTATGCCATTCGGCCTTCGGAATGCGGCCCAAACATTCCAACGCTTCATCAACGAAGTATTTCGCGGTCTCGACTTTGTATACGCATACTTAGACGACTGCCTCATTGCCAGTCCAGATAAGGAAACTCACCTTAGACACTTGGACTTGGCATTTGAAAGGTTACGCCAACATGGTGTTACCATCAATATACAGAAGTGTCAGATAGGCGTTGACTCACTCGATTTTCTGGGTCACACTATTGACTGTCAGGGCATACGCCCACTGGCTACTAAAGTCGAAGCAATACTGAACTTTCCGGAGCCAAAGACAGTAAAATGCCTTCGCACTTTTAACGGCTTGGTAAGTTACTACCGACGTTTTATTCCTAATTGTGCTTCTCTAATTCAGCCATTAACCGATCTCCTTCGAGGGGACAACAAGGCTATCGAACTCGACACGTCTGCTTGACATGCTTTTACTCAGGTAAAGAAAGCTATTGCGGATGCCACCCTTCTTATGTATCAGGATCCAACGGCACCGTTGAGTATCTCGGTTGATGCATCAGACACTGCAATCGGCGCAGTTCTGCAACAACTAGTTAACAACGAGTGGCAACCACTCGCCTTTTTCTCGAGGCGCCTTCAAGTAGCTGAAACGAAGTACAGCACATTCGGAAGGGAACTTCTAGCTATGTACTGTGCTATACATCATTTTCGACATTCAGTTCAGGGTCGTGAATTCACCATTTTCACTGACCACAAACTCCTGACGTACTCTCTGAACTCAACTTCAGATAAGTATTCACCCAGGGAATCGCGACAATTAGATTACGTTTCACAGTTTTCATCAGATATTCGCCATGTTTCCGGAGTGAACAACACTGTGGCAGATGCCTTGTCACGTATTTGTTCTTTCACCCAAATCGACGGCATAGACCTTGTAAAACTGGCTCGTCTTCAAAAAGAAGATATTGAGCTTCAGCGTGAGTTATAATAATAATAATTTTATTTCTGGAACAGAATCCAGCCATTTTTACAGGCATGAACAAATGTACACTAATTAGAACTCATAGAATATATATGATTTGTTAATCTAGAAATAGATTGAATACTGGTAAATTTGAGAGAAATATTTAAAAAGAAATGTACAAATAAGGCAATAGGTAATTTTCGAGATATGCTTTCAACTGAATAATTCATGAGATATAGCAATCAATCAAAACTGTAATTGAAAAAAAATACGGTATGTCAATTTCACGCGGGAATTATAAACGATTACGTTAATTGTGGAAGGTAAGTAGCATTTTCGTACAGGTGCTGACGTGAAATATAAGAGATGCGGAATGAACAGTAATTGTAATTAAATGATTCATAGAGTGTTTGAAAGTCCATAAAACTTCAAATTCACCGGTAAGTACACCATAATTGTGACATTTCCAGTTGTATATGAGACCAACTTTGAACTTGTCAGCAGATTTCATGATAGAGGTGGTTCCGTTATTCACCAGGTGGGCTAGCAATATTCCGAGGATAGCGGCAATGTTTCAGTGCCTTCGTTTAAGGCAGTACCTTTGAAAAGAGAAGAAGACACAAGGAAACCGACAGAGAGGTGCAGAAGTATATAATAGGTGTTAATAATTCAAAACATATGTAAAAAAAAACATGGGGCTCATCATTTTTTTTGTTTTTTTTTCATTTAAAAAATACTATTTCCCCCTGAGATTTTCTAGTGATGGAATTCTGGTCTTTCTTGCGAAAAGAAAAAAAAGTTTAAGTGAAAAAAAGATGATAATTTTACCTACTTATATAGGTTAAATAGGAGTTAAACACAAAAGTCAAAGTGCGTGAACTATGTAGAAGAAAAGCGAGGGCTTAATAATAACTACTGTTTTTCTGAAGTATACATTTAGGTGTCCTTCTGAAGTAGGGGACTCATACCATGTACTTGCATTCGAGGAGTTTGTTATTTAAACTTCAGCTTTAGGCAAATTTTCAACTTCTGTTGTCTTTTTTTTTAAATTTTATTTATTCTCTTATTCTGCAGAAGCCATTCGAACTCAGGAGCCTTAGCAATAGAGTGCTGTCCCACAGATAAGGGTGGTTCTCATATGTCCCCACCATCATATCCGCTGACTAGCAATCACCACCCTCCCACCTTTTTTGTGCAAGGCCCTGGCAAAATGCTTCATTTTTTTTATATATCTTTTAATTTCTGTTATAATATGCCACAAACTTTTCTTTTTTAAAAAAAATATTTATTTGTCAACTCATTCGAAGTCATGGCATGAGTGACTACTTTCAGAAGACCGTCATGTATGTTTCATCTGTTACAGTATTTTGGAGAGGAACAATAATAAAAGTATAAGGAAAATAGACTATCAGAGTCTACATTTTAGATATAAACAAATGTAATTTCGGAAAACAGTGCATAATCATGCAGCATTAAACATATAAGTAGTAGTAATTTATAATATTTTGTTCCGAAAGATTTGACTACACAAGATTATAGTTATAGAACAGTAAGATAGGATTCATTACTATTTAGGACTCACCGTATAGTTGATTATTTAGACTACCAACATTCGGGCCTTAATTTGCGTATAGGCAGACAGTGCTAACAAGTAGCATTAGGCAGTCCCCAGAGACATTTTAATACCAGTCGTCTTCAGTTGATTTGCATCTGGAACTTGAGACTGAACTCTTAGCATGCTGAAATACTCATAATACCATGTTATCAGTGATATGTGAAAAAATTTTTTTTAATATTTGAATGAAGAAATAATTAAAATTTAAGGCTGATTGAGAATAGGTGACTGGGGTTGTGAAAACAATCATAGTGAAAGTAGAGTCAAACATAGAGATCACAGATTTCGGGAGCTAACAGTGAGGGTCAGTGGAGTGCCGTATTAGATCTCTGATTTTTAGTCTGTCACATACGCCTTCTAACCCGGTGTTGATAAAATATTTGTTCAGCAGAGATGAGAAGGTTTTTGGGGTAGGACTGTTTCTAATTTCAGTTGGAAGACGGTTCCAAATGCAGCGGTATCTGACAGTGAAAGAATTTGATCTGTACTTTGTATGACAGCGGGGCACTTCAAAAGATGAAGATTTATTTCTAAGGTTATATTTCTTAGGTGAACTAAAAGTAAATTCATTGTGGGGGAAATATATAAGCCCTTTAGCGATCCTAAATGTAATTTTTAGGTTAAACTTCAGTCGTCTGACCCATAAGGGTTCCAAGTCAAATATGTTACATCTGTCGTAGTAGGAAATGCAAAGATTTTCACCTACTAGACGTTTGGTAAACGCCCTTTGTAGGCTTTCCAATTTGCACCTGTCTTTTACGGAAACACTGTCCATGACAGGAGGACAAAATTCAAGTAAGGGCCTTATGCATAACTTGTACAGCATAATTTTGGATTCACACGCTTTAAAGTTTCGGAATAAAAACCCAAAAAGCCTTTTAACCTTTGATACTTGTAATTTAACGTATTCCGTTAGGGTAAATTCTGGAGTGTATTTTAGACCCAAGTCTGTTGTAAGCGGCAGACGAGGAATATGATTGTTGTGTAGGGAGATGGAAAGTTCGGATGAAATGCCTTTGGAGCATAGCACACCACATTTTTCAACGTTAAACTTCATTTTCCACGTGTTACACCACAATTGAACCCTATCAATATCATCCTGAATCCTATCAAATACACATGACACTTCATTTCTGAGTGAGTGGTATACTATTTTGATGTCATCAGCAAATAGGAAAGGTCTGCCATGTCTAATAACGTCGCAAATATCATTGAAATATAACAGGAATAACAGTGGACCTAGAACACTACCTTGTATGACTCCACTTGTTATCCGAACGGGGTTGGATGTGTGGGAACCTAACCTGACAATTTGCATCCGATTGCTTAGGAATGAACTGAGCCAGCTTAACAAAGAACCTTGGATCCCATAAGACTGGACTTTTGATATTAACAGTCGGTGGCTTACTGTGTCAAAAGCTTTACTAAGATCTAAGTATACAATAACTGTGATCATACTGGAATCTTTCAGTTGTGAGATGTGATCAAAAAATTGTAAATGGCATGTAGTGCAAGAACGTGACTTCATGAAACCATGTTGATAAGGAGTGATAAGTTTCTCTTGAGAGAGGAAGTCAAAAATGGCACTTTTCACGATCTTTTCCAGAACCCTTGAAATAACAGAAGTTAGGTTAATGGGTCTGTAACTCATGACACTTGAACGGGAGCCTGACTTATACCTAGGGGTAATGTGCGTGGTTTTCCATGCATCTGGATATGTTCCAGTTGATAGAGAGATAGAGAACAATTTAAGAAAGAGAATAGGGATGTCTTCACCACCGTATTTTAAAAAAGTTGAGGGAATCATATCAGGACCAGGGTTGTTTGAACTTTTAAGGGACGTGATTGCTCTCTTAATATTATCCAAGGAAAAGCTGATAGTTTCTAAAGTTTTTTGTGAACGTACATGGAATAGAGGTTGTGGCAACGTGTTGTCATCATGGAAATATGACCGTGAGAAGTAGGAGTTTAGAAGCTCACAAATTATTTTAGGGTCAGTAGCAGTCTCACCATTTTCTAAGATGAATTGTATATCTGTTTTACGAGAGTTTAGCCTTTTGCGATAAAGCTTACAGATTGCAGTGTATTTAGAGCTATCTTTAAGGGCTGCACTTTCTTGTCTGAGTAGAACGTTGTCGTTATTTTCTTTCAATCTGAGATAAATGTTCTGTATATTTACAAGACACGAGAAGTCATTTTCTTTATGGTACTGTCGGTGCAGCTTTCGCAGCTTAGCCTTTACTTTTATAGGAATGAAATTCTTTATGTTTTGTCTTGGACTCTCTTTACATTTAGGAACAAGTTTATCAAAGCATATAGTTACATTCTGGTAAAAGGCTATTAGGATAGTGTCTAGGTTGCTACTAGAAAAGAAAAGGTCCCAGTCTAAGCTTCTAATGAAGGAGTGAAATACATCCCACCTAGCTTTTCCGAAGCACATGAATGTCTTGCGCAGGGTAAAGCATTTTGATGAGTGAAGCTTGGTATCGAGGGCGCAGATTATTGTGTTGTGGTCACTACCAGGAAATGGTTGGCTGATGTCTATGGTGGATAAGGCAATGTCTTTCAAGAAAACCAAGTCCAGTATATTGTGGTTTCGGGTAGGCCTTAGAATACTTTGTGTCCACCCACATAACTCAACAGCATCTAAGAATTTGCTGTAGCGGGGAGGAGCACTGATGGGCTCCCATGAAACTTCAGGCATGTTAAAATCCCCTCCGATCACTTTATAAGTAAAGTTTAATTTCGAAGTGTAATGAAAGGCTGCAGTTATTTCACTTAGCAGTTCACTGTCATGGTTGGGTGGGCGATAGATGCAACCTAATAACAGAGTTTGCTGTTTATTTATGTAGAGTGTCACCCATAATGTATCGCATATATTAAGGTTAGGGTCATCGTAGTGCACAGCTCTGCAGTCAGATTTAACATAGATAATGCATCCTCCACCCCGCCCAACTGATCTGTTCTTCCTGAAAAATGAGTAGCCTTCGCAGTGAAAGAAATCATCATTTATTTCACTTGTGCACCAAGCTTCAGTGATCAATAGTGCTGTAGGTTGGCTAATCAGTAGCAGGGATTGGATGTATGCCATCTTGTTTACAGCTGACCTGGCATTGATAAGAACTATGTTAGGGTTAGCCGAGTCATATCTTAGGATTTTAGCTATGTCTTGAAGTAGCTGGTGGTGAGATTCAGTCATAGTGTCCTCAGACGACAATGAAATGTCTATGCCTGTAGATGCCCTAGGAAATCTAGAAGTGCAGAGGGGGTGAATTAAATTTTCGTTTTCATATAAGTTTGGGCGTAAAGAAGATTTGCTGTCAGAAGAAAAGGACACAGAGGGTTGTTGAAGGAGAAGAAGGGAATTACCAGAGTCATGTAAGGTGAGCTCCAGGCAGTAATTAGACATTGCTGTATCAGCTGTCATATCTATATTGGGGGGCGAAATCTGTGGAGAGTGGTGAGCATTTGTAGTATGTTTGAGGTCATGTTGTGAACCTGTATAAAAAATGGTAATGTCGTTTCAGCAAAACTGCTGATCGCTGGATAGTCAGCCCTGTTGGGTGTAGGCATGTAAATAGGTGGAGGTGGCCTGCCAAGCAAGCTCAACTTATTCGAATTGTTGCGAATTACGTCACCACTATTCGACTTCCTATAGTTAAGTGTATCAATGTTTTGGTTTGTATTGGTGCGAGGGTTTACTTTTTTGAACAGGTAGCTACGAGGTTCGGGTTCTGTTTTGCGGTTATTGTACCTATTGGTTTTGTGGATATTTGTTTCTGGAGAGAGGTGTGGTGTCGAGCTGTCAGCATGTGAATTAGTGTGTGGCACTAGTCTATTATTCTGCGTTGTCTGCGTAGACGAACTGGTAGCCGCATTCTTCAACTTCCTGGAATTAAGACTACTTGAATTGGTGAATACTGGGTGTGATGTACTGCAGTTTGTCACTGGGGTACAGGGATTGTTATCAGAGGAATCTAAATCTACGGTCGATTTCTTTCTTAGTGTTCGGCTATACACTGAACTATTTTTGGACCTTACATTTTCAGGCAAGTTCGTTTCCGAATACGGTGTGCTTTGTATAGAAAGATCCACCCCCTTTTGCTCTGCCTCAACAGAAGTGTGGGTGCCCAGGGGTGTTGTAAAGGAGCTGGGATTTACAGTTTTAGAATAAGTCATTCTTTGGATCGGTGTCTTGTCACGAGCTAATTTAATCGTATGGTAACGTGTATTTTTCAGTAGTGTTTGCCTACCGTAAAAGATGTCAGCATTAGAGGACGAGTCAAATTTCAACACAAGTGGGCAAGATTTATTTTTATGAGACTTTCTAAGTCGATGGCAGCTGCACGAGACGTTATTCATAGAGCACGCATTCAGAATAGTGCTTTTGACCTTGTTAATCTGTGCATTATCCGGTATATTATACACGATTATGTTCTTCTCGCGCACTACACGTTGATATACTTCAGTTGCAACGTAGTTTATCAGGTTTGCGGTTTCTGGTAACTTACTAGGTGAAGTACCATTACTGTCGGTTTCACTAGGTACTGCCAGTTTTGATATCTTAACTTCAAGCCCCCTAATAATGGAAAATAATTCTGCAATTTTATCTTCACAACAAAGTGTAGAACAAGAAACTGGATTAATGCTAGGAGTCAAAATGTTTGCCGTGTAATTCATTTCGCAAGACGTTTTGCAGGTGTCTGCGAGGCCTGGATCATTGCATGTAGTATCACTATGTATACCATCCATGATGTTGTTTAATACGCAAGCAGGTAAAGGGAATTCAACGTCCGGACTTAACGTATCTACTGCAGGAGACCTGTGTTTAGTTGTTAAATCACTGGATGTAGTCTTCACACTTCCTGCAGGCCTATTCATTCTATTCGGTTTGTGTTTTTTACTGGGATTTGAAGCAGACAGTGGAGTTTGACGCTTAGTTTCAACCATTGGCATTTAGAAAAGAGTTAAACTTCTTAAATATAAGAGAATGAGCAAAGTGTCTGTAAGGTCCTTTTTAGGGTGTTGGAGATTTAGATTGTTTAGTTCGGTACGCAATTAGCAGTTTATGTGGATAAAAATACTGGAATATAGTATGAAGACACGCTTAACAAATACTATAAATGCAAAGATGCGATAACAGAAGCACTTAAGTAGACACTAGCTATAATGGACAATTACAGCCGGAAAAGTTATCTTTAATGAAAAAATAGGACTAAATATTTAGTACTATCCTCAAGAGACCTATTGTCGAAAACAACTCTACAATTAGCCAAGAAACCCTTAGGTATAGGAAAGGATACTATTCTGTGTGACATTTCCACTAGTACTCCTCGCCCCATCGTGCCTAAAAGTTTTCGCCGTAACGTCTTCAATACGTTGCATGGCTTATCCCATCCAGGTATTCGAACTACTGTCAAGCTCGTAACTAGTCGGTTTTGTTGGCCTGGTATTAACAAAGAAGTAAGGGAATGGGCACAGACGTGTTTAGCTTGCCAAAAGTGCAAGGTAATACGACACACTAAAAGCCCCCTTGGCACTTTTCTTATCCCTGATGCCCGTTTCGAACACGTCCATATAGATTTAGTTGGCCCCCTTCCAGAATCTCATGGATACACCTATATGTTAACCTGCATCGATCGCTTCACACGATGGCCTGAAGCAGTACCCATCAAGGATATATCTGCTGAAACTGTCGCACGCGTCTTTGTAGAGAGATGGATCGCAAACTCTGGATGCCCATCTTCCATAACAACTGATCGTGGGCGGCAATTCGAAAGCGGTTTATTCTTCGCTTTGACTAAAATCCTTGGTTGCATGCGTTTTCGAACAACAGCCTACCATCCTCAAGCGAATGGTATGGTAGAACGTCTACACAGACAGTTGAAAGCCGGTTTATCAGCTGCAAATAACACCCAATGAACTGAATCCCTTCCGTTAGTTCTCCTAGGGATACGAAACGCCTTAAAAACCGATGCTGGTTGTACTACCTCTGAGCTAGTATATGGCACAACACTACGACTGCCAGGTGAGTTTGTTTCTCCCTCGAGCTTCTCACCAGTGGTAGATCACTCCTCATACGTCAGCAGGCTTACAAACGCTATGCGTTCAGTTAAACCTGCTCCCCTCCGACCACAGTCCATTGATGTTTTCGTTCACCCTTGTTTAAAAACTTCTTCACATGTATTTGTTCGTCGTGACTCGCTACGTCGTCCTCTAGAACCCCCATATGACGGACCATATAAAGTGATTAAACGTACTGATAAATTCTTCGTTTTAGACAAAAAAGGCCGCGAAGACACCGTCAGTATCGACCGTCTGAAACCAGCTTACTTGGAAGGTAATCCCATTAGCCTGGAGCTAAACGTACCCGATAATTCACAAGTAATTGAATCTACTTCAGTCTTCGAAGAACTCCCTAGCACGGCGAAAGCCACCGAACCTTCGGTCGATCACTCTAAAAAAACGCGTTCTGGACGTCACGTTAGATTTCCAGAATACCTTCACACCTATTTCACATAACTGAGTGACACATCAATTGTTTTTTATGTTGCGTCATTTAACACAAGTAAATGATATTTTTCCCCATAACCGTACATAAAATTAAATTAGATGTATATTTTTTTCCCGATATTTTGAACTTTACATTATTTTACTGTATAGTAAATGCATGTCATATTTATTTTGGTAAAAAAACGCTTATTTGGTACATTTTTCTTGACAAGTTTCTCAGCATTCTTGTTTTCTTTTCCAGGTGCAACGGGCACTGGACAGGAAACAAACGAAGCACGGGATCCAACGAACAACATTGAGGAAGCTATGTACAGACACCCTATTAGCATAGGCAGACAGACCAGCAGGCTCTCCGTCAAGCCGCTCGGAAGATTTTTTTCACCCATCAGGGAACCATCGAGATATTTTTACTTCCGGCAGGTCATGTCTTAGGGTCCTCACAAACCCACTAGGGGGGGGGGAGTGAGCTGTAGCGGTAAATAATTCCCCAAAATTATTAACCACAGCAATCATCACTCAACATTGGATGCTGACCATCACTGTTTAAGTCGACTTGTTTAGCTGAAGGCTTACGGTCAAGCATCCCCGCCATTTGGTGCTCCGTCGTGTCACGTGCGTGCACGATTACTAGCTAGCTAAGCATTCACCTCTACCCGCGATTTTGTCCCGAAATATAATACGTACTTTGGAAGACAAAATCTGGTCTTTTGCTTTACCATTTGGTACTCGAAGAACGAACACTATAGTGGTTGTTGGTATAAGATCTTGCGTTAGTATAATCCGTACAACCCGCGAACGTCGATACCTACAGCCACCTAAACTGGTGAGCCCAAGCACGAACTACAGGCAACCACCAAAGTATCATCAGCAAACTGTAATCTGATGATGATGATAAGTCTCTAAAGTCATTTACAGACTATCCTACTGATATATGTGTGATTGGATTGAAATGATATAAGGATGACAGTTTAAGAATTCAGCCTTGTGTTACATCCCAATTGGAAATGTGTTTTCTCGGATAATTCGCAAACAGTGATCACTGAATAGGAAACATTCTGTAGAATTTGTGAAACTCATTAACTGACGCAATACTTTTGCAGGCATTATAGTGTTTCCTCAATAAAGCGAGATTTGTATATTTCGGTTGCATAAAACGAGTAAGTGGTATCCTGGCAATACCACTGACTACAACAAGTCTTGTAATTATGCACTACAACTTTTACTTTACTGAATACTCCAGCAGATTTGAAATAAACACTTGAAAAATATCAAATTTATACAGGAAGTCCGTAAGATTTACTAAACTAAAAGCACTTTCGGTTTACATAGGAGTTCTCCATGCCGAATTAATTCCTTTAAGGGCCTACACCGATTACAACTTCAATTAAGTAACATTGACGTAATGAAGAAATTCCATTCTTCATTACTAAACTTAATGATAATAATAATGTTTTTATTCTAGAAACAGGAGCATTCCTAATGTTTCACTTTATGTAAGTGCAGTTACATACAGTTGCACTAAGAACTCAATGCAACTCGGTGCACAATAGTATGTACACAAATAGACTGAAAAATAACGTCCTTCTTACCTTCTGAACAACTTTTCCTTATTACAGGTTAATAACTTTCTTTCACGTATGAGCCTGAGATATGTCTATGAAATCACAATATTATACCAGTTAAATCTCGCCCGAAACCAAGGCCACTTGAAACCAATAGCAACATCCAGACAAACGTCATTGAGGGGATATGCAGTAAAGTCGCTCTATTTTTCACCCTCACTAATGACTGTATACATAGATATCTTTGTTTATGCATTAAAAATCTTTGTGCATAGCTTCTGAAAAGAAAAACCGACCTCACTTAATTGACATGAACTTCTGTTTTAATTTTCTTTGTTGAACTATTTGTAAATGCGTTCAAACTTTAAACAATCCAAACACCTTTTCGTGTACATGCATGTTATTATGTATCCTTATTATTATCACAAGAATGGTTATTACTATTATTATTTACTTCACTAACAGTGGCAGTCTCCGGCAGTTCTCCGGACCTCGAGGGGGGAGCCGTTTGGAGAACGTAACAATATGATTGCACACATTTTTGTTCGGTGCTGAAATCACATAAATTGTACATGACTTTTATTTAAAACGATTCATGTTGAAATGCAGATAACTTCCGAGTACAATCTGGAATACAGTGTACTCTTGGTCGCTTCGCCTTCCCACTGGTCGATACTGTCTACTTGCTCCCCTCACAACCGTTTCGTATACTTTGGATTTATTGCAGAAACGTAGTATCCTTATCCGAAGACAATTCTACAACCGGCACACAGCTTCTACCAGTAGACCCGATCCCAGCAGTGAATGCTTCTGTAGATTATATTAATAATTTGTAGCTGTGGACTTTAGCTGTATATTCAAGTAGCCTTTTAGTTAATATAACTCATTGCTGTATTTTTTTATAATATATTGTTACATTATCATCTCATCAATTTGGATTTTCATTCGCATACTTGATGTTATTCAGCTCGCTAGACAGTCCCCTACAAACCTCCCCAAAACTAACCTGAAAATTGCCAGATATTCCGTTTAATAATATAACACTTCTCTAAGCATATTTTATTTATGAATGCAATATTATTTACCATGTTCCACTAACTTGCTCACTGAGCATTTCAAGGTCATCGGTGCTGTTGTACTCCAGTGGTACTCACTGATGCTTAGAGTTTAACTTGGCCTATCTGTTTTTGTTGACTCCCTTCTTCAGCTAATCATTTGGAGTAGCCAACTCTACTTCCGTCGACAGTCTGTTCCAGTAGCTTATGGCTCTACGGTAACACCAGTACTCCACGTCGAAAAACTACCTCCACGTATTTTGAACTGTCCCGAAATGTCATCTGAAATGTTCCAGCACAGTGGAAGAGAAAAAATGCAGATCAAATATATGGTCATCCCTTACAATTACAGACATCCTGATTAGATCTGCAGTCTCCCTCACAGTATGTTTAAAGGGATTTAAACTGTTATACCACTATTCCCATGATAAATCGTGTCATACTGGAACGTTCGTTTGAGCTCTTTCGAGAATACATGAGGGCCCTATGAACAAGCGCCGGTTGCCCGGACTCGATTTTATAGTCCTTACTTCACCTCATCACCCTGCTGGTGATTCTAGGAAACGTCCTGAATGCCGCCCATAGGAATCTGAAGTTTTGAGCTTCCACCGCATGATAACGTGCCAAGGACTAAAGTCAAACCCTACTATGCCACCTAGCACCAAGTGAGTATGGACTGATGGGAGTAGTATTCTCTTAATGTCACTTGCAGTCACACTTGCCTGCTCAATGTACGTTTCGCTGAGATGATAGGGAGAATCCAGTCTTTGGACTGATCCGGTAGCTTCTTGAGGCCTGCTCGCAATGTAAGCATATTGCTGTCATCCTTGGGCTCTCTTTAGATTTTCGGGTTACCTGTGTAGAGAACTACAGGAGATTTGGAGAGCCCACATAATTCAACGGTATTGTGGACAGAGTACAGTACCACGGGGCGCATCACTACCTATCGTTGTCCAGAAAGAGAGATTTAGGTCATTCTTTGCTCTGTCTCCTACCTAGGAGATTCCTCTACCCATCTCGGATGTCCGCTTCCCATTCCACAGCTTTCCAACACCCAGAGCAGTTTTGCGTAAGACACTTTCTTGAAAGCTTTGCCGAAGTCTACAAAAACCACGTCGGTGGGTCCTATGTAGTCTCCAGAATTGACCCAAATTTTCTTTGCTGTAAGATGGTTATCCGGACGTGAAAGGTCCATCTGGAAAACATGCTGTAGGACGATCACTGGGTGAAAACTTTGGAGAAGTAGTCTGCCGTTACTTCCTTCTTTTCCTGGTCCTCTCTGACTGCATTGGTGTCAGCAATCAGTTTCGGTACTCAGATGGACTTCTTATTCTTGAACTCAGTACACGAAAATAGTTTTTCACATCGTATTATTTCATTCTGGGCTGGATACACTATGAACTTCACCTGTGATTGACAAATTCGTGCACTGCCTTTGTTTCCGGATGCGTTGTGAAGCCTTCTGGCCTCTGAAGTCCTGAAAGTGATAGGCAGCGTCCGGTAAGTTTGTTTACGCCTAAATAAACCGTGAATCTTCGGGGATATCCATGGGAGCAGTGTTTTCGATGATATGCAGTAAGCCACGGGATGAACTGTTGGATTATCCGGGAGTATAATAGCCTGATTCGAGTCTTTGAGGCTTCCATATGAGATCCTGCATTGATATTACAATCGTGTGAACAGGCTGCAGAAATCATAGTATCTATGTTGGCTTTCTACATGGTTGGTTGAGCTGAGGCTTTGGCCCAGGAAGCTGTGGCAGCTGAGAAGTTAAGGGTGGGCACAGCGTGGTCGTAGGGATGAAGCTTCTAGCATGAGACGCACATCCTCACCTTGGGAAAACGACAGGTTCAAGCCTGAGGTAGGATGCTGAGCATCATAATGCGTGAGTCTCTTGACGTGCTAGACAAGAAACTTCGAAAGGGAACATGCCAAATAAAGTATAATTATATTTCAATAGTTTACACACAATGGTAAGTTTTGCTTTTGGTAGTATTTCGAGCAAAACAATTCCAATAGTGATGTGAACACGGGCAGTAATTTCGTTCGAAATATTACCAATATCAAAACCTATCATTGTGTGTAAACTATTTAGATATAATTGTACTTTATTCGATCTACTCCAGTATGCTCACACTTTTTACTGACATTAACACGCCACATGTTTATTGTTGAGAGAATCATCTGAAGATATTCACGTGAGTGTTTTCCAGATGGCTGACACCAGGTTAGTAAGCTGAAGGCTCCTAGCACAAATCATTCCGCAACCCAGATTTTCATTTAATCTTCAGTCACTAGTCATTACATCAGCAACTTACCCAATGTGTATTCAAAACAGTGAGATTTTAGAAGATAGAATTTGTCATAAACTACTACCATGTAAAAACCTCCTGAGAGCGAATGAACTTAAGGTAATTGAGTTGCCGCAGTGTGAAACACCTCAAAATACTTTATTTTTCAGTCGTCAAAGAACCCTTTTAGGAACACTAGGATTCGACCGAGGTAAGTCACCGTATAGTCAATCAACTTACAGGCATCTGTCGGCACATAATTTCCGAGTCTTCCCATCTAACATCATAGGCGTAGATCCCATATCTTTCAAAATTTCAATTGTTTTCTACGGGCTATTGTACTCGACCAGTAAATAGACAATATTCAGCTTTTCCAGGGAGAATAACTAGCGATTACAGTTGTGTGTTATAATCTCTTCCATTACTCGGATCCATTCCTCTCAATTACTGGAATTTCGTGATAAATATTAGGGCAATACACAAGTGTAACTGATATTAGCTGCTCCTTCGGCTTTCAAGTATTCAGATGCATTACCACATCACCTTATTTGGTGGGCTGATCTTCCTTTTGCAAATGAAGGCAGACCCAACAGAGGAAAACTATGGAGAAGTCTTTTGACTTGTGTTTTGAAAGCATCAAAGTTGTTGAATAATAGTAATTCTGTGGTCCACAGTTCTCATGTTGTTACTTTTGTTTATCCATTTTTATCTTTTTAAAAACAAAGAATCAGCTACTGCACCTAAGGTAGTTCTGTAGTCTCCACAGCCACTATATATATTATTTACCTACATACTCGGTTTCGTTTTCCATCACATTTTGCTTGAAATTACTTTAAACTGTACACCGTGATAGCCCAACGAAGTAAACAGACACCTGCACGCACACGGCTCAAGTGTTACGCTCATAATTGCAAGTACCGCGTAGCTACAAAGATATTCCTGACTCTCTCTGAGGGCTGTAGTCAGTCAATAAATGAAATAAACCGGACCTTATTTCTCTGTGGAATCCTCTGAGGAGATTCAGTGCCAAAACAAGCAATATTATGCCGTCGCTGTTTTTTTGTGGCTCAACTCAGGAAAACAACTTGGAAAATGTGCTGAGATCAGATTGTGTTAGACTTCGGGGCAAGTGAGGTTTCTAAGAGAGTCGTGTCCTCTTACAAGGCGCTGGTACACAATCTACCTGTTTGCGTATCATCCGACTATTTCAAGGCCGTGGGTTTGAGGCGTGTAGCACGCCCCTATAAAACTGTCATCTAAGAAGGCATAGGAAAAGGTCTGGAGATTTCACTTGACCCATGCCATTCAAACTGACCAGCCGTA
>OX235273.1:143985663-144040385 GCA_944472155.2 Trichobilharzia szidati
TTTTATATCGAAGGTTGAAACGGTTTTGCAACAAACTCTCTACCCAATACATTCAGTCATTACATTGTGATGCAGAGTAACAGAATATGTACCAGTAAGTTATACAGACAGAATCAATGCATTTTGTATAACGCTGTTAAAGTTCCAATCGACCACTACCTCGAATAATCTGACTGCATCAATTTATCAGATAACAAAACTGCTACAGTTCTGAATAAAAGCTACTGCTTACCGTAGTTAAATACTCTAGATAAGTCAACACAGAAAGGCTAAAAGATGCAAATCAAAAACAACAGACAGAAAAACCAAAATTGGTCTTGTTTCATTCAAAACTTCTCTCTTCGTTAGTTTTTTCCATAGTTTCTTGTTACTAATTCTTTCTGGCTGGCTGGCCATTTGATCTTCAGTATGGAGCCAGCGAATAGGGTGACTATTGATAAAAGTCTGCAACAGGCTGTTGGAAATCCTTTTCGAGACACGCCTTACCGCGACTAAAATGGTATAAATCAACTAATATATTGTCCCAATATACACAACAATCAAAATAATGAAGTAGGAAAATAGTCAAGGCTACGGAGATGATAAAAGTGATGGAAAATTCGAAAACCTAAATTTAGCACATTGATAAACTTGGTTAACATCATTTGAACAGCATTTGATTGACAAACACACATTCACACACTATATGATCAAACAAGACTCGGGGAAAAATTACATTGGAGTGTTCTGACATGAACAGATTCTCATCTAAGGTTAACCAGCGGTCTCAATTAAATGGCATTAAAGTAATTCCTTATTAGTTTGATTATTAGGTGTACCACACAGTGAAACAGCGGAATTATTTACTGGATGACGTCTCGAACAAAATTTATTTATTGTTCATAATCATAGCATCCATTATAATCACACAACTTCGAAACTTGAGTTTTATAGTTTTCTTTGTCTTCTTAGCCCGTGTTTCAAATACGAAATAGACTTATTAGAAAGGGTGCAAAGAGTGCGAACTAAGCCAATAAAGGGTTTCTCAACCGTCTCATGTGAGGAGAGGTTAAGTCGACTGGGTTTATTTCCATTGTCATACAGACGACTTAGGGGTGACCTAATACTAGCATACCGTATCCTAAGAAATGATTTTGGAGCAAATTTATCTAATTTATTTCTTCCTTCTAGCACCAACCAATTGCGAGGACATCACCTCAAGGTTCAAAAACCACGGTCGAATCGTCTGTGTCTGGAGATCCGTTTTTCACATCGAATTGTGAACCATTGGAACTCCCTACCGGAACACGTCGTATCAGCGCCATCCGTTGATTCATTCAAGGCGAGATTGGACCTCCTGTGTGTCACAAATCGAAAGGATTAACACAGGCATATAGCCTACTATCCTAAATAAATTGTAAACTATAAAATATAAACTCGGTCGGTCGGTCGGTCGGTTTTCGACATAGAACTTTGCACATATGTGCGGCAGTTCAAGTCGCCACAATCTATGTAGCACGCAAAGCAAGAGAAGAAAGTAGAAGAAATGCATAATATAGACAGTAAACAGAGGTGTGAGACAAAGGAATAGTAATAACGGAGAACAAAAGTTTAATTGGAAATCATAAGTCACAAGGAGTGGATGCATCTGCGCCACTGAGAACGATTTTGAGCCATGTCACCAATTGTTTCCAACCATTGGTTTTTACCATCCCGAGGGCCCCAACCAGGAAGTCTACATCTTCCTACGTGGCTTAGATTAACTGTTGTGGATTTCATTGATTGGTGCCATGTTTTGGTTTGACCGCCGCTAGCTCTTTTCCAGCCTGACCCTATATCAGCTAACATTGCCCGTCGAGGAAGGCGATGACTAGGCATACGTAACACATGTCCTAACCATCTCAGTTGAAGTAATTTCACAGTCTCGTCAATTGATTTCCCCGCCTTACCTAGAACTCGACGCCTAACCTCAATATTGCTCACCTTATTATACCACTTCACGCGGGAGATAGAACGCAGACACCTATGATCGAAGACAGCTAATCTTTTCATGTTTTCTGCTCTCAATGGCCAGGTCTCACAGCCATAAAGGAGGACGGAGCGGACTGTTGAGCAGTACACACGCCCTTTGGTCGATAGTCGGATATCGCGTCTACGCCAGAGACGGCGAAAACTGGCGAATGTGAACCTAGCCCTCTGTATTCGTGCTGAAATTTCGTCGGAGATCAACCCGTTGGGGCTGATGGTACTTCCCAAGTAAGTGAAGCGGTCAACGTGTTCTACCACTTCACTTCCTATTTCTAATCTAGGGGTCGATGGAGTCCAATCCTGCAGCATCATCTTACATTTTATAGGGGCGAATCGCATGCCAAACATGCGGAGATTGTTGCTCAGGGTGTTCAGTAGACTCTGCATTTTGTCAGAGTCCTCGCCTAGAAGGACTATATCGTCCGCATATTCTAAGTCAACGAGATTCTTCCCTGGTAGCAAGTCAATCCCTGAGTCGCTGAAGTGAGTTAGGGTTAAGTCCATTAGTACATCTATGATGAAATTGAATAGGAATGGGGATAATGGGCATCCTTGACGGACGCCACTAGTCGTCACCACTTCAGATGACAACTCGCCATAAGCCCTCACCTGGCTGGATGAGTACGAGTAGAGTGCCTTAATCAGTGCAATGTATTTTCTTGGCATTCCCTTTACAGCCAAGCATCGCCAGAGAACCTCCCGGTCGACAGAATCGAATGCCGCCTTTAGGTCAAGAAATATAATGATTGTCGGACGCCGGTAGGAATGCCTATGTTCTAGAATCTGTCGAAGGGTGAAGATGTGATCAATACACCCTCTACCTGGCCTAAAACCTGCCTGGTTTTCTCGTGTTTGTGTCTCCCGAGCACCACTTAATCTACGCAGTATTATTGAGCCTAGGATTTTAGATACTATATTAGTCAAGCTAATCCCTCTGTGATTATCACAAGACGACTTGTCCCCCTTCTTGTATATCGGGATGATCAGTGACTTACACCAACCCGATGGGACTTCCTCTGATTCCCAGACGCTGCCTAGAACCTCCGTTAACGCAGACAGTAAACTGTCGCCTCCGTACTTAAATACCTCTGGAGTCAATAAATCAGGTCCCGCTGCTTTGCCTAGCTTCAGATTGGTGGCAGCTTTAGTAACCTCGGTTAAGGACGGAGGACCTGTGTCTATCTCCCATTCAGGGAGGTGTTGGATGTCTGGTAGGTTAAGTGTGGCTGTGGGCCAATTAAACTGCTCCTCATAGTGTTCTTTCCAGCGCTGCAGACGTCTATCCTGGGAGCTAATTATGGTGCCATTTTTCTCGGAGATTGTTTCGCTTATCATTTGTTTTCTACCACCTGTTTCCCTGATAAGCCTGAATAGTTGTCTGGTGTTGCCTATCGCCAATGCTTTTTCCATCTCTTTCGCCTTTGTCAACCACCACTGTTCACGGTCCTTGCGGAGACTTTTCGTAAGTTTCCTCTTGTTCAGCTATCGCTCCTCATTGAATTCGGAGCTCGCCGGAATAAGTCTTCTAGCATCTATCAGTTCGGATGAGGCAGTCGAAATCCAGTGGTTTTTACTCACCTTTGGAATTACCTTATTCACAGCTTTTACAGCTGTATCTATGGCTGACTGAATATTCTTCCAGGCTTCTTCAGGGTGAGCGCAGCTGTCAAACTCAGATATGTGTTTAGCTAGTTCTTCCTCAAATATTGACTTAGTTCCCTGGTCGAGCTGGGGACGTGATGGGTTTACCGCTCGCTGTTTCCTACGTCCGTTCAGTCGCAAGCACACATGAGCGCGGACCAGTGCGTGATCGGTATCTACACACGTGTTCCAGAAGGAGCGACAATCTCCTACCGACCCACGCCAACGATAGCTTATTGCTATGTGGTCTATTTGTGTCCAGCGTTGATTTGATGATGGGGGTCGCCAGGTCAAACAGTGTCTCTCCTCGTGTTTGAAGTTAGTGCTTACAAGATACAAATGATTATCTGAACAGAACTGTAGGAGACGGTCACCGTTGTCGGTTCGCTGGCACGGAATTCCGTATGTGCCACCAACATTCTTCTCAGATTGACACAATTTCCCTACTTGAGCATTAAAGTCACCAGCTAAAACGACTATATCTGAGCGTCTAGCCTTTCGCAGCAAACTAGACAGCTTTTGGTAGAACTCATCCTTCGTTTCATCCGAACTGCAGTCAGTGGGGGCGTAGGCGGAGATTACGAAAAGGCATCGGCGAGTAGTGCAGTCCTTTCTCCTTTTCACTGAGCCGTTCAGGCGGACAGCACACATTCGGCTATCTACCGGGATCCAGTCAAGTAATGTCTTTTCTGCCCTAGTACTTAAAGCTATCCCAACACCAGCTAATCCTCGTGAGCTAGCCGTCTCATCTCCTGACACCCTCAAGGTGAATTTTGCAGATTCATCCTGTTGGCCAGGTGGGGTTAGGTGAATAACCACACTTGGGTCTTGTATGCGTGTTTCTGAAACACAACATACATCAATGGCTCGGGATGCCAGAGTCTTGGCTAGTGATGCTTGTTGTCCTATTTGGCAAAGTGTCCTAACATTAAATGCTCCTATATAAAATTGGTGGCGTGGTTTTAGGAGACAATCGGTGGTGGCTTTTTGGCTTCCATCGTTATCAGTGCACACAGAGTGAAGGGGAAGTGAAGAGCCAACAAGTAGAGGAGTTGCATTGGTAGAAGGAAGGCAAGATAATAGAGATGAAGAAGAAGACAAAGATGAGCGAGGATTAGAGGGGTTTCGCGTGCACTTCGGATTGTGAGGGCGATTGGTACTTCCCGGCTGCCCACACCGTGGAAGTTGGTTGCGTGACCGCAGAGCCCAGGGGACAACTGCTTGAGGCCGGTCACACACGGCCTGTTTTTGTTTGTTCTTTTTTATTTGGTGTGTCTCAGTAGCGTATTTATCACTTCTGCCCTGTGACACGGCAGCAGAAAGCGCGGTCGTTGTTAATCCGGGCCCCGACCGATCCGGCATGAAATTTTGTGATTTATTTGAAATCATAGGATTGGATTGGGTAACTGCTTTTAGTCTAACTGCTATCCAAACAACCTTTCTGGCATGGTAGGACCTGCAAGAACATAAGTTCCAGCCAGTATAGCTTGTTGGGTCATTGCAGTGTTCAAGCCCGACCACCACGTCAAGGTAGCAGCTTTCGGCCGGGAAAATGTAAACTGGATATAATATACGAAATATTTCAGGGTCAAAATTCGCAAAAGCCTTGCGTATGGCCCATAACATTCCAAAACCCTTAGTGGATGCAGCTCTACAGTTTATTGCTGTTTTCAAGTCATGCTGCACAACCACTCCCAAGTCCTTGTACTCAGTGACCACTGGGAGAGTAATGCCATTCATTGAGTAATTGTACACGTGACTATGAGATCAATGCATAACGACACTCTTGCTTGCTCCAAGGTCCAGTGCTTACACCAATCACTTAACAAGTTTAAATCTTCCTGCAAAGCAAGTTGATCACTGTCATCGTGTAAAGCCCTTCATATCTTGGTGTCATCAGCAAATAGTAAGCAGGATGACTTAACTACCGATGGAATCTCATTAACATAAATCAGGAAAGAAAGTGGGCCTAGAATTGTACCCTGAGGAACGCCACTCTTAACCGATTCCCATGTTGATAAAACCCCGTTAACTCGTACTCTTTGTCTTCTGTCCTTTAGAAAGTCTTGAATCCAGTCGGCAACCACTTTATTGATTCCCATACTACCTAACTTTACTAGAAGACCTGAATGAGAAACCATGTCAGACGCCTTGCTAAGTTCGATGAATATGGCATCCACCGGTATATTAGCATCAGCTGAGCTAGCCCAACTTTCTCTGGCCAAAAGAAGGTTGGTCAAGCAAGAATGACCTGCTCTAAAACCATGCTGTTCCACAGCGAAAAGTTTGTTCCCTTCAATGAACTGAATGATGGCATCACGAATTATTCTTTCTAGTAGTTTAACAACAATACTGGTCAAACTAACAGGACGATAGTTCTGAACTAAGTTTCTAGATCCGGTTTTGAAGACCGGACTAATGATGGCATCTTTCCAGTCTCTTGGACATTTAGACTGGTCCAGAGACATATTGAAGATTACCGACAATGGCTCGGCTATGTTTTCAGCCAAAGCTGTTAATATACGTGGGTGGAGTTCGTCAGGGCCACTGGACTTACCAGGATTGAGCATTAGAAGCCACTTTAGGACAGTATCCTTTCCAATGTATAAGAGTGCCATTTTCAATTTACCTTCTGGAGAAGTTACAAAGCTGGTATCAATATTATCAGAGAATACTTGACTAAAGTGCTTGGACAAAGCCTCAGCCTTAGTCAAGTTATCCTCAGCCATGTTTGTCTGGTCATCTTGAAGCATAAGAGGTGGGATAGCATCACTCTTACGTGTTCTTCTCTTGATATATGAGAAGAGTCCATTTGGGCAGCCTGGTGAACTTTTAACTAACTGGATTTCGTAAGCTATCCTTGACTGGTGAATCAAAGTTTTACACTGGTTTCTGGTTTCACAGTATTTCAGCCGGAACTGCTGAAGCCCAGTAGAAACAAAGAGATTCCAGAACCTTTTTCTCCGTCTTAGGAGTGTTATAGCTTGTCTATTTATCCATGGTGGCGAGATTGGACCTCCTGTGTGTTACAAATCGAAAGGATTAACACAGGCATATGGCCTACTATCCTAAATAAATTGTAAACTGTAAACCAAGACTACTTTTTAACCTATCAGTGACATTAATAGCACGAAGAGTGTCGGAGCGTAGCTTGTTTTTCCACTGCAGCCCAGAAGCTTCAGTGACCCGCTTTAGTGCATAACACAACGAAAGCCGGATTTGAGCAAAAGCGCATGGAAACTCTTCTTTTTAAATTTGCGCCTCTTTCCAATATCGTTATGGGTAGCTAGTATAAACCAATTTGATTTCTTTGTTCTCGCCTCTTGATTGTGAGTTAGAGGTTCCTGATCTTCGGTAAACGTCTGCGCAGCTCGTCTCGCCACTCGATTGTCGTAGCTTTGGTTGACTCCAAAAGGAGTCTGTTATAGGTGTTACACGTTCAGGCCAGGTGGTTTCAAAAGCCATCCAGCTTCAAAGCACTCTAAGTAATCAGAAGGTAAATTATTGTTTCAGACTGAAGATAAGGTGATGTTCGTCGTATAATATACCAATCGCTGTTTACCTATAAAGTGAAATCCTTACTTCCGGCTTTTCATGGAGTTCTAACGTTTGCTCCATTATTAGTAGAGGGCGCAGCTTCCGTAGATTTTTCATTTCGTCAGTTGTAAAACAAGCACAGCTGAAAGTGAAGTTTAAATACCTGAAGGGAAAGGAAGCAATGGCCTCCGAACTGCCAATGGCGTTAAAAAAGTAAATTTGGCTGAAAAGACTGAACTCCATTCAAGGATCATTAATTAACTTATCCCAAGATTTAGCGAAACTTCGTCATGTGGAATGTGTCATGAACTGGACCCTTAGTGTAACTCCAAGTTTACCGTAACGGACCATAACCCTACTTTAGTAGTACATTTAGCATAATCTCTTCTTGACCCTATTCTTCTTAATCTGAGCTTCACCTAACCAAAATCTATACATGAAAACCACGATTTGAATCCATCTTCAGCTCCTGACTCTAAACGCTTGTCATTTGGTTGGATACTTACAATCCAATGGGAACTCACATTGCCCTTACTGGACGTTTCCGGGTCGCTAGTGCATTCGTCTGTATCAGTGCCCATCTCTTAACTTCGCTTAGCTATATATTCTGAACACCCCATCCCAGTTTCATAACCTCGCCTAGATTACTAGGTCACTAGTATTCTAGCCGGTCCCAAGCCCGGATAAAGAGGGAGGGTTGGGGCGTGCTGCTAGCAACTCCACCCCCAAAACTTAACCAAATCGGTACTAAAACTTCAACGCACAAATATATTCAAAATTCTAAAATTACAAATAGTGACCTTATTTCTCGCTGGAATCGGGGAAGTGAAATGACGCGGGCTGGTGAAAGCCTTCGGGAAGCCAGTCAGCCGATGTGCCTTCTTTCGATGAAAGCGAAAATAAGGATGGGGACGTGGAATGTTCGTACAATGTACGAAGCTGGGAAGGCTGCTCAGGTAGCCACAGAAATGAGGAGATATAAAATAGAAGCGTTGGGAATCTGCGAGAGCAGATGGAACGGATGTGGAAGGAGCCAACTATCAACTGGAGAGACAATAATCTACTCCGGTCACCCAGAGGACAATCACGAGCACACCGAGGGAGTAGCCATCATGATGTCACCAACAGCGGCTAAAGCTCTCATGCAGTGAGAACCAATCTCCTCCAGGATAATGACAGCCAGGTTCAACTCAAAAGGAAAAAAGGTTACAATCATTCAATGCTACGCGCCTACAAACGCCTCAGAACATGAGAAGAAGGAGGATTTCTACAGTCAACTACAAACAGTAATGGGCAACGTCCCAAAGAGAGATATCAAAATCCTGATGGGTGACATGAATGCGAAACTGGGAGGAGACAATACAGGAAGAGAACTCACCATGGGTCGTGAGGCCCTTGGTGAAATGAACGACAATGGCGAACTCTTCTCAGACTTCTGCGCCTTCAATGATTTGGTGATTGGTGGCAGTGTGTTCAAACACAGGGATATACACAAGGCAACATGGATTTCACCAGATGGACACACCAAGAACCAGATAGACTTCATTTCAATCTCAAGGAAATGGAGACGGAGCCTACTGGACACAAGATCGAGGAGAGGAGCAGATGTGGGTTCAGACCACTATCTAGTACAAGGGACTTTCAAGGTGAAACTAAAATCCTCGAGGACAGCTGCGATAGGTCACAATGCAAGTTCAACCCTCAGAAGCTAAATGAGACAACCACAAAGGATATTTTCATTGCAACTGTCGGAGCAAAGCAGGAAACACTACGTGGTACCAATGAGGAATCATCCGTGGAAGACCATTGGAACTCTCTGAAGGTAATTTTCAACGAGACGTGCTCAACGGTTTTAGGAAGAAAGAAGAAACAAGACAAGGAATGGCTCTCAACAGACACTTGGAAACTAATAGAGGAGAGGAGAAAGGTGAAAGAAAAAATGATTCAATGCAAAGATGGACAAGAGAAAGAGACGCTGAACTCAACTTACACAGCACTGGACAAAGAAGTGAAGAAGAGTGCCAGGAAGGACAAAAGACAATTCTACGACAACCTGGCTACTGAAGCTGAGAAGGCAGCAGGCAAAAGGGACCTGAGGACACTATATCAGATAACCAAGTCTCTATCCGGGAAGAGATCAACACAAGTGAAACCTATAAAAGACAGCCAAGGGAACCCAATTACCAAAGAAGAAAGACAGATTAAACAATGGGCGGACTACTTCAAAGGACTCTTGAACCGACCACCACCTACAACCCGTCAAGAAATACCAACAACAGCACGTACACAACTGCAAGTTGACACCAATCCTCCAACGAAAGCTGAAGTCGTGAATGCAATCAAGCTTCTGAAAACTGGAAAAACAGCTGGTCCAGATGGAATACCCCCTGAAGCACTGAAAGCGGACCCAGAAACGACAGCAGATATGCTGACTCCATTACTACAAAAGATCTGGAAAGAGGGAAAGGTGCCTACTGACTAGAGGAAAGGTTACCTGGTGGAACTACCAAAGAAGGGCGACCTGGGACTCTGCAAGAACTGGCGAAGAATCATGCTCCTGTCGACGCCAAGTAAAATCCTGAGTCGCATCATCCTGGAGAGAATCAAGGACGCACTGGATACAGAACTCCGACCAGAACAAGCTGGATTCAGGAAAGGCAAATCATGTTCTGACCAAATTGCAACTCTACGCATTATCATCGAACAAAGCATGGAATGGCAATCAAATCTCTACCTCAACTTCATAGACTTTGAGAAGGCCTTCGACAGCGTTAACCGCAAAGTAATTTGGAAACTACTCGAGTACTAAAACGTACCCCAAATATTCATCAACCTTATTCAACAGCTGTATGACAGCGGCACATGTCAGGTGATCCACAACGGAAAACTCAGCGAAGCGTTTGGAGTAAACACAGGAGTCAGACAAGGGTGCTTATTATCACCAATGATATTCCTAATTGTGGTGGACTGGATTATGCGTCAGACAGTGGGAAACGAGAAGACAGGGATATCCTGGACCGACGTGAAGAACCTAGAAGACCTGGATTTTGCGGATGATTTATGTTTGATGTCACACAAAATCGAAAACTTACAAGCAAATCCGACAAACTGGTCGAAGAAGCAGCAAAGACAGGACTCCAGGTGAACATAGACAAACAAGACGGAGGTTATGAAAATAACCAACAACAACAACAGCAGCAACATCCAGTGCCAATCACCATCAACGGGAGGGATTTGAAAGAGGTTACTTCTTTCACTTATCTAGGGAGCATTGTCTCAACCACAGGAGGAACGGACGAGGATGTCAAATCGAGAATCGGGAAGGCGAGAAACACATTCATCAACCTGAAACCAATCTGGAAATCTTCGTCACTCAGCATCAACAACAAAATTCGGATTTTCAATACAAACGTCAAGTCAGTCAGTTCTTCTATACGGATCAGAAACTTGGCGGGTCACAAAGAATATTTCCAACAGCCTTTTGCAGACCTTTATCAACAACTGTCTTCGCTCCATACTGAAGATTAGATGGCCGGAAAGAATCACCAACAAGAAGCTATGGGAACAAACGAAACAGGAACCAATCGCCCAACAAATATGCAGGAGGAAGTGGAGATGGATTGGACACTCGCTGAGGAGGCCGCTGAGTGACATCGCGCGTCAGGCCCTCGAGTGGAACCCGAAAGGGAAGCGGCGAGTAGGACGTTCAAGGGTGACATGGAGGAGCTCGTGTGAGGAGGAGATGAAACAGTATGGACTAACATGGACGCAAGTGAAAAGTACTGCAGAAGACAGAAGCAAGTGGAGACGTGCAGTTGAAGCCCTATGTTCCACTAGGAACCCAAGGGAACAATAATAATACAATAATAATCCCAGTTTCATCAGTCCAAGACTGTAAAACCCAGTATTGAAACGTGGGAAAATGATAACTCGAGACAAAAACAGACAGCCAAACCCATAAGGGCGGCTTTAGGTGGAGAGCAGGATATCAAAAGCGAAACTAAAATGCTATAGCGTGCAAAGTCGTGAGGCGTAGAAGCCTCTGTTTAGAACGCAAGGACTGGAGCTCCCAGGAGTGGTCGGCTGTACCACGCCAAACTTCAAATGGGAATAGTCACCTATCATAGGAGTAGCTCATCGGAAATGTTCACAACCTCAGAAAAAAACATTATGGATGACGACATCTCTCCAATATATAACCGCTCCTAAGATTTTGGTATAAATTGCCACTGCTTGGGGGATAAAGTAACTGCCAATAGTCTAAAACCATTTGATTAGATCTTTGGGTTTCAAAATATACTGCTGCAATCTTCTTGATTGGCATTCAACCGAATACCGCGTATTTCTTGAGACAGACAATGTGGAAGTATCATAAGAGGCTGGTTTGTGCTTCAGATCAGGTCACGCTATGTCACACGATCTAATTCCGGCTGCCATTTCACTTGAAGTCTCTGTGAGAAGGAGAAGTATTACGCGAAAAATTTAGCTGAAAATTCTGTCCAGAATACAAACACTGTCTAGAATGAAGTTTTTACCGTCATTAAAATCAGAGGTTGCAGGTCCCGCCGAACCAAAACGAAGCAGTTGAAACAGTATATATTACGTTTCAGTCGCTAGCAAAAATATGATGATCCGCGGCAGTAATGGCCTAGTCACATGTTGTGAGTCTTACTTTTAGTCGACAGTCTGGAAATGACACAGCCCACACCCATGGGCACACACCACACACTCAACGATAAGTACTAATAGTGACTAGTGACATAGGAGAAATTGAATCGCTTTGGGCATGACGGAAATATTGGTTAACTTACGTTCGACTGGTCACATATCTAAAATTTTGTGTTTACCAACTACTGGCTTTGGTTCCACAGGCAATACCGTCTAAAAGCCTTTGGACAAGGTTTGAAGTGAAGATAATACTCTTCTATTAAGTGAACATACCATCAGTGTGTCTATAATCAGTTAAAAGCCAGATATACTGTGGGAAATTCGTAATCAAACAGGGTTGAGCCACATGCGAAGGGTGAATCTGTTGTTCTTAAATGCATTTTTGAGACTGAAAAGAAATTGGAAAGCGATCAGAAACCTCGATAGGGTAAGTGTTACTTATGTTTAATAATGCCTAATGTACTAGATCCAAATTCATGAACTAGGACTGCCTGTGGTAAAGCCAGTGTTAACACCCATTCAATAAGTTGTAAAACGATTTAAAAAGCGGATAACATACTATGATTTGGTGAGTGTACGAACGTTAATTAGCAAGAATAACATCTCAGGTTGTGGTCTACAATCGAATTTACAACAAGCTAAGAATCTGATCATTATTGCAAAGCAACCCTTCAACTTATATAGTGTTAAAAATACTGCGAAATACTACAAAATTACACGTTTTAGAAAAGTATATGAAAAAAAGTAGTTATGAACTGAGTAAAGTCATTTGACCCAAAAAATAGCATTGTAATATTAACTGTATATATATATATCCTAATATTAAAAGGTGTGTTTAGTAATATAATTATTTCCAGAGTTACTTTTACCAACAAAACTTAGTGAAGATTACAGAGAATAGAAATCAGTAAATTAGTTAAGAGTTCACTGCGTAGGTAGTAGAGTCGAAATATACGTATGTGACTATACTGAAGACTGGTCTGGCTTTCAATTTCCGTTTTAAAAACAGTTGTGGTCTTTTAGATGAGCTAGGGTGGACATGTTAGTGTGTCTTTCTAGGCTCCGTTTGAACCCATCGGGGTTTTTACAACATCTAATTTCAGATAATAGTTGTTTCCACAGAGTGCAAAATTTAATGGTGAAAAGTTTGCCCTAATGGATTTTCTGTGGGAAGCCACCCTCAATAATAAAAATATATATTTATCCTGTTTATGCAGGAACATACCAATTGTACAGGCATGGATAAGTTATTATATAAATTACACATAATAGGATGTATGATGAATTTACAGTTTGTTTGTTCCTTCTGACATTAGAGTCAGTCGGAACAGTCTGCAAAATAGTCTGTTTGTGTAACACATAAAGAGATATAGAAATATTGTCTTCGCATTAACAAAAACCCGGACATCAGATGAATGTAATACAAATATCTGGGAAAAAATAAAGCTTGGAGTCAATTCTCCTATAAAACTTTGTTGTGAACAGCATCCTTGATTTAAAGTTTATTGATGTTGAGATCAGTGATATATTTATTCCATTTTTTTCAGCAGTCTCACCGCAGTTTTATAACAGGAAAGAAATTTGATCGTGGATACGAAAACTAGATAAGGTCATGTTGGATTGTTTTACTGCATGGGATGTTGCCGAGGTCGATTCTATAACTATGCATTTGCGTTTTCAGGATGGCAGACTGTACACGTAAGTTGAGTAATACATTGAAAACTATTTGAAAACAAGTTGCTTCTTTATTTCAGATCATGAATACTCCTTGTACAGAATGTTGGCCAGCGTCTTCAAATGGTAGCATAGGATCGTTCATGGAGTTTGAGTGGTTAAGAGCCAGTAGGTTGAGTGGAGACATGTGAATTTACTTAAATGGTCTGGAGCCCAGCTTCGTTTAAGTTTAAATGTAGGGTTGTTAGACCTCAATCAAAAGGTAAATAGAAGAGTAGTCGCAGCAGCAGAATACCAGAAAGAGAAAGTATGTGAAGATGAAAAGAACATTAATGTTTTATGCACATATAAATGTTTATGTCGATTGTATATCACAGCATAGTAAACATGTATGGATTGGTTCGCAGTTACTCAGGTTCCAGACCAAAAAGAATCCAAAATTCACCGGTTACTGAATTACTAATACTTCTCTGCATGTTTAACTGGATAATAACTGCTGTGGTGAGCCTCCTGCAGATTGTATTGCTTAAAATATCGTTTGCAGTAAACTAACTAACGTTTTCTAAGCCATTTTTATACTTTTGTAAGTAGCCCACCATATCGCCTGAATGTAACGCAGCACTCAGTTGTTACGCTCATTTTCAACAAATTCAAACAATAATGTTGACTAGGATTATATCATATAAGTTATTCCAACTTATACAGACTGTGCTTACGGTCAATATTCCATTATCTTCGCTTGTATATATATCTTGTGTTATTGAAAAATTTTAAACATGCTTACTCCATGTGTACATTATTATCATATTGATGACGCCTGTCAACTGGAGTCCCTCATGTGCATAAGGTGAGAATATATTATTGTAAGACATATTTTATTGTTTAATGAGGGAATTGACTTCAATCTTTATTTATTTTCCCAAGTATCTGCGATCCATCCAATGAATACTTGGGTTTTTTTGTTAATGCGAAGTCAATATCTCTATATTTCTTGATGAGTTCCATTGAACCACTAGTTGTCAGATTTTTCCCACAAACTAAAGATAAAATGACAGCAGCCATGTTATTCATGTAATTTAAATATGGAATCTAAATAACACTTATCCATGCCCACAAAACTTGTGTGTCCTACATTTGTGGGAATAAATATGTACCTTATTATATATCATTACTAACTATACTTACTAATCGTATGTGTAATTTATCGAATTGATGATGCCTGTAAACTGGCGTCCCTCATGTACGAAAGTGAGAATCTACTATTGTTATTATTATTTACCTATATTGTAATTGTGCTTTCATGTATTTTTGCGAAGTCTTAGAGTTTATTTAGTGTCATAATATATACTGATGTGTCTAAGTGTCATAGTGCTCTAAAAAATGATGCGTTTTAGAAATAAGTGGTGCGGTCTTGTTGGCATAGTCATTGGGATGAAACAGTTTATATAGCAAGCGTTTGAAGGTTATAGTAGAGTGACAGGTCCTTATTTCTGGGGGTAAACTGTTCCAGATCTTAGGGTACATGACTATGAAGAAGTTCGCACGGAGTGCTGTCTTACAGTTTTTCCTAGATACTGTGCACGTTTGGTTACGAAGGTTGTAAGAGCCTTCCGGTGAGAACTGTATCTCCTCGCTGTCTGAGAATGATATTTTATGCAAGACTTTAAAGAAAAATGTTAGATCAATGCTGAGTCGTCTCATCCAGAGTGGGTCGATACCTGGAGTTATACACCTTGATGTATAGTCCTTTTCGCAGTCAAATCCTAGTAGTTTAGACGTGAAGTATCGTTGGACACTTTCTATTTTAAGTTTGTCACTTACGCGAGTGCTGCTGAGAATAAATGGACAATATTGAAGTAGTGGTCTGACACAAGTTTTATATAATAATAGTCTCGTATCGTAGTTGTGGAAATTCCTGAGTATGCATCCTAAGAGCATCCTCGATTTACGCGTCTGTGCCGCCACTTGCTCAGAGAATGTCATGTCACTAGAGTACCTGAGTCCTAGGTCAACAACACTTTGGAGTTTAGGCAAGTCGATAGATTCAAGTATCAGTTTGATATTTATTGAGGGTGCACCGAAACAGATCCAACCACATTTTTTAAGGTTGAATTTAAGGTTCCATGTGGAGGACCATGCAGTTACTCTATCTAGTTCTTTCTGAACAGCATTCTGAAAGAATCCTAAGTCATCACAGTGGAATGTGTAAGCTACTTTGAGATCATCTGCAAAGATGAACGGTTTACCAAGCGAGAAACAGCTGCATATGTCGTTGACATATAGAGTGAATAGGAGGGGGCCTAAGACGCTACCTTGAACTACTCCAGAAGTGACTGGACTAGGTTTAGAATTTACAGACCCCAGGCTAACTACTTGGGACCTATTGTTAAGGAATGATTCAAGCCATCCTAGTAATGGGTTATGTATTCCTAAGGAGTTCAGCTTATTTATTAGAAGCAAATGGCCAACGCAGTCGAAGCCTTCGGAGATGTCGAAGTAGATGACTAGTACTAATTTTAATTTAATTTTTGATTTACAGCTTGATTCCACACCGTATTTTCAGTACAAGTGTGGAATTTTCAGCATGGATATCGGTAGCCCAAATTCAGGCCGACCATAGATATCGGGTGTGCGCCGGCAGGGGATCGAACCCCGGACCATGTGCATGGTCGGCGGGAGTCCTAACCACTGCGCCACCGACGCACCACTAGTTGTTGTTTGTCTCGGCTACTGGTTATGTAGTTAAAGAAGTCAAGGTGACAGGTCATGCATGATCTGGATTTTAGGAATCCATGTTGGTTGGGACTTAGAATATTGCAGCTGAGCATATGTCTGAGAATATCATCTTTAACTTCTCTCTCAATAATTCTAGATTCTATGGGTTTAATATTGATTGGCCTATAGTTGTTGGCTTCAGATTTTGATCCGCATTTGTGTTTGGGTATTACATATGTGGTTTTCCATTTGTCTAGATAGGTTTGACTTTCAACGAACACTGTGAAGATCTTAAGTGATAGGAAAGAAATGTCAGAACTACCGTGTTTATAAAAATATGATGGTATGCCGTCAATACCAGCACTACTAGAGCTTTTAAGAGTTTTAATGGCTTGGTTAATATTAGAATAAGTGAAATGAACTGTAGTGATTTGTTTCAGCGGTGAAGAAGAAGGGAGTTCCATTGTAGATTGTAAACCGAGAAGTGGGCTTATGGGCTTAAGGTAGTTAGCTGCAAACGTCTCGTTAAACAGTTCACACATGTCTGCATGGTTGTTGTATAGTTTACCCTTGATTATTAAGAGAGGAATTTTATGGCTTTGGCGATTCATTCGTTTCTTTAGGATTTCTGTGAGAGCATCTACTGCCTAATTATATGCACGCCTTTCTATGACTGCCCTGTCTACCGCAAACTTTATTAGTTTGTAGTTTCTGGCTTGCTATAGGATGTGTTGTGAGTGGATGAATTTTCTGGCTTCTCCCAGTGTTTCAAGCTTAAATGGAATAGGACAGCACCTTTTATGTTGTTTCTTCTTCAGCCTATAACACTCAGCCTTGTAGTTTTCATTTTCGTTTCACTGGGTAAGATGCGCTGTACCTTTTGATTCCGGAACGTTTGAGAATATCTGCTCAAAATTTTTACTTTTCCTCTCTGATATGATGTTATGAAGAAGGTATTTTCGAAAAATCTAGGAGACAAGCCCTTTTTTCTGATCGCCTAAGCTATCGATCAAAAATCAGACGAATGCCTATCGATAGGCTAGCACTAATAGGTGCACCACTGAATATCAGCAGTACCAAGGTTCCACTCCCATCAGGTTCGTGATTACATGGAATATTTTAAATTCATCTTTCGAATAACAGATGTAGCGTAGAAGTCTAAGCACTTATGTTCGCAATCCTCGGTTTCTTTACATCAGCATACCGTGTCAAAAGACAATCTGCGGCCCTAGAATTAAGTGAATGACGTCGAAACGGTTAAAAGAACCTTAAGATTAAAGGTTTTCGGGTTGTCCGAGTTCGCAGTTTAATGATACCGAAACCTCTGTGGGTAGGCCGGGAAAGCACCAAACTGAATTGACAGTTTGCTACACAAACGCCCGCAGCCTGTTGAACAAATTGACTGAGCTGGTTAACACGATAGACTCCGGAAACCTAGATGTAATTATCATCACAAAGACATGGCTCACATCCGATGTTACTGACAACGTAGTAAATTTGCCAAACTTCGAAGTGCATAGGGTGGACCGACTAAATCGCAAAGGAGGTGGCGTAGTCATCTACCTCAAGAATGCCTAACATTGCGTAGCATCGAAGCACTAGCTCACTAAAGTGAGTCGTGAGAACTTCTACGCTGCAGACTAAAATGCATAGGCCAAGAACAATGCAGAACAGCCACTAGACAAGAGTTTTTCATGATTAGGTATGCCCAAATATGGAACAAACTACCTGAGGAAATGCGACTAGCAAGCTCACTGGTGTCCCTTGGAAAGGCACTTAATGACACACTAAGTCAGTTTGCAAGTGATAGCAGTGCTAATTCCCATGTAGGAGCTTCAGAAATCATAGGCCCATTTAATGTATGAACTTAGAGACTACACCTGTTGTTTGTTTTGCCTATATTTATAATTTCAGACAAACAAGCAGCAGTCATGACAATAACACCCATACAAATAAGAGTCGATCGAATTATGTCTACCTGATACAAAGAGTGAACCATAACCAACATACGAATGAAATATGAGAAAACAAGGTCGAGATTTGCCACAACATCACATAGAAAGATATAAGTCACTAGAACATTATTTATAATCCATCAACTGGTCTCCTTTTCAAAAGGAATGCGGCGATATTTAATCCACAGTGGTGAGGAAATACATAAATCCGTAGTGCACCCATACCCAACACGAGATGTAATCAACTAAATCCGAGAGGCAAACAAGTTGTAGTACATATTAGAATATTCATCTATATGTCGATCACGATGACAAATTCAGATCACTACCTATACAGCGCTAATAAACCTGGACATCTATGAAATAACGAAAATAGGCTGACAGCTGCATTCATATATATATGTATTTATTCCTATATTTTATACCCTGTAGTGGACCTAGTAGCTAGGTAAGTATATAAACGCAATTAAAAGGACAGAACAGGTACTAACAAATACGTATATATAAAATATTCAGTTCACTTAAGTTAATATACACAAAAAGGACTGAGATTATTTGAAGAAAAACTATAACAGTCACAAAATACACAAATTATAGACGTACGAAATTATAGGAATGTAATTGTCCTTCTCTTGATTATACAAATTCTCCACTACAACTTAGAGCTGTCAACCGTCGGAAGTCTCCACGTAGAGTAAAGCAGATAGGAGCAAAGTTCTTGACGGGGATGTGTCAACCAGTGCGAGACAGCGTTGGTCAGCAGATGTGCTGGGCGAGCAGCCGGAGAGAGGGCGAACGATTCGTTCCTTGCGCGCGGTTCAAGGTTTAAGGTTGAATTCCTTCTTTTTTTCGTGAACATATAATTCGATATGTTTTTAGGCCGCCACAACCCAACTGACTCATCCGATAGTAATATTCTGCCCCTGCATGCCTCTTTCGACATTTTTTATGGATTGGTTCGCATTCATTCTGGATCAAGACCGAAAGGAATCAAAAATCCACCAGTTGCGGAATCATTAATACTTCTCTGCATGTTTAACTGGATAATAACTGCTGTGGTGAGCCTCCTGCAGATTGTATTGCTTAAAATATCGTTTGCAGTAAACTAACTAACGTTTTCTAAGCCATTTTTATACTTTTGTAAGTAGCCCACCATATCGCCTGAATGTAACGCAGCACTCAGTTGTTACGCTCATTTTCAACAAATTCAAACAATAATGTTGACTAGGATTATATCATATAAGTTATTCCAACTTATACAGACTGTGCTTACGGTCAATATTCCATTATCTTCGCTTGTATATATATCTTGTGTTATTGAAAAATTTTAAACATGCTTACTCCATGTGTACATTATTATCATATTGATGACGCCTGTCAACTGGAGTCCCTCATGTGCATAAGGTGAGAATATATTATTGTAAGACATATTTTATTGTTTAATGAGGGAATTGACTTCAAGCTTTATTTATTTTCCCAAGTATCTGCGATCCATCCAATGAATACTTGGGTTTTTTTGTTAATGCAAAGTCAATATCTCTATATTTCTTGATGAGGTCCATTGAACCACTAGTTGTCAGATTTTTCCCACAAACTAAAGATAAAATGACAGCAGCCATGTTATTCATGTAATTTAAATATGGAATCTAAATAATACTTATCCATGCCTACAAAACTTGTGTGTCCTACATTTGTAGGAATAAATATGTACCTTATTATAATACCATTACCAACTATACTTACTAATCCTATGTGTAATTTATCGAATTGATGATGCCTGTAAACTGGCGTCCCTCATGTACGAAAATTAGAGTATATTATTATTATAAGACATTGATCTGATTGCTATGTACCGCAGTCGTGACTGCAGTGCAGATGACTTCCTAATAGAGAAGCTAAGCTCCTGGACTTCGAAATGTCGAAGTCTCGTAGTCGGTGACTTCAACCCCCAACAGTTGATTGGACAAGTCTAACGACGCCATCTTCAGTCAACCACTTTGATCATAAACTGCTGGAATCTAGTATATCGCTAGTCCTAGTTAAACATGTCATTAAGCCCACGCGCAATGACTCACAGCACTCCTCCCATGGTGAGGATGTGGATCTCATGCAACATCTTCCTCCTTTAGGAAGAAGTGACCATGCTGTGCTCACTTCCAAGTTCACAGCAACAGCAGCAAGGGCCAAAACCCCAGCTCGACAAAACGTTTGGAAAGCTGATATAAATACGATCGTCTCAGAAGCCAACTCAGTAAACTGGTACATCAACCCAGAGTCTCAAGTAGAAGCCGCATGGAACCAATTTAAACAACTTTAGGCCCAAGTAACTGAACCTTTTACCCCTTGGATAAACCGAGTGATTCGAAAGTTACTCAGACGTAAACACAAATAGGAATAGAGCTATTGAAGAAATCCGCCAATCAAGGATGAAGTTCGAAGCACACCTGGCTCAAAATGCAAAG
The DNA here is from genome assembly GCA_944472155.2 of Trichobilharzia szidati. Taxonomy (NCBI): domain Eukaryota; kingdom Metazoa; phylum Platyhelminthes; class Trematoda; order Strigeidida; family Schistosomatidae; genus Trichobilharzia; species Trichobilharzia szidati. The sequence goes on from OX235273.1 coordinate 144,006,323, forward strand.
GCACAACCTAAGAAAATTTTCTCGTACATGAACTTCAGGAATAAAACATCCAATGGTGTCCCAAACCTGACTATTGACGATGATACAATCGAAGAAGATCAAGAAAAGGCAGAAGCAATGGCAAACTACTTCTCCCAAGTCTTCACTCAGGAGTCGTCACTGCCTATAGGATCAGCTCTGGCTGCATCAGAAGAACATGGGATAGATTCCGTTGACATCGACCAAGGCATCGTGCTCAACTGCCTAATGAAACTAGATGCAGGGAAATCAATGGGTCCTGATGATGTTCATCCAAGGCTTCTCAAGGAGCTATCAACCCACATAGCCGGCCCTTTGACTACGATCTTCAAGCTTTCTCTCCAAAATGGAGTGTTACCGCGTGACTGGAAAGACGCCATAGTAACCCCCATCCAAAAGGAGGATCAAGACAAAGCCCTTCAAATTACAGGCCTGTCAGTCTCACCAGCACTTTAATTAAGACACTGGAAAGAATCATCAAGAAAAGCATAATGGCATATCTAGAAAGTAGAAGCTTATTGTCAAGAGCACAGCATGGCTTCCGAAGGAACCTCTCATGTCTGTCAAATCTTCTCACTGCAAGAGAAAGCTGGGTCTAATCCAGGGACAACAGAAGACCCGTTGACGTCGTCTTCATAGACTTCAACAAAGCCTTTGATAAAGTACCTCACAAAAGACCATTCATGAAGTTGGAAAGTCTTGGTATCAAAGGCAGCTTACTAAACTGGCTCAGGGAATTCCTCATAGATAGGAGGCAGAGGGTTAGGATCAACTGGAAACTCTCCTCTTGGACAGCAGTACGTAGCGGAGTGCCACAAGGCACAGTACTCGGACCTCTCCTATTTATTTTGTATTTCAATCAGTTATCTCTGCTTACCGACTCCCTTATGGTCCTATACGCGGATGACTTAAAAATTTGGAGAGAGCTGAAGGGCAACAGTGACACATCCACGTTGCAAGAGGACCTCGACAAATTGTCACAGTGGTCCATAGAATGGATGCTCCTAGTAAATGCGGCAAAATGTGCAACCGTGCGCGTTGGGCAAGCAAGCACCAGCTCCTACGAACTAGAGGGAATAACACTCCCATCAGTTCAGACTCATTTGGACTTAGGTGTCATAGTTAGCCACGACTTAAAAACTACGGCACACTGTCGCGCGGTGGCTGCACGTAGTTTCAGGCCCTTATAGGCAATTCGTAGAGCCTTCACTAGAATCACCAGAGATATGTTCACCTCCTTATATACATCTCTGTTGGGGTCAAGACTGGAAAACTGCATCCAGGCCGCCAGCCCTTGTCTAAATGGGGACTCACACATCCTAGAAAGGGTTCAAAAGATGCAACACGTATGGTTCTCGGAATGACTAATTTATCATACGAGGAAAGACTAGACAGTTTAAATCTCTTCTCCTTGTCATACCGTAGGCAGAGAGGAGATTTAATCACAATGTTTAAAATTTTAAATAATGACTACGGACCTTACCTATTCCCTCTTTTCCTTCCCACCAGGTCGGAACACCTTAGAGGACATAGCAGGAGAGTTCAAAAGCCAAGGAGAAATAATATTACTGTTGAGTACTGGTTCTCACACCGAGTCATAAACTCTTGGAACCGACTCCCTGAAGAAGTGGTGTCTGCAACCTCAGCTGATTCGTTCAAGAAGGGTTTGGACAACCACAGAAATTTACTAGAAAAGGAATAACATAGGCCCCAAACCTTCCATCCCCAACAAATAGATCTGAAATCTGAAATATTGAATATTCAATCAATGATAGTTTTGAAATCTCATTTGCATGCATTTTCTTGCGTGAACTTTTTAAACTTTCTGCACTTGTTTTCGTGCTGTCACACACGATGGGTTTGTTCAATAAGAAGAAAAAAGATGCTGGTCAAAACCAGTCAGTAACACTTAAAAAGGAAGTTTCTGTATTACAAGGTGTCAGCATTGTTGTTGGAGTGATAATTGGTTCTGGAATTTTCGTATCACCAGTTGGAGTTTTAACATATACTAAGTCTGTCGGATTGTCTTTCATTTTGTGGTCCGTGACAGGGCTATTCAGCACTCTTGGTGGGTTTATTTTTCAGAAATTCATTTCTACATAGGCGCAATTGTGTACGCCGAGTTAGGAGTCACGATTCCTCGATCCGGTGGAGAATATATTTACATCCTCCAGACATTTGGACCCTTACCCGCCTTTCTTGCTTTTTGGATCACATTTGTAGTGATCGGATCTGCCAGTTGTGCTGCAAATGGACTTATCTTTGCAGAATATATTCTCCGGCCAGCATTCCTTAATTGCAATACTCCCACTTATGCTGTTCGACTTGTTGCAGTTCTTGGGATTCGTGAGTTTTTCATTTATAATATTACTATTTTAAAGTAACACTTTGTTTCATACACTGCTTTAGTGTTAAATGGGCAACGAAAATTGCAGTCGTCTTCACTACTTGCAAAGTAGCAGCTCTATTGCTTATTATTGGGTTTGGCGGCTACTACCTAGCTATAGGTAAGTTCACTATGATTTGACTCTGTTTTGGAATAAAGGACAACTTCACCACTTGACTGGCACCTCTTTATCTTGATTAGGTAACACGGAGAGTTTTAAGAATTCGTTCGAAGATAGTGAAACGTCACCAGGAGCACTTGCACTGGCATTTTATCAAGGATTCTGGGCTTTTTCTGGTTGGTAAGTTATTATTTCTTTGCCGTGTGTTCCCGCTGAACACAGTTTCAGAAGTTACTTGTTTATCATTATTAGGAACATCTTGTAACTACTATGCAGTGTAGTAACCGTATAAATTGTGTGAATAGTAATATTACCTTCCTCTGTACTAACGGTAGAAGAATTTCCTTCGACTGTTTTTGAAAATGCAGTCTGACTTAATTTGTACTGTACGTGTTTAAACAATACATGAGGTCTATTGGAATTTCAGTAAGGTGAATACCTTTAAATATGTGTGATACTCAGTTCAAATCTCTATTTCAAAATTTCTGTAGTATTTTTAAGTGCTTTGGAGACAGTCATGGTTTTGCATTTTTAAATAGTACAGTTTCGACATATCATTTTGAGATGTGCATTTACACATATAAAAGCTGTGCAGAGTAATCAGTTCTGAAATTTATACTGTGAGAAGTTTGACATTTAACCCTTTTTCAAAAGTGGAGCAAGGAATAAAACACTGTAAAATAACTTGCATAAGTCCTAGAGCTCTGTTTTTGCATAAAACAAACAGCTATTCTGTTCTTGTAGTCACTAATCTACTATTACCTACATCAATATTGTTATTAACGTAACTTTATCCAGAAGTTATTTTTCTGGAAGGTATTTTTACAAGTAGTAAATACGTTGCAATGTGAAATGCTGAAAATACGATAATTTGTCAAAAATACTGTTATTATACTATCACCCTCTCTGTTAAGTTATTCTTCTGCATAATATTTTGAAGTTAAGCAACCCATATTAACGCGCTGATGTAAATATTCATACTTTTATCTGTTCATTTGAGTTGCTCAACATAAAACTGGAAGTTCATTTGTATTAAAGTGTATACACTTGGTGGTGGCATGCAAATAAGCAGATATCATCTAATTCATTAACATGACCCTCTTCAGAACAATTTTAAAAGGTTATTAAGTCTTCGTTTATTGAAAAGTTAAATCCTTTTATTCTCCTACTGTTGATTACCTCCCATCTTATATATGGATAAACAGTTTTAGAATTGTATGTGTGCATATGCCAGTTGTTGAATTCACTGCAAGAATCAAGAACAAAAGATATGATATACATTGATGATTCAGAAGATCCCTGTGTATTAATGAAGGCTTAATTAATGGTAGTTAATAATATACAAATGAAAAAGTAAAATCATTTGTTGACAGTGACTATAATCAAGAAGATTAGATATTCTGAATACTTTATACATTCTGGGGAATTATCTACTGCTCTACACTCCTCTGAACACAAAGATACTCAGTTTCTGTAGCATTTTCCTTCAGGAAATTAAGTGTTTTTGGCGGTCACATTTAGTGTTTTGTAATGTAGAGTTGTCATTTATGATTACCTTGTACTGTGAATTCATTAAATGTGTACACATATGAGTTCGTCATATGAACTGTATAAAAACTATGGTGCTTTCTCAACTTCTGAAACTAACTGGTCCCTTCTGGTGCCCATATAACCATTTTGCCATCATTTAGTTTTGATTCATAAGACTTATAACAGACTGTTAAAATAGCCTATGTTGGGTTTATCTCAGAAGAATCTAGCGTTTCGTCGTATAGGTCTGTTTCACTTTTACTATGTTTCATAAACAGAAACAATTAACCAACTTTAAACTCGAGCTTCCGTGTTTTTGGTTTCAGGAATTATCTCAATTTCCTAACTGGGGAAGTAAAAAATCCTGCAAGGTAATTTTTGCTCATTTTATCCTCTGTGTATTTTGTAAGCCTGAATACGTAATCAGAGAACATGTATATACCACTGAGTAGGGACCGTTTACCCTCAGCTATTATTATATACTCATGTAAGATCTAATTTGTACTTATTTATAATGACTTAAAATATACAGAATGGGAGATACTCGGGTGAACATTTACCTACGATTTATGAAGATAAGATTAGTGTTGTTGTACAGCAGCCATTATAAGACAGTTGGAATTACCTAGAACAGTTAGTATTTTGGTTAAATAAGAATAAAAAGTTTTAAAATAGCTCTGTTTGGTTCAGTTCTTTTCTGAGCTGCACATTACACGTGAGTATTGTCTCCCATCTCCTATATGTTTAAACTACTAATTCATTTTTAACTAGGACGTGTTGCTTAAGGTTATGCAGACTATGGTAAAAGTATATTTTGAAATCCTGAACACTAAGGTAAAATAATAGCATTAGGTGTTTTTGTAACGACGTACAAACAAACGCAAACATGTCTAAATATACATTCTAAGTTGTGCCATCTTCTTGCAATATGCCTGTGAAAATATAAACCATATAACCTTACTTAGAACTGTTTTGAGTTTCCAGCCTGTAATAATAATTTGTAAATGCACTGCCATATATAGCAAATGTTTCAATGTGAGAAAGAATTTTTGTTTTCACTTGCATTTATTACTATCTCTACACTCTAAACCTGGGTAGTATTCTTTGAGGTGAAATGGAGTAGAAAGTCAATGCGGGGGAATATCCTTTGGATACTGTTATATATGTATATCAAAACTAAATTTTGCTGTATAACCAGTTGTAGCGCTTTGACTTGTACCTATTGTATGTGGTCTGATAACAATACTAGACCGCCTTAACCTCAGTAGTTCAAGTGACGTTTTTTTTATTCCTTTACGTTCCAAGTGGAACATAGGGATTCTAGCTAGAGGCTCGAAGTTTCAGTAACAGTGGTGATTATTTTTACAGGATGAGCTTACTAGCCTCATGCCCAGCTCAACGTTCCCTTTAACCAGTCTTATTACTGGCTTAGCGAGGTAAGGGAGTGAGTCGGCGACCGGGAATTGAACTCCGGACCACATGCGTGGTCGGCGAGCACTCTACCGCTGTGCCACCGACGCACAGTGACATCCGAACTCATAATCCATAAGCCACTGATCCGCTATGTAAATAATTTTCTGTCATATTGTAACAACAGAAGAAAAAACATGGAAGCGAAGGTATATTTTCAAGTGATCAAGCCACTTTTTATATAATAACAGTTTATATTCGTTAACCAATCACTGAGCATGTGATTTTGGTTTAAATTAAACGACATGAAATATAATGTTCAAATATACATAGTATTCTGTTACCAATGCAGTATTGAACTGTGTGAAAAGTATTCTGACTCTAACATCAAACAGAATGTTCAAATAGATATATCGTATTCTACTGCTAATGCTCTATTGAACTGTGAAAATATGCGAGAATAATATTCCGTTGGCACACATTGTCTGTATCACACCACTACAATATGTCACTATCACTCATGCCAAACTAGGCAGTGAGTTCAAATCCATAGTCATTAGTTTGTGATATAGTATCTATATGAGTGAACTTCAGTTTCAGTGTACTGATCACTTAATTACTTAACAGTATAAAATAATATATTTATTTCTTTTATTTCCAGGACTCTTCCAATTGTGATTGTCCTTTCGCTTACAACAGTTACACTCATATACATTTTAACGAATGTAGCCTACCTTGCAGTATTATCACCTACAGAAGTTCTCGCTTCAGGTGATGGATCTGCTGCTATAGCTGTGGTGAGTTGTCATAACTGTTCAATTTCATTCAGTTTTGTACTTTACTTTTATAAAAGTCGTTGGTATCGAATTGCATTTTCAGACTATTATTATTACTGTCTTCACTTCATCGTATTCTCTGTGGTTCTGTTTAGCTGGTCCTACAACTGTTCATCTCCTCTATGTCATATTCGGACACACGCCCGACTCCTTGTTTCCCATTCGGGCTACACTCGACTGGTGGCCTGATGCACAATGTCACCCAACAGTCAGTCTCTTCAACGTGTATCCAATCCATCTGCATTTTCTTCGGAATTTATGTTGAGCAACAGGATCTTGATTGTTTAGTTCCCATGGTTCCTTGTTTCAAATTCTTTCCGACGATTTGATATAGGGCGAAGACATGCTGTTGGAAATGCCTTTTGTGACTCACGCGTCAAGTTTCTGATCCACATAGAAGAACTGACTGACCTAATATTCGTGTTGAAAATCTGATTTGTTTTTTCTTTATGTTGAGTGCAGATTTCCTACAGTAATTTTAGAGTGATGCAAGTCTGTCTTGCCTTCCCCATCCTGGCTGGTTTTGACTTCCTCAGCCGTACTGTCACCGGTAGTTGAAACGAAGTTTTAAAATACCCACAGTTGATTTTAAGATAAGCAAAAACTTCACTTGAAAATTTGTTTGTTGGATGATATACCAATCTAATAACTATTTCAAAATAGACATGCAGACAAAAGTAGCATACATAATATGTGGTTGACCTCACTATGATTCACACAGGCATTTAAGCCTGCCCCACAGGAGAGCAGATAACACGTGACACAATGTGAAGAGACACAGTTGGTTGAAAATCTTCCTAAACCACTCTGAACATTGTTTAACAATCTTACAAATTAACTTCTGACAGCTGGTGCTACAAATATACATTACAAAATCACTCAACCTTGAAAGGCAGCTGTATATTTCTCGAAAGCTTTCGACAGCCAATGAATAACTTGTCAGGCATGTTAACTACTAGAAAAACATGAGGTCCTATGTAAGTATTTTTATGTAAGAAGCTGTCTGTCTGTTTTCAACATAGAACTTTGCACCGATGTGCAACAGTTCAAGTCGCTACACTCCATGTAGCACACAAAGCAAGAGAAGAAAATAGAAGAAATGCATAATAGAGACAGTAGGCAGGGATATGAGACAAAAGGAATAGTAATAACGAAGAATAATAGAGTTTCATTGGAAATTATAAGTCACAGAGAATCCATGCATCTGCGCCACCCATTGAGAACGATTTTCAGCCATATCACCAATCGTCTCCAGCCTTCATTGGTGTTTACCGTCCTGAGGACCCCAACCAGTCAGCCAGTCTACACACTCATACATGGTTGGCTACTGGCTTAAACTAACTGTTGTGGATTTCATTGACTGATCAGGCCATGTTTTGGTTTGACCACCACTAGCTCTTTTCCAACCTCCTCCATCCTATGTCAGCTAACATTGCCCGTCGAGGAAAGCCATGACTAGGCTAGGCATACGTAACACATGTCGTAACCATCTCAGTCGATGTAGCTTCCGCTCCTTATCTAGCACTCGATCGATGCCTTACCTCAATATTGCTCACCTTATTATACTACTCAACACACAGGAGACAGAACGCAGGCACCTATGATCTAAGACAGTTAATCATGCTTTTCATATCCTCTGCTCTCAATGGCCAGGTTTCACAGTCATAAATGAGGATGGAGCAGACTGATGAGCAGTTCACACGCCTTTTGATCGACAGCCAGCCGGATATCATGTCTACTTATCCAGAGACGGCGTATACTGGCATGTGCGAAACTAGCCTTGCGTATCTGTGCTGAGATTTCGTCAGCGATCAACCCTATGGTCAACACGCTCTGTCACTTCACTCCTTATTTCTAAGCTAGGCGTATTCTATGTAGTCCAGTCCTGTAACATCATCTTACATTTAGTGGGAGCGAATCGCATGCCAATTATTCGCAGACTGCAGCTCAAGATGTTCAGAATACTCTGCATTTTGTCAGCGTCTTCACCTAAAAGGCAGGACTATATCATCTGCATATTCTCAGCCAACGAGATTATTCCTTGACGGTAACAAGTCAATCCGTGAGTCGCTGAAGTGAGTTAGTGTTAAGTCCATTAGTACATCTATGATGAAATTGGATAGAAGTGGGGATAGTTGGCATCCCTGAGAGACGCCACTAGTTGTCACCACTTCAGATAACAACTCGCCGTAAGCTCACGAGAAGCTAAACACTTTTTTCTGCTAGATTGAGTTTTAAATATTGTATCCATGTAAAACATCAATTCATTTTCAATTCAAAAATCCATTGTTTCTTTAATTATAAACTTAACAGAGTTTTGCAACAAGATGTATGGGCTATTTTGGCTTGGTAATGCCAGTCCTTGTGGGCGCCTCTGTATTCGGAAGTATAAACGGTGAGGTATTTTCCATTTCTCGGTAAGTTATTCGTGATGTATTTTTGTTGTTGTTGTTTTGCGTTCCACCTGAAAGAAAATACAGTATGTAAAGGGTGGGGCACAAAGTTATTCTGTTAGCATTTTACCAGTCATACAAGTCACAATTGAATCCATACTTATGGAAGCTAATTACTACTAAAGATATCACAGTTTTTTGTCATACTCAAATTTTTCACGGCAGAACACACTCGTGACCATTAGACCTCCACCAGAAATTAGAACTAGACAGATATACTGTTTTTTATTTTTTAAATTTTCACGTTTGCCGCTTGATTCATGTGAGTATAACTCATTTGAATGTTAAACTTTGAACATTTAAGTTTGCATCTGATTTCTGTGTAAATTCCATCTTCAGTAACTAATATCATAAAGTGAACTCTGAATAAGCAAACACGAAAGTTTCACTTTACAATATAAAATCAAAACCATCTATTATATGACGCACCGGTGCCCCGGTGGCTCTCCAATCACGCCTCATGTGGTCTGGCTTTCGATCTCCGGTCGCCAACTCACTCCCTTACCTCGCTAAGTCAGTAATACGACTGGTAAAGAAGGTAGGTTGGGCTGGGTATGAGACTAGCAACCCCATCCTGTAAAAATAAACACCACTGCTACCGAAACTTCGAGCCTCGAGCTTGAAGCCCTATGTTCCACTGGGAACGTAAAGGAATAAAAAAATGTGGCATGTGAAAGGTTAGTTTTGGATTGGATATAACAACTAAGGCGTCTTTCCTCTCAATCATGTTAAAATTGGGAGGGGTACATATCAATCTGAGTCGTTCCATTTGAAAAAAATTGTCATCCATACGGTTATATCATTATTTGAGTGTAATCCAACTAAAACTGAACGAGAGTCAGGCCAACAATAGTGGTAACAAGGAATAGAAATTTAATAGAGAGTGAGGGAAGATTACATTCTTCAACGTTCAGACAGATCAAGTCCATTGTAGATGTTGTGACACTGAACAAACTTCTTCTTTATGCAGAGTTCAGGATTTAACATGTGGATTGCCATCGATTCGACGGTTTGAAGAAGTTTGATGTATACTCTTCCAGTAAGATTGCCTCGTATTCTATAAATAACTTTGAAGTTTCTCTGTGGGTTAGCTTGGTGTCTAGATCCGATCAGGTGTCCCAGGATAGAGTTGTGGTGGGGGAGGAACCCTTTTTTCTTTTATAAAGCCATGAGGGTAAGTGTTCGATGATACGCTTGGATAGCAAACGCTGGGTACTACCGACAAACCCAGCTCCTCACGAGCAGGTGAATTGATAGATACACGTTGAAGAGGTTAGCAGGAGTAGCTTATCCTTCACGTTCATGTGAATGATTGGTGTTGTGAAGAAAGTTAATCGAAGTTCAGCCTTGAGGGAAGTTTATTTTCATTTAGGTGGTTTCTCGGTATTTCTATCGATGAGTCCCCACTGAATTGTCGCTTCAGGGAGAAGTACTTTTGGAGCAGAAAGTGTGGGTGGTTTTAGTGGTTTAGGCTTCATGGAATTTGTAATAAAATATTTGGGATAACCTTCTTGAACCTGGAATTACACCTTGTAATAACCTGGGAGTTTTCCTGTATTAGTTCTGGGAAATTCAAGTTTAAATACTAATCATAGATATACGCCGTCTAAGTGCAAAGTTCTTTTGCAACATTGGCTGAAGCCTGTACCTGCACTCATCTTTGCAGGTGAACCGTTTGAAGTTATCGACAAGTTCGTATATCTAGGTAACTGTTTGAGTACTGGCGGAGGTGTGACGCACGAGATTTCTAATTGCATAGTAAAGGCTAGGATGGCATACGACTATTTGAGTCACCTCTGAGGCTGTCGGTACTTCAGCTTGATTGCCAAAAGTAGGGTTTACAATACTTCGGTGAGCGAAATCTTACTCTATGTCTGTCAAACCTGAACTATCCGTAGAATTATCTGCATTCGATGGCATTATCGCATGAGCAATCCTGAGGTCCGGTGTCGTGTGTTTTGGCAAGGCAGAGGTTACCATTCATTGAATTTCGTCACTGGAAACACCGGCTTCAGTGGCTCTCCATAAATGTCATCCCAGAGGCTTTTGTACCGATCTCCGTTCGCCACTCCTGGGACTGGATGGAAAAAACGGAGCCTATGACGCGGCGTCGTATGATGAAGGATATTTGTGTTAGATTAACATCATTTGGCACATCACGACTCCCTGATCAGGGTCTGGAGGATCAGTGTCTCGAAAGGTTATCAGATATGACTTGATCTTGACAAATATGCTTTCTTGGTCTCTGGATAACATCCCACATTTATTCTCTGAATCTCTTGGTGCCTATATTCTACCAATTTTATGTTTTTGAAATCATTTTAGATTGGCATTTACTGCTGGAGAGGAAGGACATATGCCTGCTTTACTTTCAATGGTTAACATTGAACGTCTAACTCCAATTCCCTCAGTGTTATCTGTGGTAAGTATACACTTCCCTCCCTTAACACAAGTACTGAGCCTAAACTCTTCGAAATTTCTGTATTTAGGTTTTATTTGTCAAACTTATACAAATAACTTCATATACGGGGTATTGTGTCATTGAGTGTTCTGCCGTTATCTCCATCTTTGAAGTAAGCTCACTTAAGAATTTTCTTTATCCAGTAAGATAATAGGGTAGTGTAATTAACTGGTGTGTGCGTCAATGGCTCAGCAATAGGATGCTCTTCAACCACTCACATGCTCTAGGGTTCGTTCTCTGGTCATCGACTCACTCCTAAATCTATCTGCCCCTGTAGTAAAGACGATGAAGTGGGAAGGTTTAACGTGAATGAGGCTAGCAACCCCACCGCATAAAAATAAAACCTCCGCTACCTAAACTTCAGATCTCAAGCTGCAAAGAAATAAAATAATCCACAGGTGGTTTAAATTAGTTGTTTGTTTTTTGAAGATATAAGTAGATTAAATACTATAACAGTTGTACAACATCATAAATATATTCGACATGTTATTATTATTATTATTGTTCTCTTGGGTTCCTAGTGGAACGTAGGGCTTCAACTGCACGTCTACACATGCTGCTTCTGTCTTCTACTGTCCTTTTCACCTGCATCCATATTAGTCCATGCTGTTTCAGCTCCGCTTCACACGATCTTCTCCATGTCACCCTTGGACATCCCACTCGCCGCTTCCTTTTCGGGTTCCACTCGAACACTGGCCTGACGCGCGATGTCACCCAGCGGCCTCTTCAGCGAGTGTCCAATCCATCTCCACTTTCTCCTGCATATTTATTGGGTGATTGGTTCTTGTTTTGTTTGTTCCCATAGTTTCTTGTTGGTGATTCCTTCCGGCCATCTGATCTTCAATATAGAGCGAAGACAGTTGTTGATAAAGGTCTGCAACAGGCTGTTGGAAATATTCTTTGTGACCCGCCAAGTTTCTGATCCATCCGTATAGAAGAACTGACTTGACGTTTATATTGAAAATCCGAATTTTGTTGTTGATGCTGAGTGATTACTAGATTACTAGCCCACTAGTTTTCTAGCCGGTCCCAAGCTCGGATAAAGAGGGAGGGTTGGGGCGTTGTGCCAGCAACTCCACAGACCGACCGACCACCCCCAAAACTTAACCAAACTGCTACAGAAACTTCAACGCACAAATATATTCGACATGTTACTGAGATAATATTGAGACTATTACTCCTGAATGCCAGTTGAAATAGTTTAGCGACATGTTGAATACCATTAGTGTCAGTAGCCTTTCTTAGTTGTGTCTCACATTGTAGTCATTTCAAACAAAAGCATTATTTGATCGTCTCACTTGGTTCCTCATTGTTATTATTATTATTATCCACTTGGGTTCCGACTGGAATATGAGGGCATCAAGAGAACATTTTCACTTTTTTCCTCCACTCTCCAATCCTCCGCGGTTGGCCGCACGATCACTCATAATCTCTCGTTTCTTCGTTATACGATCCCCTCATTGTCACTCTCACATTCTCAACTGAACTGTCGCTTCCCACTAGTGTTCCACTCGAGCGATGGCCTGGCGTGAAGTGTCACCCCAACTTTCTCCTCAACGTGTGTCTGATCCATTTCCATTTTCTTCGGGATATTTTTTTGGAGTTATAAGTTTGTCTCCAGGGTTTCTTCTTGCCAATTCCTTCTGACTCTGGTTATTTGATCTTGAATATGCAGCCAGCAAAAGAAGCTGTTGATAAAAGTCAGCAGTGACTTGTTGGCGATGCTTCTCATGAAGCGCTAGCCAAGTTTCTGACCCATATGGAGCAAATGACTGACTTAGCTTTGGTGTGAAAATTCGAATCTTGTTTTTTTTCTTGTCTGCTGAGTGCAGCTGGTTTCCAAACTGATTTTAGAGTGATAAAGGTCTATCCTGCCTTGCCGATTCCGGTTTTGACATTTTTATCCTCGTTGTTGCCTGCAGTTGGGAGGATGATGCCTAGATTGGTGAAGGTTTGTTTGTTTATTAGGTATATCACACAGTGAAAACGCAGTATTATTTACTGGATGACGTTTCGAACAAAATTTATTGTTCATGATCATATCAATTGTGATCACACGACTTTGACACTTGAGTTTTATAGCTTTCTTCGTTTTCTCCTATTTGTCCTAGGGGTACTAGAATTTTCTAGATATCTGGGACAGGTGATGAATCATTCCTATTACATGTATTTGTAGTTGATTCGATAAACAAAGCTTCTGTTATCAATCTCTCCCTATACCCTGTGACATTAGATTTTAAAACTGTCATCCTATCCCATCCTATTGTATGGTTGTGTGTAACTGCATGTAGTGCTATAGCTGAACTATTCTCTAGATTTCTTATCTTATTCGGGTCAACTAATCTAGATTTTGCTGCTAAGTTTTTATGTTCAGCTAGTCTGACTGCACCTGTTCTACTACTTTGACCTATGTATCTGACCTGACAATCATTGCAGGGTATTAGATAAACTAAATTGTTTTGTTTTAAAGATTCTACAGGATCCTTTAACCAACAAAGCTTGTTTCTAATTGAGTTTGTGTGTTTGAATGCCGTTTTTATTCCTGCCTTGTTTAGAATTCTGCGTAAGGCTTCCGAGGTTCCTTCCTTGTATGGAATTACTACTGATGATTTAGATTCTTTATTGTTGGTGTCGTCATTAATATTATTATTATTATCACTATTATAATTATTATTGTTATTATCACTATCGCTACTATCATTAAATAGTTTAACTAATTTAATTAAATTTAATTAAATCTATCATTGAATTGAATAATACTGTTTCACTGTGTGATATACCTAATAAACAAACTAATATGGAATTACTTACTACCACAGTGCCCAAGTTGTACACATATATTAATAAGGTAGTGACCTCTTTTCATTTTATCCCATTGATAGTGATCGGTGCCTGTTGTTGTTGTTGTTGGTGGTGGTGGTGGTGTTGGTTACTGGGCATCTTAATAACCTCCATTCTCTTTATATCCACTTAAAGTCTTATATTTGCCGTCTGCCTCTTATGTCAGCTTGGTTTTCGCCTGTGAGTCTTCGAGTTTGTGTGACATAAATCATCCATGAAGACCAGATCTACAATCTTCTTATCAGTGTAACATATTCTTGTCTTCTCACTTCCCACTCCCCACTTTGCACAGATGTGCACCAGTTCCAACCGCCACTCTCCTCCCATGTATCACACAAAACAAGAGAAGGGAGCAAAGAGAAATTCAAAAGAGAGATAATAAACGGAAGTTTCAGTCAGAGGAAAAGGAATAGTAATATGAAAAGACAATAGAGTACTGTTGGATATGACAAATCACAGTGAGTGAATGCATCTGTGACATCCAGTACAATTTTGAGCCCTAACACCAGTTGTCTCCAGCCGTCATTGCTTCATACCATTCTGAGGACCTCAACCAGTCAGTCAGTCAGTCAGTCTACACCTGCCTACATGACTGTCCAAAAGTAACTATCAAGGATTTCGTCGACTTAGAATATGCGGATGATATAGTCCTGCCTTCTAGGTGAAGACGCTGACGAAATGCACAGTATTCTGAACATCTTGAGCTGCACTCTTCGAATAATTGGCATGCGATTTGCTCCCACAAAATGTAAGATAATGTTACAGGATTGGACTACATAGAATACACCTAGCTTAGAAATAGGGAGAGAAGTGGTAGAGCGTGTTGACCATAGGGTCGATCGCTGACGAAATCTCAGCACCGATACGCAAGGCTAGTTTCGCATATGCCAGTATACGCCGTCTCTGGATTAGTAGACGTGATATCCTGCTAGGTATCGGCCAAAGGGCGTGTGTACTGCTCAGCAGTCTGCTCCGTCTTCCTTCATGACTGTGAGACCCGGCCATTGAGAGTGGGAGATATGAAAATCATGGCTAGCTGTCTTCGATTATAGGTACCTGCGTTGTGTCTCCTGTGTGTTGAGTAGTATAATGAGGTGAGCAATATTGAGGTGAGGCATCGGTCGAGTGCTAGGTAAGGAGCGGAAGCTAAATCGACTGAGATTGTTAGGATATGTGTTACGTATGCCTATTCATCGCTTTCATCGACGGGCAATGTTAGCTGACATAGGACGGAGGAGGTTGGAAAAGAGCTAGTGGCGATGAAACCAAAACATGGCCGGATCAGTCAATGAAATCCACAACAGTTAGTTTAAGTCAGCCAGTCACGTAGGAAGGTGTATACTGGCTGACTGGTTGGGGTGCTCGGGAGAGTAAACAGCAATGAAGGCTGGAGACAATTGGTGATATGGCTGAAAATCGTTCTCAATGGTTGGCGGAGACGCATGCACTCCTTGTGGCTTATAATTTCCAATGAAAGTCTATTGTTCTTCCATATTACTATTATTTTTGCCTCATAACTCTGTTTACTGTTTATTGATTTGCATTTCTTTTGACTTTCTTTTCTTGGTTTTTGTGTTAAGTGAAGTATGGCGACTCGAACTGCTGCACATGTGTGCGAAGGTCTATGTTGAAACCAGACAGACAGATCAAGGATTTCACGAAATGATTCCAGGTTTTAGCCTCACCACCACTAGCTGTTTTCTTACCGGACCCATCCTTTCAGCTAAAATTACTCATCAAGGAAGGTGATTGCTACACAGGCGTAACACTTGTCCTCCTCAATTCCACTGATGTAGATTAACAACCTTATCGATTGATTTTCCCTCCTTACTTAACAATCGATGCCTAACCTCAATAGCACTCATTCTATTATACCACCCAACATGGAAGATAGAACGCAGACACCTATGATGAAACACTTCTGATGACTATGGCAAATGCCAAGCGAGCCTCCTGTATCCGTGCTGAGATTTCGTCAGCGATCAACCTACTGGTGTCGGCTGATGATGCAACTCCCCAAATAGGTGAATTGGTGGTCAACACGCTCTCCACCACTTCACACTACCTATCTTTAAGCTAGGAGTCAATTTAATGCAGTCTTATAGCATCATTTTGCATTTAACACGAGCGGAGTAATCTCATGCCAAACATTCGAAGATTGCTGCCTTTGCTGGTCAAGGTGTTCAGAAGACTGTGTATTTTATCAGTGCGTTCACCTTGGAGAGAGGTTATTCCCTGGTAACAGGGAAATTAATTAACTTGAAATTAACTTTACTATCAATACAAAATTATTAAGAACAAACTGTAACCGCAGTACTTGTCAGGGGGAACAAAATTTATTATGTTAAGCGTGAAACCTATGACTTACTTTGTTATTAACAACATAATTTTAGGCTCTTTTATTTCTCTCTTATTTTGTATTCTTTAGTGAACTCCTTCTTCAAACATACTTAGCTACCTAAATTATTAACATTGGCTTCCTTTTTTGTACTTTACTATATTCCTTCTATTGTGTATCCACTGGTTCCGACTCTATTAGCACTATGAGTATTACAAAATTGTCCTGTCATTAACCATCATGTAATTATTAGTTTAGTGGTTGTTTTTTCTTATTTTCTATACTTTTCGGCAATATTAACTGACAATCATTGGTTGTGAACGCCATAGCCACCACCTTAAAACATTTTGTATTATTCAGGATTACTCACACTACAACCACAAACACTGCATTAGACTTTGGTAGACTTTTGTACTTTTTCGCATTTATAATTATTTTGTGTTTATCCTGTATTTTTTTTGCTGTTGGTGTCTTCAGATTTATTTTTTTTGTTTGTTTAATACTTATTTTAAATGTCTGTAAAATTAGATGCAAATATTGTAGATATGTGCTGAAAATTCCACACTGTACAACTAGTACTGTTTCTGGAATAAAGCAAATTATTATTATTATTATTACTTCAAAGACTGATGATGAAACTACTCGTCTAGTCGGAACAATTCATTCATAGAAATACTGACGTGAATATAAAGCGAATTAGAAATTAAATTATATTGCTGAAAACTAAAATGTTTTGTTATTTATCGTGTACACATTCATTTTTCTCTCTCTGTCTCTCCTTCTCTTGTAGGTGATTTTAGCTATTACTTACCAAATGTTCGACGATGTATTCTATTTAATCGAGCTAACAGGGTTTGCTTTCGCCGTCATTTCCGCAATGGCTGTTGGTAGCTTACTACACATTCGTCGAACAAATCCTGGAATGAATACATCTGGATTTCGGGTAGGTTACATTTTTCTGCCAACGTATTATAATATTATTATTATTGTTTCCTTTAATTCTTAGAGGAACATAGAAATTCAGCCCCATGTCTACATTGCGTTAGGTTCTCTGCCAACCTTTTCACCTGGCTCCACGTCTGCCCATATGCTTTCATCATTTCCACTTCAAATGACCTCCTCCATGTCACCCCACCCTTGCACTGACGACCAATTCACTCGTCGCTTCCCATTCGGGTTCCACTCGAGCGATGGTCTGGCGTGTTATGTCACTGACTTGATGGTTTGTTTTCTCAGAGTATGGCTAATCCACCTTCATTTCATCCTGCATATTTGTTGCACAATCGGTTCCTCCTGGGTTGGTTTGCTCCCAGAGATCCCTTTTGCTGATGTTTTCTGGCTGGCCATCTGATCTTGAGTAGTATTGAGCGAAAACAGCTGTTGGTGAAGGTGTGTAGTTTGTTCGAAGTGGCCTTCGTGACGCGGCGTGGCATGGTGTGGTGCCAAGTCTCTGATCCGTATAATAAGTAGCACTGATTTCACATTGGAGTTGATAATCCTCATCTGTTTTTCATTTTCATGCTGAGTGTTGCTGACCTCCACACAGACTTGAGAGTCGTGAAAGCTTGCTTTGCTTTGTCGATCCTCGCTGATTTGATATCCTTATCAGTTCCGTCAGCCTTTAGTTGAGACGATACTTCTCAGGTAGGTCGGTAGGAAGGTAGGTAAAGGAGGTTGCTTCTCTCACATTCCTCGCATTTGTGCTGATTGTTGTCTGTTGTTTTTGTTGTTGCTGTTGCTATTAACCAGGAATCTTCATCTCATACCTCCGTCTTCTCTATGTTCACCTGAAGGAAGTCCTATCTTCTCTGGATGCTTCTTCTACAAACTTGTTGTTTTTCACTTGCATATATTCCAGTTTGTGGGAAATCAGACATATATCATCATGGGCGAAATCCAGATCCTCCAGAAGTTGATGTTAATTATTTTACTCATTATCGTTACTTCAGTATGAAACGAATGCTGATGAACATCTTTAAAACCTCCATTTTATGCAAACTGAACTCCGGCCGTTCTTTATCACGTTGTTTATTAGATATATCATACAGTCAGAGAAATAGTATTATTTACTGGATGATAAGGTTTCGAACACAATTTATTTCTGTTCAAAATCATATCAGTTATACCCACACAACTTCGAAACTTGAGTTTTATAGTTTTCTTCATTCCTTCCTATTCGTCGTAGAGGTAGTAGTAGAATTTTCCAGATGTCCGGGTGGACAGGTGTTGAACCATTTCTATTACACTGTTTTTTCAGTTGATTAGATAAGCAGAACTTCTATTATCAGTCTCCCCCCGTCCACCCTGTTATGTTAGATTTTAAAACTGTCATTTCATCCCATCCTATTGTATGGTTGTGTGTGTAATTGCATGTAGTGAGTGCTATAGCTAAACTATTCTCCAGATTTATTATCTTAGTAGGGTCAACTAATCTATATTTTGCCAGGGTTTTGTGATGTTCCTCTAGTCTGATTCTGACCCCATTTTATTACTGTGACCTGACAATCATTCCAGAAGGACATTAGATAAAGCCAATTGTTTTGTTTAATTGGCTCTACAGAATCCTTCAACCTACAGAGCTTGTTTCTACTTGTATTTGTAGGTTTGAACACCACTTTTATTCTCTTTCCTGACTTTCCAATTCATAAGTGAATTAATGAATTGTTCCGACCTTCAAGTTGATGTGTTTGAAAAGTCTATTTATGTCCTGTGTCTTAAGTACGATGAATGTGGTGTCATCTACATACACCTCCAACATACTTTGAGAGTAGTACTGAATCTTTCAATCGCTAAGTTGTTCCACTTATCCATGATGAATGTATCTGTCAATATTCGGGAGGGGGTATATTGACAATCCCATAGCAACTCCCTTAATTTGTTTGTATATTTTCTCTTGGAATTTAAATACTGTAGAAGTCAAGCATAGAAATGTGTGCGTCGGTGGCACAATAGCTAGGACACTAGCCTACCACGCACATGGTCTAGGGTTCGATCCCCGGTCACAGACGCACTCCTTTACCTCACTAAGCCAGTAATAAAATAGCTGGTAAAGATGAAAGGTTGGGCATGAGGCTGGCAACCCCATCCTGTAAAAATAATCACCACTGCTACAGAAACTTCAAGCTTCTAGCTTGTCAGGTTTATTAGAACAACAACCAGCAACAACCAACAACCACATTTCTTTGCACCATTGTGCATTGTGATGATTTGAGACCAGATGTTGTAAGTCGACAAGGCGTATCTGCAATCTGGAGTAGACCCATACTCGTGCAAACATTCAGACCTCTGTGTTATTCATTGAATTTGGAAGCAGTCATAAGAAAAAGACCGTAAACAGTGAAGAAAATTTCCTTTTTAGCGATTCATTTTCATAAACTGTTGTACAATCATGGTAATTATATTTAACATAGAAATCATATGAATAATCAATCAGATACTGGTGGTAAAATTTGTCCTCGAAAAATGTATTCCGTAATGTAAAGTGTAACCTAGATGGGGTTAGGGTTACTGATTGTAAGTTAGAAAAGAGGCAGGAGTTGGCATGACGTAATAACTCCCGGAGTTTCGTCCCACTGATCCGAAAGCAAAACCTGGTACGTACTTTAAGTTCAAGGATTAGAAAAACCTGTTCGGAATACACGATAGAGAAAGCACTAAATCCATCACCTGAAACCCTACTAGAGAACTGGCATACACCAAAATTAGTATAAAAAACATGAAAGAAAAGCCTCTATCGCCAAAAATCTCAACTGTTCCTAAGAAAACTCTCTTCATGAACCTAGAGCTCAAAGGTGACATCGAAGCAAAAGATATTAGAAACCACCTTCCCAAATGTCCGAAGAAGATATTTCCCCATTATTTTATTTTGCTTTTCACCTTTTCTGATAATCCTAATGAGTTTTACAAGATAGTTATTTGATACCAACGCTTCCTCTATCTGTTTCATTTCATCATTTAGGTCTTTTCTTGTACTACTTATTGCTATTGCTCGGTTTGTTAGACATTTAACTAAGCCTGCCTTAGCAGTTAACGGAGGAGATGAATTAAAATGCTATATATATATTAGAGTAGAGCCAGAGAAGAGGATCTAATTGAAAAGTAAATATTTCTTCGCTCAATCTTTTGTGTTTTCCTAAAGTCTAAATATCTATTAGCAGAATGAGATGGCTTTTTATTAACACTAGTGTGCAGTTTACCTTCTTTTATTCGTTTTATTTTACAATCCAGCAGTACAGCTGATTCTCCTTGTTCATTTTCTGATTCAAATGTAAACTGCATTCCCTCTATTAGTGAGTTTGTATGTGTCAAGAAGCCACAAACGTATTCTTGAACACTGTCCAGCTTGTCTAGCGAGCCAGAGGAGAAAAGAAGAATACTAGTAGCCCCATCTTTGAATACCTTATCAACTCTGGAAATCGAGTACCCCAGCATAACTGCTTCACATTGCCAAATAGAGTCCCTCAGTATCATAAGAAAGGACTTCAAAAGCGCCATCCGTACATGGCTGAATCACTGGCTATTCGGGATCTGAACTCGAACCTCTGCATTCAAAAGCACCACGAACACACTCGTGGCTTCATGGGCAGAGTAACGTTGCCATTATGATTTTAACTTCTTTTTATTATATAAGCTTATTATTATTTTTTTATTATCATTATTACTCCTATCATGCATATTTTGCTATCACTCAATTACTGTTTATTAATAACATTGCTCTGTCACACAGATTTTATATAAAAGCACACAATTCTTACATATGGGTCAGAAACTTGGCTAGCGCTTCATGGAAAGTACTTCTAGAAGGTTACTGAAGACTTTTATCAACAGCTTCCTTTGCTGGTTGCCTATTGAAGATCAAATTACCAGAGCTAGAAGGAATTGGCAAGAAGAAACCCTGGGGACAAACTTATAATGCCAAAAACAATATCCCGAAGAAAATGGAAATGGATCAGATACATGTTGAAGAGACAGTTGGGTGACACCTCGTGCCAGGCCATCCCTCGAGTGGAACACTAGTGGGAAGCGACAGTTCAGTTGAGAGTGTGAGAGTGACAATGAGGGGATCGTATAATGAGGAAACGAGAGTTTATGAGTGATCATGTGGCCAACCGAAGAGGATTGGAGAGTGGAGGAAAAAAGTGAAAATGTTCTCCTGATGTCCTCATATTCCAGTCGGAACCCAAGTGGATAATAATAATAATAATAATGTGGAACCAAGCGAGACGATCAAATAATGCTTTTGTTTGAAATGACTAGTATGTGAGACACAACTTACAAAGGCTACTGACACTAGTGGTATTCAACATGTCGCTGAACTATTTCAACTGGCATTCAGGAGCAATAGTCTCAATATTATCTCAGTAACATGTCGAATATATTTGTGCGTTGAAGTTTGTGTAGCAGTTTGGTTAAGTTTTGGAGGTGGTCGGTCGGTCGGTGGAGTTGCTAGCACAACGCTCCAACCCTCCCTCTTTATCCGGGCTTGGGCTAGTAATCTAGTAATCACTCAGCATCAACAACAAAATTCGGATTTTCAATACAAACGTCAAGTCAGTCAGTTCTTCTATATGGATCAGAAACTTAGCGGGTCACAAAGAATATTTCCAACAGCCTGTTGCAGACCTTTATCAACAACGGTCTTCGTTCTATACTCAAGATCAGACAGATGGCCGGAAAGAATCACCGACAGGAAACTATGGGAACAAACAAACCAAGAACCAATCGCCCAACAAATATGCAGGAGAAAGTGGAGATGGATTCGACACTCGGGGAGCTGAGGAGGCCGCTGGGTGACATCGCACGTCAGGCCATAGCTCGAGTGGAACCCGAACGAGAAGCGGCGAGTGGGACGTCCAAGGGTGACATGGAGGAGATCGTGTGAAGAGGAGTTGAAACAGCATGGACTAATATGGATGCAGGTGAAAAGTACAGCAGAAGACAGAAGCAAGTGGAGACGTGCAGTTGAAGCCCTATGTTCCACTAGGAACCCAAGGAAACAATAATAATAATAACATGTCGAATACATTTATGATGTTGTACAACTGTTATAGCATTTAACCTACTTATATCTTCAAAAATACAAACAACTAATTCAAACCACCTGTGGATTATTTCATTTCTTTACAATTTTATCGATTAGTCATTATCTCACACTTATTACGTCATGCCACCTCCTGCCTCTTTTCTAGCTTACAATCAGTCACCCCATCTAGGTTACACTTCACATTACGGACTCCTTTTTTCGAGGACAAATTTTACCACCAGTATCTGACTGATTGGTCTTATGATTTCTTTGTTAAATATCGGATATATTTTGATCATGAATATCAACACATAGAAAAATTAATTTGACGCCTCCTTAAGATCGATCAATCTAACATCTAAGACTTTCTATTACTTTTAAATTATATAATATATGCTCTTAAAATGCTGAAAAGTATGCTATCATAATAAGAACAGCGTGACTGTACATCAGGCGTTTGTGTACACATACACAGAGTTTTGTTTATATCCCAAAAATTATTTACACATAACTGATGTCAGCTCGTGATGAAACCCGTTACCAGTGAAATCCCTATAAACCAACACTCGATAGTTAAATCTGATGCTCACTAGGGACTGGCTGTCTACAGGAGAGTAGTAGTTACCTGGAGTTCTAGTGAGACATCGTAATCAGCGGGGTCCACCATATCTCGTAGGGGAACAATTACCTGCCTATGATGTTCGCTAGCGGTTGTGCTATGTATATATTGCGAATTAGTGACGTACGGGATTCATCGGCTAGTTATTGGATAAAGTCCCAGTGGGGCTAAATGGTCGACTAGCTAGTTTGCCTGTTAATAGGAGTGTCCTGGATTCGGTCGGTCAGTTTTCGACATAGAACTTTGCACATATGTGCGGCAGTTCAAGTCGCCACAATCCATGTAGCACGCAAAGCAAGAGAAGAAAGTAGAAGAAATGCATATAAGAGACAGTAAACAGAGGTGTGAGACAAAGGAATAGTAATAACGGAGAACAAAACAGTTTAATTGGAAATCATAAGTCACAAGGAGTGGATGCATCTGCGCCACTGAGAACGATTTTGAGCCATGTCACCAATTGTTTCCAACCATTGGTTTTTACCATCCCGAGGACCCCAACCAGGAAGTCTACATCTTCCTACGTGGCTTAGACTAACTATTGTGGATTTCATTGACTGGTGCCATGTTTTCGTTTGACCGCCGCTAGCTCTTTTCGAGCCTGAGCCTGTATCAGCTAACATTGCCCGTCTAGAAAGGCGATGACTAGGCATACGTAGCATGTCCTAACCATCTCAGTCGAAGTAATTTCACCGTTTCGTCGATTGATTTCCCCGCCTTATCTAGCACTCGACGCCTAACCTCAATATTGCTCACCTTATTATACCACTTCACGCGGGAGATAGAACGCAGACACCTATGATCGAAGACAGCTAATCTTTTCATGTCTTCCGCTCTCAATGGCCAGGTCTCATAGCGATAAAGGAGGACGGAGCAGACTGTTGAGCAGTACACACGCCCTTTGGTCGATAGTCGGATATCGCGTCTACGCCAGAGACGGCGAAAACTGGCGAATGCGAACCTAGCCCTCTGTATTCGTGCTGAAATTTCGTCTGAGATCAACCCGTTGGGGCTGATGGTACTTCCCAAGTAAGTGGAGCGGTCAACGTGCCCTACCACTTCACTTCCTATTTCTAATCTAGGGGTCGATGAAGTCCAATCCTGCAGCATCATCTTACATTTTACAGGAGCGAATCGCATGCCAAACATACGGAGATTATTGCTCAGGGTGTTCAGTAGACTCTGCATTTTGTCAGAGTCCTCGCCTAGAAGGACTATATCGTCCGCATATTCTAAGTCAACGAGATTATTCCCTGGTAGCAAGTCCAAAACTAGGACGAAATAACTATCCCGTACTTCAAGATTTTCCAATGATTCTCTAACTGATATCAACTTGTGCTCGAACCTGTTACACATAACCCTTAAATACTCATAGAAAGATGAAGCCATTTAATCTTCTGACGAATGTGGATACAAGTTACGCCTGTCAAAGTTTATTTCCACACTATCTTTGAATTGTTCTTTTTGAAAAATGCTTTAAGTGGGCGGCATCCACATTTACGGAAAAATTCACCGAAATACCTTTGTGTGTGTTGAGTAACTTTTCAAAGATAATGTTGTTATCATTTTTCT
This sequence comes from Trichobilharzia szidati, assembly GCA_944472155.2. NCBI lineage: Eukaryota > Metazoa > Platyhelminthes > Trematoda > Strigeidida > Schistosomatidae > Trichobilharzia > Trichobilharzia szidati. The sequence continues at coordinate 144,030,927 of OX235273.1, forward strand.
TTCTCTTATCCAGTTACCAATATGGGTCCCTGTGTTGTATCTGGTTGTCGACATTGCTATTGGAATACTAACAGTATATCAGTCTCCGAAATCCTCTGCTGTTAGTTTAGGTGTGATGGCATTAGGCATACCGGTGTATCTTTTTGGAGTATCGTGGAAGAACAAGCCGAAATCCATGGAATCGCTAATATGTAAGTTGTGTTTTGATAGCCATGTAATTTATTTTGCACATATAGAAAAATTAATCCGATGTAAGAAGAATTTTAGGTCGAATTGAACTATTTTCTCGTTAGACGCGAAAGATCCTCAGTTTTTCGACAGATGGCTTTCTAGATTTCCTTTTCACCTTGTTGTGCCTAGTTGGAATAGACTTCAAATTAATATAACATTCAAAATGCTTATCTCTGTAACCAGGAATCTTGGATTTCTGTTCATTATAATTAGACAGTTAAATTCTAAGTTGTCTTCATGCATTTATTCCCCTTGATGAATTTAAATAAAGGAAGAACAACAGTGGTTTGTGTAGAATAATATGGTACCATCATTTATTTCGTTGGCTTCTCATCAGCTGCTTACAGCCTAAATAAATTGTGAGGTTTACGTACAGAAAAGTTTTAACATACTTGCAAATTTTTACGTGTTGTCAGTTGACAGAAAGTTCCAAAGTAAGTGAACAGTGCTCAGAAAATTGCGCTTATATAGTTTTTACACAGGCAGTTCAAGTTTAAACAAAATAGATGTATGCATACAATGGTAAAAGAGTTACGTAATAAAGACGAGAGGTGAGTAAGATGATGAGTAACTAATAAATTTGGTAACGATGTACTGAGTTCAAATCACGTCATAGAAACAAGAGACAAGCAATATTACAGATTTTATAAAAAGAGGGGTGAGGTTAAAGATCAAGATTACGTAATCAGATTAGACAGTAAAGACATCCAGTTACAATGGCAAGGAAAGACTGATAACTGCTTCTTTCTGTACACATAAATGTGGTCTGAAGCATTTGGAACTTTCTGTCAGCTGACAACATGTAAAAATTTGCAAGTATGTTAAAACTTTTCTGTACGTAAACCTCACAATTTATCTAGGCTGATGAGAAGCCGACGAAATAAATGATGGTACCATATTATTCTAAGTTGTCTATTTGCCAGCTTTCTCCATCTCTCGCATAGATGTCATAACCGGCTTGTCATTGACCAAAGGGTGTATGTACACTGCTCAGAAGCATTTCGCTCCGTCCTCCTTTGTAGCTGTAAGCGAAACATGGTCATTAGAAGTGATCATAGGTGTCTGCGTCCTATCTCCCATGTTAGGTGAAATTGTGGTGATGTGAAACAGACAATGTCTGCCAACGGAATATTATTCTCACATATTCTCATAGTTCAATACTGCGTTAACTACAGAATACTATGTATATATAAAGGATTCTATTTCATGTCGTTTAGTGTAAACCAAAATTACACGCTCAGTGATTGGTTAACAAATATAAATTGTAGAAATATGAACAGCGATTTGTTTAATGAAAAATATTACTTGGCTTCCGTGTTTTGCCTTTTCTGTTACAATATATTAGGGTGAGTGATAGTGAGGTTAGGCATCAAGTGTTTGGTAAGGAGAGAAAATCAATAGATGCAGTTGTGAAGTTACATCGATTGAGGCGTCTGGGACATGTGACATGACTGCGTAGCCATCGCCTTTCTCGACGGACAATGTGAGCTGAGATAGGATGGATCAGGTTAAGAAAGAGCTACTGGTGGTCAAGCCAAAACTTGGAATCACTTCATGAAATCCTTAATAGTTAGTTTAGGCCAGCCATGCAGGGAGGCATAGACTGACTGACTGGTTGAGGTCCTGGGGATGGTAACAGGCAATGACGGCTGGACACAACTGTTGATATGGCTCAAAATTGCACTGGATGGCACAGATGCATTCACTCACTGTGATTTGTCATATCCAACAATACTCTATTGTCTTTTCATATTACTATTCCTTTTCCCTTGACTCGCACTTCTGTTTATTATCTCTCTTTTGAATTTCTCTTTACTCTCTTCTCTTGTTTTGTGTGATACATGGAAGGAGAGTGGCGATTGGAACTGATGCACATCTGTGTAAAGTTCTATGTTGAAACCACTCAGTCAGAGTTAATAATATCTGCAAATGTTGTCCGCTAATCTCAACCTGATGGCTTAACCGTTAGTTCACTAAAACAGATATAAAAGGATATATATTTATTATCACTGAAAACTTTTCGAATGATTATTCAACATCACACAGAGTTTTACTTTTGTCTCAAGGAGATAAACTTACGGAGCCCTTCGAAGTGAGGACAGGAGTAAGACAAGACTGCCTACTATCGCCAATGATTTTCCTGATTGCAGTAGATTGGATAATGCGACAAAGAGTGGGGAATGAGGAAACAGGCATAAAATGGACTCATACAAAAAACTTGGAGGATCTCGATTTCGCCGATGATATATGTCTGATTTCCCACAAACTGGAAGATATGCAAGCGAAAAGCAACAAGTTGGCAGAAGAAGCATCAAAGATAGGACTTCAGGTGAACATAGATAAAATAGAGGTGATGAAGATTCCTGGGCAGCACCACCAACAGCAACAACAACAACAGACAACAATCAGCATAAATGGGAGGAACCTGAAAGAAACAACCTCCTTTACCTACCTGCGAAGCATCGTTTCAACTACAGGTGGAACTGACGAGGATATCAAAGCAAGAATCGGAAAAGCAAGACATGCTTTCACTACTCTCAAGTCTGTGTGGAGGTCAACAATACTCAGCATCAAAAATAAGATCTGAATTTTCAACTCCAATGTGAAGTCAGTGCTAGTATACGGATGGATCAGAGACTTGGCGCGTCATAAAGAGCACATCTCAAACAAACTACATACCTTCACCAACAGCTGCTTTCGCTCAATACTACTCAAGATCAGATGGCCAGAAAAGATCATCAATATAGATCTCTAGGAGAGAACCAACCAGGAACCGATTGTGAAACAAATAGGCAGAAAGAAATGGAGATGGATTGGCCATACTCTGGGGAAACCATCAAGTGGCATCACTAGACAAGTCATTGCTTGAGTGGAACCCGACTGAGTGGGAATCGGCGAGTTGGTCGTCAGTGTGAGGGTGACTTGGAGGAGGTCATGTGAAGAGGAGATGAAAACGTGTGGGCAGACTTGGAGCTAGGTGAAGAATCTAGCAGAGAACAGGACGCAATGGAGTCGCATGGCTGAAGCCCTATGTTCCTGTAGGAATTAAAAGATACAATAATAATAATAATTCAACATCAAGATGACTTCAATTCAAACCATTGTACTATTCTAAATTGAAGATTCCTTTTTATGTTTTTGGTAATTTAGTAGGTCTATCAATATATGATAGAATCAAAACCAATTTTTGAATACTTCAATTTGTCAGCTTGTTCTGTCCTTCGTGTGCCAAGATGCATATCTCGTTTCTCATGTTTCTGAGAGAAAAGATAAAGAAGCTTAGCAAAGATAACTGTCTTTTCAGAGATTTCATTCTCAAAAGCAGCTATACAATCACATTTATACTCATAAGTTCACATAGACACAATTATTTTGACTTAATTCCGCATAAGGAGATTAAAGGCGATCATAACTTTCAAATTGATATGAAAGTTTGAAGGCATGAGTGAATATAGATTACAAAGGGCTTAGAATGTAAATGTAGAGGTTGGACTGGTTCCTTCTGAACACATAGCTCCGGTTTATCTACGATACAGATGGTGAGGGCTTCTGTAATACGAAGAAGTCGGAAACATATTGTCTCTGGTAGACTTTTGTTCACTTTGTAAATGTCTCTGAATGATGAGTGAGCCAGTTGAAATTCTGGGATGGGTGTACTGATGAGGTGTTCAGTTATGGAGTTCCTCATTGAATCAGTGGGTCATCTTTGCAGCCATGCTGTGTAATTTTCTCTGACACATTTTGAAAAGACCCGCACATAGAACGCCTTATGTACCTAGCTCATCACGATTAAGTGGACTGAAATATGCACACTGAGCTGGCCATATTCAGAAGTTAGTTCTTCACATTGCTTAGAAGAAGTGGGTAGCTAGAGAATTTCACTCTTATAGTTTTCTTCGGAAGTGAGGTGCATTTTCCTCTTTTGACTTTGGTTTCTTGTTTTTTCTTTGCGAAACGTGCCGAGTATTTTATTTTAAGCCAAGACATGCTTCAGAAATAAGAGATCTTCTTCTAAGCAATCAATGCTGCGAATTCTTGTGAAACTATTTTGCACATAACGCAAATATTTTCTATTCCTCTGTGTAATTTTGTTTCTAATCTGTTTGTTTTCTATATTCACATTCACACCTTGGAACTTTCATATCAAGTTGAAAATTAGCATCACATTTAATCTGCCTTTGTTACTGTGTGTAATGAAATAATTAATTGTATCAATGTAAAACATCTCGATTGCGCAGATGAGTTTTGTTTAATCTCACACAAACTCGAAGACTTGCAAAGGAAAACCAATAAAAAGGCAGAAGAAGCAGGCAGCAAACACAAGACTACAGGTGAACATAGAGAAGACGAACCAAGGTGATAAGGATAACCAACCAATAGCAACAACAACAACAACCACCGCCAATCACTGTCAACAGGAGAGATTTGACAGAGGTTACTTCCTTCTCTTATCCAGCCCGGAAGCATCGTTTCTACACACAGTCCGGTGGAACGGATGAAGATGTGAGAGCCAGCCAGCAAGCCAGCATCAGAAAGGCAAAATATACCTTCATCAACCAAAAACCAGTTTGGAAATTTTCTGCACTGCACTCCGTGGCATTTTTTTTATCCTTCACGTTCCCCAGTGGAACATAGGGCTTCAAGCTAGTGGCTTGAAGTTTCTGTAGCAGTGTTTATTTTACAGGATGGGGTTACTAGCCTCATGCCCAAACTTTCCCTTTCACCAGCATTATTTCTGGCTTAGTGAGGTAAAGGAGTGCGTCGGCCGGGGATCGAACTCCGGACCATGTGCATGGTCGACGAGCGTCCTAACCGCTATGCCACTGACGCACCGACTCCGTGGCATGAAGAACAAGATTCGGATTTTCAACTCAAATGTGAAGCCGGTCAGTCAGTCAGCTCTTCTATACGTGTCAGAAACTTGCACTGCGTGTCACGGAAAGGATTTCCAACAAGTCACAGACTTTTATTAACAGCCGCCCCATTCGCTAGCTCCACACTGGAGATCAAATTGCCAGCTGGCCGGCTAGAAAGAACTAGCAACAAGAAGCTCTGACTAAGAACAAACCAACCAACAGCCGATTGCTCAACAAATATGTAGGAGAAAATGGAGATGGATTGGGCATACACTGAGGAGGCATTGCATACAATGCAGGCAATCCCTTGAGTGGAACCAAAGTATGAAACAAAGAGTGGGTCGTCAGTGCGAGGATGATATGGAAGAGATCATGTGGCTAGGAGGAGATGAGAGATTACGATCAGTAGTGGACCCGGCTGAAGAGAACGGCAGAAAATAGAAAAAAGTGGAGATGAGTTGTTGAAGCCCTATGTTCCATTTCAAACCCAAGGGAATAATAATAATAAAGGCGACTGTAAAGCTGCTTTTGAGAATGAAATCACTGAAAAGACAGTTATCTTCGCTAAGCTTCTTGATCTGCTCTCTCTTACATTTCTCTAAGTTTGCCTGATTTGTAGTTAGTCTTATCTTTACTCAGTGAATTATATAACTGGGAACGATGTGTGCCTATATCTAAGTAGGGTATGGCTGTCTAGTATCTTTGCCTTAGCACAGAAAAGCTGTAATTAAAAGCCTAACTTTTCTTTTTTGTCTCTCGCTGGAATGTTAAAGGTGCTTAATGTCTCGTCATTAGATGACTAGATTACTAGGGTTGAAAAATTCAAAACTACCGCCTGACACTTTCTCACTTTATTTTAAACGTTGCAAAATCACCCTATGAGAAATGCAGAGATTAAGGCGTATCATTTTTAGATAGCGTAGGTGCATTATTTGATTGACGTTATGTGAACATTTATCATCTAGAATGTTTGACATATTTAGATATTTCAAGCATATCAATCAACGCTTCGCTGTCAAATAATATGGCAATGTCAGCTGAACTAGAATGAAATTTTGTGCACTAATATTTTCTATTAATCTGTGAAAACTATGACATGTTAGCCCTGGTTAAGATGTTTGTGAGAAAATTCGGTTGATGTTATGCACAATATTTTTGTTTATATGAATTTAGATAAATTTATTTCTATTAAGAACACAATATTCAGAGAAGAGACTCTCACCAACAACGAATTTATTATCAAGCTGTACAATCGTATCTGTACACATATGGCTTTTAAGAAATTATATCCGGTGAGGGAATAAGGTCAAAGGTGTGAATACATGATATTATCATGGTAGTATGAAATGCAATCAAAATATTTGTGATTATAATCGTAGTTTAATGTCAAGTGGCAAAATAAATAATGTCATATATATATATATATAATACATAAGGTGTATAGATTTTGGAAAGGGGTACATAAGTGTAGGATTAGTAGACGAATATAAAATGTTTCATAACATGGTGTGAAATTTGATAAGATAGAATTCAATATTGTAAAAATAAAATATATAAAAATTAATAATTTTGGGTTTAGAATGACAAGTGGGTCAAGTGGAAACAATTCAGAGTGAGAATATTAATAATAATAATAATCGTAGTAATGTGAGAAAGGTAAATAGAATAACTAAATAAACAAAATAAATAAATAATTGTCTATCCGTCTACGGCCAAGGCAGAAGTAGGAATTGTACATACTTCTTTTGTACACATAGCTTCGGCTTGACGTCATGAATCGCCAAGGCCTCAGCTGTCTTTAGAAGTCTGTAACGAAGAAAACGCGGGAAGTTAGCATGGATTCTATGTATGATCTTGAAATCGTGGTCAGGGTTGACAGAGTGACAGAAGTCGATCAGGTGTTTCAGAATAGAGCTTCGCACACACTTCCTTTCTTTCTTGTAAAACCATGCAGCTGGAATGTGTTTTCACATCTGTGTGGAAAGCGTCCTCTGACTACGGCCAATGTAGCTTGTTCCACAAGAGCAGGTGAACTGATAGATGCACATGGAGGCGGCCAGATGGGGGAGCTTATCTTTTACAGAGATGGAGAACAACTTGCGGCTAGTGAACGTCATTTGCAACTTTTCTGCAAACAACGTCTTACTGACTGCTTTAGAGAGACGATTTTTGAGTATATCTGAAGCTTCATCACCTTTGAATTCCAAGTTCATGAATAAGGTTTTCTTTGGAACCGAGTCGGTGACCAGCTTAGACTGCTTATCTTTCATGTTGTTGTCAATAAATCGGTTTGGGTAACCGTTTTCTGCAATCGTGGCTTTTAAGAAGTCAAGTTCTGAGTCAACGCAATCAGAACTACAAATTTTACTTATCCTAAAGCAGAGTGAATGAATTAGGTTCCTTTTCCTGGAGATAGGCACCCAACTGTAAAAATTAGTTAGTTGTCCGTTCCATGTACGTTTCCAGTGGATGGATCTTTTGAGAGATCCATTATTACGTCTACTAAGGCACACATCAAAAAACGGAATACTTAGTTCAGATTCCTTTTTCTATGGTGAATTGTAAAGAAGGATGGCAGTTGTTGAAAGCAAACAAGACATCATCAAGAATTACGTTATTATCGCAGATAACGAAAGTGTCGTCTACGTGTCTTTTATAAATGTTGAAATGATCGATGGTTTGACTAAGTTGAGAGTTTTCAAACTCTGCCATAAAACAATCAGCCAGCCAAGGACCCAGTGGTGATCCCATGGCAATGCCATCTCTCTGTCTAAAAATGTCATTATTGAAGGTGAACTGAACATTCAGCGTGCATCTCAATAAAAGTTCTTTGAGGTACGCTGTCGGCAACCCTATTTCTAAACTATGTGTATCAATATAATCGTATATATATAGGAAACAGTTTCCATAAGAGGTACATTGGTAAATAGTGAAGTCACCGGATATAATTTTTTTAAAACCATATAGAAACGTTTGTACAGCTTGACAATAAATTCGTTGTTGGAAAGAGTCTCTTCGCTGAATATTATGTTCTTAACGCTACAGTGGGAATTATTAAATTTATCTGTACCCCCTTTATCTGACTAATTGACTTAGCAACGTATAACCTTACACAAAAGTGGACTAGTTCAAGTTGCCACACTTCAGAAGCCCACATGAAATTAAAGGAAAGAAGATCTAAAGGGATCAGTGTCTTAGCTTTGTGATGTGGAAACACCATTCATCGACTGCAATTTTTTCAGCCAGGCTCTCGATGTGCTAAAATAAATGGTTGTGAAGGATCTTCGTGATATGAGTGAAAATCATTCTCATTGACTTAAATCTATTTTGCTATCCATTTGTCATCGAGATTATGAAAAGTTTCTCTAATCTTTGTCTAGTCTTCTCCCTCATGCCTTGTTACATTTCTTTGCCTTTATTCTGAGTGTTTCTTCAAAGTTTGCCTTTGCCCAGGTAACTGTTCATCCAGCAGTTTGTCTTCCTGCTCACATCAGTATGAGTAAACTAATATGGTGGGTGTATTCCAGATGCCACTTTTGAATTACATCATAATATTGTCTCTAGTTTAGACAGAGGTGCGAAATATCTACAGTGGGCCTCCCTTGACTACACATCTGCCCTTAACTCTGTACCTAGGCCTCTTTCGTTTAACAGACAGCTTGCTGAATTCAAAAGTGGTTGCGTTTTTACTTACTTAAGGAGCAGTAAATTGTATATAATGGGAAGTCTTCTACTCCTTCACTTACTCTAACCGCTGTCCCTTAAGGTAGTATTCTTTCTTGTTACATTTCTCAGCCCCATTCTGAAGAAATCAGTTTCGTTAACTATGCCTTTGATCTGACTGTTTCTATACCTGTTACTTCGCAGTCAGATTGTTTCAAAATGAGTAGCATTTCATCAGAAATCAGTCAGTACTGCTTGTCAAATGGTTTTAGGCTAAATCGCTTCAAATTTCAGGTTGTTAATTTCACTTTTAGACACAAGCGCGACCTATATCAGCTGCTTCGCTCTCATGATTCTTGTATCACAGATGGTACTGAAGTTGAAACTAAGTCAAATGTTAAATACCTCGGATCATGTCATTCCTCTGATCGCTCCTGATCTTCCCATATCATGTTTTTTCATCCCTTTACGTTCCTAGTGGAACATAGGGCTTCAAGCTAGAGACTTGAAGTTTCTGTAGCAGTGGTGATTATTTTTACAGGATGGGGTGGCTAACCTCGTGCCTAACCTTTCCCCTTTACCGGCTATTTTATTACTGGCTTAGTGAGGTAAAGGAGCGCGTCTTTAGCTGGGAGTCGAACTCCAGATCATGTGCATGGTCGGTGAGCGTCATAACCGCTGTGCTACCGACTCACCATATCATGTTATT
>OX235273.1:144040482-144288780 GCA_944472155.2 Trichobilharzia szidati
GTAGATTTGTAGAGTGTGGGGTAGGAAAACTGACAAGTCAGTTCAAGGTTATAAAAGGTGTCAGGTGAGTGGCTAGTACAAAGTGGTCTGTGTTAAACAGGAGATAGTAAGACTGCAATGAGAGTTTCATAATGAAATAACGAATATGCGAAATGAAACATGTGGAAGCATATATTGAGAGAAGAGATAATATCACTAATAATAAGTCTGGGTAGTATAAATGAAAAATTCGATAGTATTGAGAGGATGTTTGCATGAAGGGCATAAATTATGACGAATAATAATAATATTTGTAATAAAAAGCAAAGGGAAAAAAAGCTAAAAGGGTTAAGGGGAAGGAGCACTCTTGGTGAGAAGAAGAATCATTAACCCAAGTTTGGCCACGGTAGGAACAGCATCTGGACGTGTTCTTTTTGGATACAAATTTCCGGTTAAGTCGATCTTATTGCAACAGCTTCAGCTATGTGTTGAAGACGTAAGCGAACTGTACGTGATAACGACTTCGGAATTCGGTATATAACCCTGAAAGCTGTGTTGACATCGATATGATGTCCAGTATCGACCAAGTGTGACAGGATTGAGCTTTTTATGTACTTAATTTCCCCCCTGCTGAATTTTTCGTTTATACCACCCAGACTTATTATTAGTGATATTATCTCTTCTCTCAATATATGCTTCCACATGTTTCATTTCGCATATTCGTTATTTCATTATGAAACTCTCATTGCAGTCTTACTATCTCCTGTTTAACACAGACCACTTTGTACTAGCCACTCACCTGACACCTTTTATAACCTTGAACTGACTTGTCAGTTTTCCTACCCCACACTCTACAAATCTATTATGATTAATCACCATTGTCTCCCGTTTTGCAATATTTTGTAATCGAATTCAGCCTAGCATGTTTGTCACACGAATACGACTATTTATTTTCACACCCCATAACTACTAATCTTTTATTCTACGTTAAAAATGTATCTGCCGCATAACTGGCCTTTATTGTAACGACAATAAATATTATATTTTATAATTGTAAGAACATGAAGAGAAATTATTGAAAAGAATATTCTTCCTTCAGATTGACTTTTAATTCATAATATGGGAATTTTCCACATTATTAAATCTTATATATATATATTTGTATTAACTAGATCCACTTTGTTAAGTTGTCAGTTCAATGACCTGTGTGATTTGTGCTTACTAGGTCAGCATAAATCAACTACAATTTACTAGGTCACAACAGTGGTGGGTACAGTTTAAGCAAGCTTTTGACGCATTTATGAAGGTACTAACTAAATTGTTCACTATTTCTTTTAAAGTAATCCAACACATCCTGTTGGGTTGCTTCAAGTAAAAAAGACCCATCCTGCCCTATGGAATGTAAGTTTGTGAGGTATGAATGCACTTTTGGAGGTAAACGTGCTCCCCGAGGTGTTGGCTTTAGGAACAGAGGGTAAATTTTGAAAATTTTTAACGTTCCAAAGTATTTCATGTCAGTCAACAGTTATACTACGGCGTACATCCGAAGAATACAAGATAACAAAATACCAAAATGTGCATAACAATCTATGCACAGCAAGTTTCATGTCCGCCAATGTCTCTAGACGTCGGCTATATCATCAGAGGAAATGACAGTTGTGCAACCGTTTATTGAAAGGAATACTGATGTTCATGAAATCATGGATTTTACGCATAAGAAATTCGGTAAAGTTCTCTTGCATAATGATATTAAAAACATGCGGGCTAGGATAAATAAACATAAGTCGTATCAAAATAAATGGGGCAGTAGAGAATAGAAATCGGTAGTTTACAAGACCTCCTTCATCGATTGAAGCAGACAGGTACAGTTAGTGTTCTGCAGGACAGCTCGTAATGATATGATAGACCTCTATCATAAGTTTCCAGAAGCACTTGGGATTGATCGTAATTATAAAACGAATAAGATGGGGTAAGTTGCAGTACAAGAAGGTATAATTCCTTCTACAAATTTTTTACAGATGTCCTTTATATCAGTTTGTTGTGACTGATGGATTTGGAAGAGGAAGGACTGTTTTATTTACTCTTACTAGGAGGGAAAGGTTTGCAGATATATCAAGGAGATATTGCAGACGTTTAAGAGATTTATGAGAGATATGCCGAAAACAGTAACATTCACTGTCGACTGTGCAATTGCACAGATGAACGCTCTAAAGGAGGAATTCCCTAGGTGCAGCATTATTTTATGTCTTTTCCATGTATGTCAGGCATTCAGAAGGAAAGTAAGCTGCATTCCCATTAACTAACATAGCGAAAACAGTTCCCAAATCAACGTGTTAAAAATTGGTTGTATCGAATGGAGTACATGCGGAGTTATGACAGGTAGGTTAACAATTCAGAATATATTGCCAAAGGTTTTGGAGTTACCTAAACCTCATAAGTATTATAGACGCTGAGGCTGGTGCCTACATTAGAAGGTATTGGCTAAGAACACGGAAATATTGGACTGCATCGTGCAATCGGTTCGTCCGTCAGCATGGGGGACCATATTAACAACAGAATGGAGAATGCTCATAGGCAGCAGGAAAGGTATTTTCGCAAAGGTGATGCAGTGGAACTGACTCTATCAAAAATTTGGAATTGGACTGACCACACAACCATGCGTAAAATACGTCAGGATCAGTGGATGCTTTGTAAATAATACAATTACGATGTAAGTTTCAATATAATATACAATTTTTCCTAGATGCATACATCGCTGCAGTCTATATTACGGCGTCTCACACCCTTTGCTGCCAAGAAAGTTGTTTTATACTCGCAAAGGCGCTTTTTCTTCTTTCATTAAATATCCTTTACCTCAGTTAATTACGCATAAGGTAGTCACATCTTTTTGTAAACAGGAATCAGGCGAAATGCACATGTTGGACATACAGTGCATACAATTTGCCATGTGCGCATGTTGTTGAGGCTTTCTTGAATTCATATCTCAACTGTGGTATGTCCCATTTCCAATGAAATGCGGATGCTACACTGCGGGAAATAACAGAGTACACCAGAAGGTTGGATAGTTTGCTAGGAAATGTACCGTAAACAACTTTAGGATCACAACGTGCCCGTGTTAATCGCTGGTTGATTGTTTCGTGATGAGAACGCTTTGGAAGTCAGTTAGAAATTACACCGATCTGTGCCTTATTTACTACGTTTTATCAGCCGAAGATTTCTAGTTCATAGCATATCCTGAGTAACGGTGACTAATACGATTTATCGCTTATACCGTAGCAACCCCAAGCTTACAACAATTCTAAACTTATTCTAACCTATTCTTCGATAATGCCTTTTTATGGTAAATGAAGATTTTATCTACCCACTATCTTCTGAAATAACGCTGGTCGTGCTGAAAAAGAGAGCTGGGTGCCGAATAAAGTCTTTCCGTTCTGAAGTAACGCTAGTCCGTGCTTAATATGTCCTGTGAGGGCTGGAACAACGCTGATAAGCAAACCCAGCAGGTTCTAATCTACTCCTGAAAATGCCTAGAAAAAGAACAGGGTGCTGAATTAGTGCCAGTCATGCTGAAAACCTGCACTGAGTTCTAGTCTGTGCCATTAAAGGATCCAATTCAGGACAGATTCAGAATTTACTCACTATAGAATGTTAGAATTATTTCACAATTAGTGAGATTTAATTCAGCATTATTATAAGCTTCGGACGCTTAAAAGACCAAATTTACAACAATTCTCAGCAATATCTAACCAACGCGTCAATAATGCCTTTTTACGGTAAATGAATATTTTATCTACTTGAAGTGAACCCAATATGTACTGAAATAACCCTGGTCCTTCTTAAAAAGGAGCACTGGATGCTGAACCTGGGCTACAAGAGCTGCAATAAGGCTGATAATCTACTTCTGGAAATGTGTAGAAGAAGAGCAAGGTGGTGAATTACAGCCAGTCATGCTGATAAACCAGCGCACAGTTCCAGTTTAAGCAAATAATCAAACAATGGCAGAACAGTTACGGAGTTTACTTACTAAAGAATGTTACTATATCAGCATAGTATACGTGAATTAGCTCAATGATTGCAAGTTTACCATAATCCTTAACTACCAACATAATAACTGGGAACTTCAGGCTAAAAAATAAGCTTAATAGTAGCATCCAATGACAAAAACTGACCTACACACTACAAAATAAGCAAAACATCCAAAAAAACCTTTAAATTTCAATGGAAAACAATTCACGAAAACATATAACCAGCAGACGCAGGAACCCCTCATGACCTTGAAACTGGCTATAGCGTCTTTCCACAGAGGTTAGGACGCTCCCCGACCATGCATATCATCCGGGGTTCGATTCCTGGCCGATGCACACTCAATATCAATGGTCAGTTTGCTAAATTTAGGCTACCCACATGCTGAAAATTCCATAGTTGTACCGAAAAATACTGTGTGGAACCGAACTATAATAAAATAAACGAAAAAATAATAACATTTAATGGATTTTAATTTTAGTGCAAGGTAGGATGACTAGTAGCAGTTGGGATCGAGGATCCTGCCTTCCCCAGTGAGTGTTTAATGGTTGGCTTGAACCCAGTACACCATTGGTTTCAAATATCAAAGCGTGTTATCCATTGAGACTACTTGAGTTACAACGGCCACCCTCACTTGTGCAACTTCTTTTTGTTCCTTTACGTTCTCAGTGGAACATAGGGCTTAAAGCTACAGCTTTGAAGTAGCAGTGGTATTTAGTTTTACGGGTTGCTAGCCTCATGACCAACCTTCCCTCTTTGCTAGTCTTATTACTGGCTTAGCAAGGTAAAGCACTGAGTCGGTGGCCGTGGATGGAACCCCGGACCACCTGTGCAAGCGACTCCACTTGTGCAATGGGTTTCAATTATTATATATGTCCAAACCAAGTTCACTTTCAATAGTTTGAAAATATTTCAGCATGGGGAATATGATATTCCTTACCCGAGTCCAGTAGAACTACCTTTTAGCTTGTTAGCTGTCTGATATTCTCTGATAACTAAAGCAACATTAGTTACAGGATTTCATCACGAGCTGACATTGGTTAGAGAGCCATCGAAAAACCTGCAGGGAGTACTTGACAGCTTTTTAGTCCTAGTATGAAACTCTTCATCAGTACGCACCCACCGGGGTTCGAACCCAGGACCTTCTGGTTATAAGGCCAGATCGTAGGGCATTAAGCCACTGGGACCCTATCCTATGGCCCATGAATTCTAACTTCTGCTAATTCACGATGTAGCACAACTGCTAGCCAATGTCTTTGGCGAGTATTTTTTTCTCACACCCGACCTGCTGCACCCTACTGGTCACGACTTCCCACTGGAACCCCAGGTAACTACCTACCTGAATAGGGCCAGTCGCCAGTTGGCCATCGATATTGGCTAGCGGTTGCGCTATATCGTGAATTGGCAGAAGTTTGAATTCATGCAGTGGTCATTGGATCGGGTCTCAGTGGCTTAATGATCCACGAGCTCGCCTTGTAACCAGAAGATGCTGGGTTCGAAATGGAGTGGTGGGTGTGTACGGATGAGGAGTCCCAAACTAGGACTACAGAGCTGTCCAGTACTCCCTGCAGGTTTTCCAATGGTTCTCTAACCAATGTCAGCTCATGATGAAATCCTGTAACTAATCAACCTAATCCCTACAAAGCAATACTTAATACAACATTATTCACTGACACATCTTTACTGATTACTTGCATATGCATATCATCCACCTGACTACTATTCATCGCTGCAGAGCAATCATTACTAGGCGGCGCTTAACTGCTCTTGACACTGATATCCTTCATTTCCCTACCTTTATCATTTATAGTCTCATCCATAAATTGGATAACATCAGTTCACCTTGGTTTTCTGAATTAAGGGTAACCCAGTTATTCAAAATACAGGATTTTGATCATCTGGCTTTTCTAACAGGTCTTTGAGTCACTGCGATTGCAGTTACTGACAAACCCAAATAGCTCACTAGTGACTGTCTGTCTGTCTGTTTTTGACATAGAACTTTGCACATATGTGCGGCATTTCAAGCCGCCACACTCCATGTAGCACACAAACCAAAAGAAGAAACTAGGAGAAATGAATATTAGAGACAGTAAACAGAGGTGTCAGACAAAGGAATAGTAATAACGAAGAACAAAACAGTTTAATTGGAAATCATGAGTCACAAGGAGTGGATGCATCTGCACCAGCCATTGAGAACGATTTTGAGCCATGTTACCAATTGTTTCCAATCATTGGTTTTTACTGTCCCGAGGACCCCACTCAGGAAGTCTACACCTTCCTACATGGCTTAGACTAACTGCTGTCGATTTCACTGACTGGCGCCATGTTTTGGTTTGACCGCCGCTAGCTCTTTTCCAGCCTTACCCTATATCAGCTAACATCGCCCGTCGAGGAAGGCAGGCGGTAGCTAGGCATACGTAACACATGTAACCATCTCAGTCGATGTAGCTTCACTGCCTCGTCGATTGATTTCCCCTCCTTACCTAGCACTCGACGCCTAACCCCCATATTGTTCACCCGTGTATACCACCTAACACACATGGGAGATAGAATGCAGGCACCTATGATCAAAAACAGCTAACCTGTCTTTTCATGTCTTCCACTCTCAATGGCCAGGTCTCACAGCCATAAAGGAGGACGGAGGGGACTGCTGAGCAGTACACATGCCCTTTGGTCGATAGTTGGATATCATGTCTACTAATTCAGATACGGCGTAAACTGGCATATGCGAAACTAGCCCTCTGTATCCGTGCTGAGATTTCGTCAGCGATCAATCCTATGGTCAACACGCTGTACGACTTCACTCCTTATTTCTAAGCTAGGCGTATTCTATGTAGTGCTGTCCTTTAGCATCATCTTACATTTTACGGGAGAGAATCGCATGCCAAACATTTGTAGACTGCAGCTCAAGGTGTTCAGAAGACTCTGCATTTTGTCAGCGTCCTCACCGAGAAGGACTACATCGTCTGCATATTCTAAGTCAACGAGATTATTCCCTGGTAGCAAGTCAATCCCTGAGTCGCTGAAGTGAGTTAGGGTCAAGTCCATTAGTACATCTATGATGAAGTTGAATAGGAATGGGGATAATGGGCATCCTTGACGGACGCCACTAGTCATCACCACTTCAGATGACAACTCGCCGTAAGCCCTCACTTGGCTGCATGAGTACGAGTAGAGTGCCTTAATCAGTGCAATGTGTTTTCTCGGCATTCCCTTTACAGACAAGCATCGGTCGACAGAATCAAGTTACGCCTTTAGGTCAAGAAGTATAATGATTGTTGGACGCCGCCAGTAAGAATGCCTATGTTTTAGAATCTGTCGGAGGGTGAAGATATGATCAATACACCCTCTTCCTGCCTGGTTTTCTCGTGTTTGTGCCTCTTGAGTACCACTTAGTCTACGCAATATTATTGAGCCTAGGACTTTATATACTATATTAGCCAAGCTAATCCTTCTGTGATTATCAAAAGAAGACTGGTTTCCCTTCTTGTATATCGGGATGATCAGTGACTTACACCAACCCGATGGGACTTCCTCTGATTCCCAGACGCTGCCTGGAACCTCAGTTAATGCAGACAGTAAACTGTCTCCACCGTACTTAAATACCTCTGGAGTCATTCCATCAGGTCCTGCTGCTTCGCTTCGTTTCAGATTAGTGACACCCTTCGTAACCTCAGTTAGAGACAGAGAACCTGTGTCTATATCCCATTCAGGGAGGTGTTGGATTTTCAGCAGGTTAAGTGTGGCTGTAGGCCAATTAAACTACTCCTCATAGTGCTCTTTCCAGTGTGACTGGCTCACTTTAGGTAGGCAGTTACCTAGGGTTCTAGTGGGAAGTCGTGATCAGTAGGTCAGGTGTAAGGACAGATACTAACGAAGAAGTTGTGAAGTGGTCACGCTAGGTCATTAATTGTGAGAAGTTAGAATTCATGCACTGGTCACTGGATCGGGTCTCAGTGGCTTAATGGTCTACAAGCTCGCCTTGTA
The DNA here is from genome assembly GCA_944472155.2 of Trichobilharzia szidati. Taxonomy (NCBI): domain Eukaryota; kingdom Metazoa; phylum Platyhelminthes; class Trematoda; order Strigeidida; family Schistosomatidae; genus Trichobilharzia; species Trichobilharzia szidati. The sequence goes on from OX235273.1 coordinate 144,048,472, forward strand.
ACCAGAAGATGCTGGATTGGAAATGCAGTGGTGAATGCGTACTGATGAGGAGTCCAAAACTAGGACTAAAGAGCTGTTCAGTACTCCCTGCAGGTTTTTCAATGCTTCCCTAACTGATATCAGCTCATGATAATATCCTGAAACCAAACTCAGATTTATTACAACACTGACTACTTTGTCCTGATGCATATATCAGTCGCCAGGATGTAATACAAGAAACTTTCATAAACAAGGCGAACTCAGGAGGACAGTAAGTCATGCACATTCTGAATGAGTGTCTGACTGACAAGGACAGGTAGTTACGACTGGGTTTAAACCGGTGTACAGATAATGTTATTTAGAAAAGGTAATGGAAAGCGTTAATCTCTTACAACGAAGCGCTAGAAGTGAGGTTACTCTTTAGCTATATAAGGTTTTGGCATACTAATAACATCTTGTGAAGGCTGTACAAATCCCTTAATTCCAACTTTCAGACAGATGTAATTCTTGTGAATATTGGTCGTGCTTTTTCTTATCGCGTCTATCGCCTCCCCCATACATCTATCTACCTTTCATGTCAGCGTAATTAACTACTCTGAAAACATTTTATTATATATTATTATTATTGTCTCCTTTAATTTCTAGAGGAATATAGGGCTTCAACCACACGTCTCCATTGCGTTTGGTTCTCCACCAACGTTTCCATCACCTGGCTCCACGTCTGCCCACATGCTTTCATCATCTCCTCTTCGCACCACGTCCCCTCCATGTCACCCTCCCACTGACAGCCGACTAACTCACCGCTTCCCATTCTGCCGGGTTCCACTTGAGCGATGGCCTGTCGTGTGATGTCACTTGATGATGCTTTGTCTTCTTAGAGTATGGCCAATCCACCACCTGCATTTCTTCCAGCATATTTGTTGCACAATCGGTTCACGCTGGGTTGGTTGGTTCGCTCATTGCCAGAGATCCCTCCTTGTTGCTGATGTTGCTGACAGGCCATCTTATCTTGAGTAGTATTGAGTGAAGACAGATGTTGATGAGGGTGTGTAGTTTGTCTGAAGTGCATTTCGTGACACGGCGCGGAGCTAAGTCACTGGCACTGACTTCCTGGCCAGAAACACCAGAGAAATGAGAGTTTTATGTAACTAAGCAAACGTAGCGTACTAATTGAAAAGCGCGTCAAGGACCCTGGAAACATATAAAGCTGCCTAATTCTCTTTTGATTTGGTAGTGATCTCTGAGCTGGTTGATGAATTAACTGAGAAGCTTTCGTTGACCTTCTAGACAAGATCTTGTGAACTTGTTTGAATTCTCCATGAATGGCAGCCATTGTTGTGATTGGTTGTCAATTTAAATTGATCACTTTTATTTACCCACTTAAACCAATATAGTGTTTATCGCAGTTTATGCAATTTAAATTTGTAAACAGTATCGATCTTATCGCCTTTTACGATTGGATGCTTGAGTCTGTACAATATCAAATGAAGTGATTGTGTTGACTTATGTGCTATATCTTTAGTTCAAATGGTCTTGGTATTCTAGCTGTTATTTCAGAAGTACTCTTTATGTATACATGATAGAGTGAATTTTCTTGCTATCTTTGGTGATGGTTTCTTGTTGGTGTTACGACTTGAGTGAAGACACTTGCATGGGTATAAATTCTTCTTGAAGACTCTTTTCGACAATGTCTGCACACAGTTTCTTTTGTGAGTCATTGGTTCATTGTTATAATAGTTGAGTATTTACTCTGCGTGCTTACTTGTGTTTCTAAATTCCCTCTGTTGACTAAGACACCTCAGAATGGAATTTTGCTGCCTAATTCTCCTTCCCTTGTGAATTTAATGTCTTCAAATATGTTGCCGACTAGTTTGTGGATGCGTCGGTCACACAGAGGTAGAATGCATGTCGATCACACCTCATGTGGTCCGGGGTTCGATCCCCGACGGCCGATGCACTCCTTTACCTCGCTAAGTCAGTAATGAGACTGCTAAAAAGGAAAGGTCGGTAGCATGAGACTAACAACCCCACCCCGTAAAAATAAATACCACTGATACCGAAACTTCAAGCCTCTAGCTTGAAGCCCTATGTTCCACTGGGAACGTAAGGGAATAAAAAACAGTTTGTGGGCGTATCCCAAATCATTTCGTTTAATTATCATTACGATTGTATCATTAATATAGGGTACCCAGATTTTTGGTTTAAATATGCATAGGGCTATTAATTGCATAGTATTTGCATAGCGTGGCTAGAGCTATCAATCGTGATATGGGCAATAACATTAGTGTTACTTTTATATGTTCGTATGTCTGATTACTGAAATAGAAATATGTTGCAAGATATACTTCAATGAGTTCTCTGGCCACCCACTGCTTCTAAGCAATGTGAAGGGAAAACTTCCGCATATGACCACTTCACTGTGCATATATCAGTACACTTAAGCGTGATGAGCTAGATACATAGGTCGTTCTATGTGCGGGTCTTTTCAAAATGTGTTGGAGAACATTATACAGCATGGCTGTAAAGAGAAGGCACTAATTCAGTCAGAAGCTCCATAATTGAACACCCCGTGAGTACACCCATCACTGCATCTCAACTGACTCACTCATCACTCAGAAACATTTACAAAGTGAACAAACATCTACTAAAGACAATATGTTTCCGACTTCTTCGTATGACAGAAGCCTTCGCCATGTGCATCGTAGATAAACCGAAGCTATGTGTTCAGAAGCCCTTTGTAATCTATATTCATTCACGCCTTCAAACTTTCATATCAATTTGAAAGTTATTATCGCCTTTAATCTCCTTATGTGTCTATGTGAACTAATGAGTATAAATGTGATTGTACAGCAGCTTTTGAGAATGAAAACTCCGAAGTCGTAGATATCTTTGCTGAACTTCTTGTTCTTTTCTCAATATGAGTTCCATCTAAGTTGTACATTTTGTCTTAGTCTTTTCGAAGCCTAATTTTCCCTACAAAGTGCACTGTGGTGGCTAGCCGCCTAGCTTGTTGCTGGTCACATTACAAACGTGACTGACAGAATTCAGTCTGCACCAAACAAATGACTAGTGTCCAATCACAGTTTTCAATACAGTCCTACAGGAGGTCAACCGCAAGGCTGAATGGCTGATCGCTAATGTCAATGCTGCATGCCAAGTAATCCACAACGGGAAACTTACGGGATCCTTCGAAGTGAGGACAGGACTAAGACAAGCTGGCTGCCTACTATCGCCAATGATTTTCCTGATTGGAGTAGATTGGATAGTGCGACAAACAGCGGGCAATGAGGAAACAGGCATAAGATGGACTCACACAAAGAACTTGGAGGATCTGGACTTCGCCGATGATATATGTCTGATTTCCCACAAACTGGAGGATATGCAAGCGAAAAGCAACAAGTCGGCAGAAGAAGCATCAAAGACAGGAAGGACTTCATGTGAACATAAAGAAAACAGAGGTAATGAAGATTCCTGGACAAGAACAACAACAACAGACAACAATCAGTATAAATGGGAGGAACGTGAAAGAAACAAACTCTTTTACATACCTGGGAAGCATCGTTTCAACTACAGGCGGAACTGACGATGATATCAAAGGAATAATTGGAAAAGCAAGACAAGCTTTCACTACTCTCAAGTCTGTGTGGAGGTCAACAGCACTCAGCATCACAAATAATATCCGGATTTTCAACTCCAATGTGAAGTCAGTGCTACTTTATGTATCAGAGACTTGGCGCGCCATAAAGAGCACATCAGTCAAACTACAAACTTTCATCAACAGCTGTCTTCATTCAATACTCAAGATCAGATGGCCAGAAAAGATCAGCAGTAGGAAGGGTTCCCTGGGAGCGAACCAACCAGGTACCGATTGTGAAACAAATAGGCAGGAAGAAATGGAGATGGATTGGCCATACTCTGAGGAAACTATCAAGTGACATCACTAGACAGACCATCGCTCGAGTGGAACCCGAAAGGGAAGCGGCGAGTTGGTCGTCAGTGCACGGGTGACTTGGAGGAGGTCATGTGAAGAGGAGATGAAAACGTGTGGGCAGACATGAAGCCAGGTGAAGACTCTAGCAGAGAACCGAACGCAATGGAGACGCACGGCTGAAGCCCTATGTTCCTGTAGGAATTAAATGAAAAAAATAATAATAACGTCTATGACTACAGAACCCACTGGGTGACACGGGTTTCGATCTCCAAAGGGAAATGAGTTCCTTCAAGGTGGTTGCAGATACGCCTTTCTGACTAAATGGTTAGTGCCAACTAGCACGAAACATAGGTCAGGCAAGGCTTTCTGTGACCAACTGCCTCCGTATTTTATATTATCTTTCATTTGTCTGTTTTTCATTTTGTCTGAACTAGTCACATACACTCCTCGTGTGTGTGTGTGTGTGTGAATATTTGTGCACACGTAATCGGTACAATTTTTGTTCCTTTGTCTAATTTCATTTGGTCTACATACAAACAAAGTGTAAATTAACATACATGCATTCATTACGTTTATCGCTTTTTAAAATAAATTTATAAAGTATATTTTGTAGATGAAACTATTAACAAGACGATTAAAACAAGTAACATTTCACGTCTAATTGATTCATTCGAATAATCTTCAAAATTATATTTGTGGTACAATCAACTTTTTTCTTATATAAACAAACCGTGATTTTATATTATTGTTAGTAATAAGGATGTAATCAAATCACGTGATGATTGTCAAATGAACATGTTCTATTGTTGCGGTATTAGACATGAGAGAGGTCAAACAGTTCGTAGAAAGCTGTATTCAGTCGGAATTTTCCAGCTTGGCTTATTCACCGTCTTCAGGAAATGGATTTCTTCATTTTCATCCTAGTGTGTAACGCTGAATTCATATTACGATTACTGCAATAACATTCATGTGTTTCACTACGGATTGATATCAGTAAGAGAAAAATTGAAATCAGCAGGGATTACTCAATAGCTACTTCGTCCTGGTCTAGGACTCTTCAACAGTATGCACCCAACACTCAGGTTCGAACTCAGGACCTTCTGGTTACAAGGCCAGCAAGCTCGTCGACCATTAAGCTACTGAGATCCGATTCAATGGCCAGTTCACGAATTCCAACTTCTTCCAATTCATGACATAGCGCTACCACTAGCAGAAGTCTTCGGTGAATAACTGCCCTCACCTATTATCTGCTGCGCTCAAGTGTGCATCAGATCAACTATCAAGTATTGGTTTGTAGGGATTTTGTTTGAATGGGTCATTGGATGGGGTCTCAGTGACTGAATTGTCTACGAGCTCGCCTTGTAAGCAGAAAGACCTGGATTCGAATTTTGATGGTGGGTGCGTACTGATGATGAGTCCCGAACTAGGACGAAACAGTTGTCCAGTACTCACAGTTTTTCCAGGGGTTATCTAACCAATGTCAACTCATGATCAAAACTGTAACCAATAAAATCCTTGCAAACCAACGCTTGACTACTCACAGTTGAATTTCGGTTAATAATAATAATACTGATAATAATAATCTACTTTATTCCAGAAACAGTACTACTTATAATACAGAATGGAATTCTCAGCATTTGTCGCAATACTGCATCTGATTTACTCAAAATATTTATAAAATTAAAAAAAAATTAATCAGAGGAATTTGTCCACATCTACAATATAAAGTCAAAAATATTCGAAGTACAAAATGAGAATAATGAATATTAAAATAAGAATAATAATAATAACAGTGAAATTGTTTCAAACAGTATTGCCGATTCAGTTTGGAAATTTTAGCATATTATAGATAATTGAATCTAATGTCCTGTTGATATAATATCGTGAGGGGAAAGACAAAATTAACAATTACCATAGAGCTTAAAAAAAAAGAACAATTGAAAACCCAAATATTGAGAGGATCATAAATTTAAGAGGTACAATAACAATTAAGGTTGATGTTGTCAGGATGGAGGAAATGGTTTATTTAATAGTGCAAAGAAGGTTAGTTAGTTCACGCCTAACACTATTTTCACCACATAAAGTACGTGCCAAATATGGTGTTGTGGAATTTTATACTTAGACATACGTGCATAAAGTCTTCTGAAAAGACTTGTTTTACCTGTGGAGACACAAGGCTGGAGCTGCGGGTGGTGTGGTGGATGCTCACAGTCTGACAAAATTCCTTCAGCAAATTCGTTGCATAACATCAAGTGCCTATCAGTAATGACGATGTCAACGATACTGATCCATTGGATTACACACCTCATGCTACTGACACTCAGCCTTCGAATTTCTACGAAGTATGACAGAGTCTCTTTTAAGCAATCCAGGAAAGAATAAGGCTGAACAGTAAAGCAGAATAAGTAAGGTGCACGAGTTGACAAACTGTAAGAGGAGGGATTGGTTGAGTTATCTCTGAATGCTTCAAATTCTTAACGTAAAATGTCAAACGAAGTATTCTTATAGTAATCTCTGGGACATGCAAGAACCAGGAAAGGTCAGAAGAAACAATTATTCCAAGATACTTAACTTCAGACTTGATTTCTACATCAATCTCATCAATTTCGCAATGGTCATAGGAACCAACGGCTTCATTTAACTTTCGTTTACATCGGAAACTGAAATTAATCGTCTGTCATTTGGAAGGATTTAGTTTAAGGCCGTTAGACGAAGACCATTTGCTAACTCTTGATAGAAAGCTATACATCTCAGCACAGTCTAGCTGCGAGTTAACAGACATTGAAAAAGTTAGATCGGCCCCATACTTAACAAAGTTCATTTCATCAGAGTGGAGCAAGTCATGCAAGAAGAAAGAAAACAGAAAAGGAGAAAGGACAGCGCCTTGAGGGACACCAGCCTCAGTAAGCAATGAATTGGACGACTTCCCCTGACATACAGTGTACTACTTTCTTCCAGAGAAATAAGAATGCAGCCATTTGACAACTCAACAGTCAGTTTGAGTTTCAGTAAGCTTGTTTAACATAAATATCCTTAGGTGCAACAGAGTCAAAAGACGATATGTGATCTAGAAAGGTACAGCGAACAAATTTAGCCCCCTTGTCTAAGCTGGAGACAGTGTTACGATGCAAGAATGCAGCTGCATCTAGAGTAATTCCAACTGTGTTGGATAATGATTCGTAGAGTTGTATTTTGATCGCCTCTCCCTCCACACCACCCCCTCTCCAAAAATCTTGCATTCAGAATCCTGAGCCCACGATATATTCTATTCACCTCTCCTGCATAATTCAATTCAATATCTTTAAAGAGGCATGAGATATTTGAAAGTCAAACTAGCAATGAAAACTACTCAGCAATAATAATAATAATAATCCTATCAGTTTTCTAATTTTGCTTATTCTTCTAATTTTTTACTTTTTTGATTCTTTCACAGTGAGAAAAGAACGCAACCTTCCTTTGTGTCATCCGACAATAATAACAATATCAACATTAATGATAATAATAATAATAATGATGGTATGGTAGAAGTATAAGTCTTATTATTCTTCACAATATAAAAGTTGTTAAATGCAAAGTGTATCTCACCTTGTAACAAATTCCATCGGTTCTGTTATGTGTATATTAAATAAAGTATGACATTCCTTGTTATCACAAATGCAAATAAGGTGTATTATCACACCTGCTCATATTAATTTTTTGTTGCTTTTATTTTATTTGTAATATTTCATCAGCTGAGCTACTAATGACTGATTACACTGATGCCAAAATAAAATAAGTTACCGTCTCTTATGTTGAATAACGTTCTTTACTCTCAGTTAACTATATATATATATATATATGTTTATATGTATATATATTATTATGATTGTTCTCTTGGGTTCCTAGTGGAACATAAGGTTTCAGCTACACGTCTCCACTTACTTCTGCCTTCTGCTCTACTTTTCACCTGCATCCATATTAGTCTATACCGTTTCAACTCCTCTTCACACGATCTTCTCCATTTCACCCTTGGACGTCCCACTCGCCGCTTCACTTCCGGGTTCCACTCGAGGGACTGACGCGCGATGTCACCCAGTGGCCTCCTCAGCGAGTGTCCAATCCATCTCCACTTTCTCCTGCATATTTATTAGGAGATTGGTTCTTGTTTTGTTTGTTCCCATAGTTTCTTGTTGGTGATTCTTTCCGGCCATCTGATCTTCAGTATAGAACGAAGACAGTTGTTGATAAAGGTCTGCAACAGGCTGTTGGAAATATTGTTTGTGACCCACCAAGTTTCTGATCCGTATAGAAGAACTGACTCACTTAACGTTTGTATTGAAAATCCGAATTTTGTTGTTGATGTTGAGTGACGAAGATTTCCAGATAGGTTTCAGGTTGATGAATGTGTTTCTCGCCTTCCCGATTCTCGATTTGACATCTTCGTCCGTTCCTCCTGTAGTTGAGACAATGCTCCCTAGATAAGTGAAAGAAGTAACCTCGTTCAAATCCCTCCCGTTGATGGTGATTGGCGCTGGATGTTGCTGCTGCAATTGTTGGTGGTGGTGGTGGTTGGTTATTTTCATAACCTCCATCTTGTCTTTGTTCTATAATAATAATATTGCAGAAGTATAAATCTTATTATTCTTCACAATATAAAAGTTCTGAAGACAAAATGCATCTCACCTTGTAACAAATTCCGTCGGTTCTGTTATATGCATATTAAATAAAGTATGACATTCCTTGTTATCACAAAATAAAATAAGGTGTAATATCTCACCTGCTCTTATGATAATAATTTTTATTATTATTATAATTAAAATATTTTATGACCTATCCTATAGATGACTGATTACACTGATGCCAAAATAAAATAAGTTACCGTCTCTTATGTTGAATAACGTTCTTCATTCTCAGATATATAATATATATATACATAGGGATGGAGAGAGCGAGAGCGAGAGAGAGAGTGGAGTTAAAACTCAGAGAAGCCTTCAAAGTGAATTTAGGAGTAGGACAAGCTGGCTGTTAGACTCTTATCACCCTGATGATATTCCTAATTGAAGCAGACTGCATCATACGTCACACTGTTGGCAACTTCCAAGTTACCCTTCAGGCTTTCATATCATTCAATCATTGGGACTCGATTCAATGACCGACAACCCATGAATTCTAACTTTGAACAATTTGTCACTTCATTGCCACCACCAACTAATGTCATCGGTGAGTATTGATTTGTCACTCCCTAGCGGTTAGATCCTACTTGTTACGACTTCTCATTAGGACTCCAGACGACTTCATCCAGTAATCATACACTAGCGACCATCAAATTAATTTTCCAGAGTTAGTTTGATCACGGATTGTTGTCAGTTAGACAACCATAGAAAACTAGAGAGTACTGGATATCTTCTTTCAAGTAGCCTGAAATTCAATTACAGTGTGCTACCGACGGGGATTTTGTACCCATTTGCAAACTGATGAATTCCAAACTGGGACGAAACAGCAGTCTAGTACTACTTAAAAGTTTCCAACGCTATCTCCAACAGCTATTAATCCATCGTCAAACTTCAAAACCAAATCAAATCCCTACAAACTAAGGATATTGATGATAATCTCAGGAATAGCAGTCCAATATTTTCTCTCCTATATTTGCACATGATATTATCTTTTATATCGAAAAAACAAGACATGTAAAATAAAATTTTGAAGGAAAACACCCTTTATAACAAGCCTCATGTTGTGTCTATCAGCCCCCCCCCCACACACACTGAAATCAATGTACATTAACTCATGAAGCTGGAATGTATTAATTAGATAATTTTTAAGCGGAAAAATTTGCGTGGGCGCTGTACAGTATAGAATTTTGTTAATTTTTCTTTCCTTCACGTTCCCCAGTGGAACATAGGGCCACTTCAAGCTAGTGGCTTGAAGTTTCTGTAGTAGTGTTTATTTTACAGAATGGGGATGCTAGCCTCATGCCCAACCTTTCCTCTTCACCAGCATTATTGGTGACTTAGCGAGGTAAAGGTGTGCGTCGGACGGGGATCGAATCCCGGACCATGTGCATGGTCGGCGAACGTCCTAACCACTATGCCACCGACGCAAAATAAATCGAAATGAAGATAAAATAAAAAAAATGAATTAAAGATGATGAAATAATGACAGTAGAATGGTGGATTCTCTCACTTTGCCTGTTTTTGTATTTTTGAAACAAACTATCTTCTAGACAAGGGTGAACAAATAAATACCCTAAGCCAACGTTTAATAGTTTCAGCAGTCATGGAGTTATGTAAATGCCTCCTTATTATAAAATACGAAAAAAACATCTCCCTTGATTTACTATAACATTCAAACAAAACAAACCAGTGGAATTTTATCATTGTTGAATTTCACGCAAATCAGATGTGTAGGTGTTTGTATGAGAAGAGGAACAATACAGGATCTGATGTGGCCATTACTGAAATTCACAAATATTTCTGGCAAGCTTTATCATCAAGAGTTGGTTTGTAAGGATTAGGTTTGTTTTTACGTGTTTAACCTCGCACGGATTGATATCAGTCAGAGAAGCATTGAAAACCAGCTGAGGGGAGTACTGGACAGTCAGCTGTTTCATCAGCCTAGTTCGGTAATCATCGCCAGTACACAATCACCACCAAGATTCGAAACCATGACCTTCCAGTTACAAGGCAAGCTAGCTGGATGTTATACTGATGGGACTCGACTCCTCATCGACCAGCCCATGAATTCTCATTTCTGCCAATTCGTGATTTACCCTGTACAAACAATCTCACTGCTACCGAAACTCAAAAGCTCAGAACTGAAGCCATACGTTCCACTGGGAACGCCAAGGAATAAAACATTCAACAGGAATTATGCGTTAGCAAGGCTCATCAGCAAACTCAAAGGAACTCGTGTCATCCTTATGATTCAAAACCACGTCTTTCAGTGGTATCATTGATCTGATAATAGGTAGTTGTAGGACCAGGCGTCAGTGGCACAGTGGCAAAATGCTCGCCGACCACGCCTCATGTCGACCTAGGTTAGATTCCCAGAGAAAGACACACTCCTCTACCTCGCTAAGACAGTAGTAAGACTGGTAAAGAGGGAACGTCGGGTTGGACATGAGGCTGGGAACCCCATCCTGTAAAAATAAACACCATTGCTACAAAAACTTCAAGCCTCTACCTAGAAGCCCTATGTTCCACTGGGAGTGTGAAGAAATGAAAAAGAAAATTGTAGAAGCCCGTATTATGGTTCAGTGTTTCTCATGTGTTCTGAAACTGACAGACTGACTTTCAACATAGAATTATGCACAGAAGCATCACCACGGGTTCAGTCACCACAATCCATACAGAACAAAACGGAAAATACATGAAAAAGAGAGGGAATCAAAGATTCAAAAGATTCATGATCAGCAGAAACGTTAGGGTAAGAGGGTGAGGAAAAACAGCAAAATAGAGAAACAATAGCGTTTTATCAGATACATTGGAGATAATAAAGAGTAAGTCTACCTGTTATATCACTGAGAACGATTCTGAGCCATATCACCAGTTGTCTCCAAACATTTGTTCTTAACATCCTGAAGATCACAACAATCAGGAAGTCTACATCTCTCTGAGTAACTGAAATTAAAGATAGTCACGCCTTAAGTAGATCCAGTTTCCAAACGTGAAAAATCCTTCTCTACCAAATATCCTTATACAAACAGATGAATAAGTGAAACAAGGAGATACCCAGTGGTAAGAATCAATGAAAAAAGAAGCGTTAAACTAAATGTTATTTATTCTACGCACCATATATTACCAATAGGAAGTGATTAAGTAATATATTCATCCACGGAAAACTGACTAAATACGGGTTAATTGAGGATAAAAGTTATCACTGTTACAATGCAATGAAAATGTTCTAAAGACTTTTATGTTCTCTAATGGCAAACGAAAATATGTTATGCACAGTGAACTGAATATCTTTATGTAACCTTACATTTAAGGTTTACAAACCATTTTGTACAGTAATTATAATATAAGTGTGTGTGCATTCCTTACGCAAACTGTTTCCGCATATATCTGGGGAACCAATGAAAAACATGAACAATATTGGATGTCTTAAGCTTCATTTCAATCAGAAATTCTGACGATTATTGCCATCATTTTTTGACTGGCATGTATGACCTGTTAGTCGAATTGATTTTGCCTTCATATGACCTTAAAAGGCGTTAGTTTTACACTGCCTATCTGGGATGAATCACGTGCAAAAGGTTTGTGTGAATTTATTAAATTGAATATTCTGTTCACTAGCGACAAAGCTTTCTTTATTCCTTCACGTTCCCAGTGGGACATAGGGCTTCAAGCTAGAGGCTTCAAGTTTCTGTAGCAGTGATGTTTATCTTTTACAGGATGGTGTTGCTAGCCTCATGCGCAGTACAACCTCCCCTCTTTACCAGCTTTCATTTCGTGCTAAGCGAGGTGAAGGAGTACGTCTGTGGCTGTGGATCGAACCTCAGACCACATTCCTGGTTGGCGAGCGTCCTAACCGATGTGCCACCGAGGCTAACAATAACGTTTAGTATGGAGAAAACAAAGTGTTTCATCTTTCGAATCATATTACATCAGATACAGTGACATAACCTGAGATCTTCTGTCTATTAATTAGTGGCGTTTCACACACTTTAACCCTCAAACACTCAGCACAGTAGAACTGTGACACTTATTGTATGTCTTCGTGAATGCAATTTTAGGACTTGATTTCCGCTTGTGACAAATAACAAATGAGGCTCGCTGCAAGTGAGATGGCTGCCATAGACTAATGGATAAAGCTTTGATGTTTGAAACTATGGATATTGGCTTCGAGTCTCTGAGGGTGGAAGATACCACTCAGTATGAATTCAAGTGCATCCAGATGACAAATGTTGAATAAGAAGAAAATAGCATCCTGGATTCCACTGTTAGTTTCCATAAAAAAAGAGCTCAACATTACGTTAACACTGTAGTTGCGCAGTTTCACAGACGAGGAAACTTTCTGAGTTGAAAACAAGTACTGTGGAATAAAATTAGTAGGCAAATGGTCTTTGTCTAACGGTCTTCAAAATAAATCCTTTCAAATGTCAGACTGTTAATTTCAGTTTCCGATGTTATAGAAAGTTAAATGAAGCTGTTGGTTCCTATGACCGTTGCGAAATTGATGAAACTGATGTAGTTATCAAGTCTGAAGTTACGTATCTCGGAGAAATTCTTTCTATTAACCAATCCTGTTCTTCAATCGCCAGCCCATGAAATCCGAATTCTACCAATTCTTGATTTCCCAATTTGTTATCAATTTGTGATCACCTCGTCCAAATAAATCTAATCCTTACAAACCAACTGTTGAAAATATTTTATAATTGCCAAGTGTCGATTCTCAAGGATTTGATTTCTCGGAGGATTGATAATGAGATGACGGCAGTTAGAGAACCATTGTAATACCTTTAGAGCACCACGCGTCTGTTTCTTCCTAGCCTCTAAGTCTCTTTAACAGTGTGCACTCAACTGAGTTAGAACTGATGTGAGGTCGTGATCAATCCTGTGAACACTGAAATCCCGCCTGAAAATCGTCGAGAAAAAAAGTTTCCTCACTGTTTGTCTTTTTCTTGTAAATTAATATGGAAATATTTCGTTCATTGAATAACTCCAAGAAACCTATGACAGTGAAGGAATTGGATGAATTCCTGCGTTTTCCTGCTAAGTTTGCTGAAGCTAACACGGAGCTTAATTTTCTCAAACGAGGCATCAATAAGCATGCGTATAGAAAAAAGAACTAGAATAGTCTCCTCAGGGATCATATTTATCCTAGTTCAAAGACACTTAAACGTCATACACTGAATCACATCGACGCCATCCTCCAATGCCTACCCAAACTAGAGTGTAACACATCACAAAGAACCCATGCTTTGTATGAACTATCTGACAATGAATGCCAAAGGTATAACAGTTATGTATCCCATGTAATACAAACTAAGTTGTGACGATACTACTTCATGACTAACAGAATGCCTGAAATCATCTAAAAACTGTTTCATCATTTCCACAGAAACCTGAAAAATATTTCTTAAAATTTTCAAATATTCCTCTCAGTCCTATTCACGTTCTGATATGATTCTAATTTTCATTTACTTGCTAGCTGGCTATCGTATGCTTGAATTAATCGATGTATAATTATAGAGCCTGAAGACGAATTTATTGAAAAACATTCCTCGCTCTAAATAATTTCTATCAAGGTGATGAGGACTTGTGACACTCAGTAGTATTGACATAGTTTCCACAGTCATCAAAGTCGAAGGCACTTTCAAAGTCAATGAAATTGAGGCAGAGTTTTATTTGTCTGTCATTCTATGCTGTGTCGGATAATGATTCGTAGAGTTGTAATTTAACCGCCTCTCCATTCACCCCACACCACAACATCACATCCCCCACCACCTCTCCCGCGAGTAATCGCTATCCCTAAACCTTGCTTGCAGAATCCTGAGCCCACTGCATATTTTATTCTCCTCCTGCATAATTCCACCAAATGTCTTGAAAGAGGCTTGGGATATTCGAAAGCACAACTTTGCAAGAATGAAGCAGAACATTAGTTAGTGTAAAGCGTAATCTTATTATTATTAACTGACAGCACATCACTAGATATCAAAGTCAAACTAGCAATGAAAACGACTCAGAAACATTAACAATCCTATCAGTTTTCTAATTTTGCTTGTTCTTCTAGTCTATTTTTTTATTCTTACATAGTGGGAAATGAACGCAAGCTTCCTTTGCGTCAGGCGACAATAATAACAATATCAACAGTATTAATAATAATAATAATAATGGTATGGTAGAAGTGTAAATCTTCTTATAAATCTTCACAATATAAAAGTTGTTAAATGCAAAGTGTATCTCACCTTGTAACAAATTCCATCGGTTATGTGATGTGTATATTAAATAAAGTATGACATTCCTTGTTATCACAAAATAAATTAAGGTGTAATATCACACTTACTCTTATGATTATTTTTGTTGTTTTTGTATTATTTGTAATATTTCATCAGCTGAGCTACTAATGACTGATTACACTGATGCCAGAATAGAATAAGTTAACGTCTATTATGTTGAATAACTTTCTTTACTCTCAGATATATATAAATATATATACATATATCTATATATGTATATTGTGATGGAGAAAGATAAAGGGATAGAGAGAGGAAGGAAAACTCCGACAAGCCTTCGAAGTAAATTCAGGAGCAGGACAAGCTGGCTGTCACACTATTGTCACCCATGGTGATATTCCTCATTGGAGCGGACTGCATCACACGTCACACTGTTGATAGCAAGGAGGCAGAAATGAGGTGTAATACCGACAAGAAGACACTATGAGGTCTGCATTCTGCGTGTACTTGGATTTATGTCTCATATGAAACGAAGATGAAGACAAACAGAAAAAAAACTAACACAATGCTAGAAGAAGCATACAGTGAAGACAGGACTCCAAGTGCACATAGGGAATATCGGTGGAGGTTATGAAGATAAACAACCAGCAGACAGCAACAATAATCAATACTAATCACCATCAACGGGAGAGACTAGACAGAGGTAACTTCTTTACACCACTTATCCAGCCAGGAGGCACTGTTTCAACCACAGACCAGTGGAATTGATGAAAGTGGTAAATGCAGTCAGCCAGCCAGACAGAATCGGAAAGGCGAGATACTCCTTCATCAACCTAAGGTCACCACGGAAATCTTCTGAATTCAGAATAAGGAGCGAAAATCCGATTTTAGACACTAATGTTAAGTCAGTCAGTTCTTCCATATGGGCAGACATTTGGCCAGCGCATAATCGAGAGCATTGTCAACAGCCAGCTTAAACTTGTATCAACAGCTGTCAGCTTCGTTGGCTAGCTCCATACTGAAAATCAAATGTCCGGTCAGCCAGCCATTCATCCAGAAAGAATTAATAAGAAGAAACTGTGGGAAGAAAATAATCAAGAACTGATCGCTCAATAAATATGTAGTAGGAAACGGAGATGGATTGAGCACACATCGAGAAAACCGTCGAATAACACCACGCTGAGTTCAGGTCATGGATTGAGTGGAATCCCTATGGAAAGCGACAAGTGGGTCTATGATGGGACAGTGACATGTAGGAGATTGGGTGAGTTGGCTGAGGAGATGACAGAGAGTGTATGCCATCGTGGTCGAAGCTGAAGAGGACAGTAGAAGATAGGACGAAGTGGAGATGTGTTGTTTAATTTCTGTGTTCCACTAGGAACTCAAGGGAAGAAAACTAATTATAATGACAGATTGAGACTCTACTAGAAAGACGCAGCCATATGGTGGTATCAAGATCAAATTTCACTTTCCTGAAACCACAAAATTCGTTTTTTTCGATTCATAATGTTATTTCTAAAATATGTACATATAATTCAGGCAGTTATGTTATAAGGTGGGCATCGCGAAATAGTTTAATAGACAATACAGTTCAATCCATATCAAGTTTACTGAAGCAATCGGTGAAAAATCGCCTAGAATCCGATTGATGTGTTCTGAAATAAGCACTTATCGGCCTTTCCTGGCTCCCCTGCCCCCCCCCCTTCTCTGAAAACTGGATATCTTTATTCCCTATCTCTCTGTCTCAATTGATTGCGTAATCTGTGGCTTTAACATCTTGTCTTTTTGATTGGACACTAGTCAGTAACTAGTGTAATGTATCTAGTCCTATCTTCGATGCAGACTGAATTTTATCAGTCAAGCTTGCAATGTGGCCACCATGACACTAGTTGGCTCACCATCATTGTGCAATGTGAATTGTTGGTATTAGATGGTTGGAGGCGATTGTGGGGGAGCCTTATTTGACCTAGGTTTCGTGCTGGTTGGCACTCACCAGTCAGTCAGTCAGCAAGGTGTATCTGCAACCAGCTTGAAGGAACTCATGTCCCTTCTAAGATTCGAACCCGCGTCACCCAATTCATCTGTCTTTATGTATTACTCCTTTACCATTCTATGTATACATTGGTGTTTGTTTAAACTTGAACTTCCAGTCACCTGACATCACGTGAGAATTGCAGGTGTGTTAAAACTGTTCTGTACGCAAACTTAGTAATAATTTCTTTTGGCAGTACACAACTGATGAGAAGCCAATGAAATAAGACTATGATAAGACGCTGGAAATTTTGTCTGAGATTAAAGAAAGTTGTTCAACATAAGAGACGGTAACTTATTTGATTTTGGCATCAGTGTAATCAGTCATTAGTAGCTCAGCTGATGAAATATTACAAATAAAATAAAAACAACAAAATTAATCATAAGAGTAAGTGTGATATTACACCTTATTTTCTTTTCTGATAACAAGGAATATCATACTCTATTTAATATACAGATAACAGAACCGATGGAATTTGTTACAAGGTGAGATACACTTTGTATTTAACAACTTTTATATTGTGAAGATTTATAAGAAGATTTACACTTCTACCATACCATTATTATTATTATTATTAATACTGTTGATATTGTTATTATTGTCGCCTGACGCAAAGGAAGCTTGCGTTCATTTCCCACTATGTAAGAATAAAAAAATAGACTAGAAGAACAAGCAAAATTAGAAAACTGATAGGATTGTTAATGTTTCTGAGTCGTTTTCATTGCTAGTTTGACTTTGATATCTAGTGATGTGCTGTCAGTTAATAATAATAATAACCATAAGATTGCGCTTTATACTGACTTATGTTCTTCTTCATTCTTACACAGTTATGCTTTCAGATATCTCATGCTTCTTTGAAGATATTAAGTTGAATTATGCAGGAGGAGAATAAAATATGCACTGGGCTCAGGACTGTGCCAGCGACATTCAGGGAGAGCGAATACTCGCGGGAAGTGGCGTGGGGTGGGATGTGGGAGGAGGGAGAGGCGATCAGATTACAGCTTTACGAATCATTATGCAACACAGGATGGAACGAAAGTCAACTAAAACTCAGCCTGAATTTAATCGACTTTGAAATTGCCTTCGACTTCGATGACCTTGGAGACTACGTCAATACTACTGAGTGTCGCAAGTCTTTATCACCTTGATACAAAATATTTCGAACATACATAGAATCCATGCTAACTTCCCGAGTTTTCTTCGTTAGAGACTTCTTAAGACATCGGAGGCCTTGGCAATTCATGACTTTAAGCCAGCCACACCTTTGTGTATAAAAGAAGTATGTACAATTCCTACTTCTGCCTTGGCCGTGGAGGATAGACAATTATTTATTTATTTTGTTTAGTTAGTTATTCTATTTACCTTTCTCACATTTCTACGATTATTATTATTAATATTCTCACTCTGAATTCTTTCCACTTGACCCAATTGTCATTCTAAACCCAAAATAATAAATTTTTATAAATTTCATTTTTACAATATTGAATCCCATCTTATGAAACATTTTATTCTCGTCTACTAATCCTATAATTATGCACCCCTTTTCAAAATCTATACACCTTATGTATTATTCTATATACGACATTAATTATTTTGCCACTTGACATTAAACTATGATTATAATCACAAATATTTTAATTGCATTTCACACTACTGCTATTATTATTTCATGTAGTCACACCTTTGACCTAATTCCCTCATCGGATATAATTTCTTAAAAGTCATATGTGTATATACGACTGTACAGCTTGATAATAAATTCGTTGTTAGTGAGAGTCTCTTCGCTGAATATCGTGTTCTTAATGCTACAATGGGAATTATTAAATTACTTCAAACAGTACTGGCTATTCAGTATGGAAATTTTAGTAGGTTATAGATTAATGAATCTAATGTCCTGTTGATGTACTATATTGAGGGGAAAGACAAGATCAACACTTACCACACAGCTTAAATGATGTTCACACTTATGAAAAAAATAAACAAAAACAAAAATATTGAGAGGATTATAAATATTAAAAGTACAAGAACAATAAAGATTGATGTTGTAAAGGTGGAGGAAATGGTTTATTTGATAGTGCAAAGATGGTTTATTAGTTCATGCCTAACATTATTCTCATCACATAAAGTACGTGCCACCAAATATGGTATAGTGGAATTTTTATACTTAGACATACGTGCATAAAGTCTTCTGGAAAGACTTCCAGTTTTACCTGAGGAGACACAAAGTTGGAGCTACGGGTGGTGCGGTAGATGCTCACACTCTGACAAAATTCCTTCAGCAAATTTGTTGCATAACATCAAGTGCCTATCAATAATGACGATGTCAACGATACTGCCCCATGGGATACCACAACTCGCCCTACTGACAGTCAGCCTTCAGAGTTCTACATAGTATGACATAGTCTCTTTTAAGCAATCCAGGATAGAATAAGGCTGAACTGTAAAGAAGTATACGTAAGAGTCACAAGTTTACAAACTGTAAGAGGAGGAGTTTGGTTTTACCTAAGTGCCTTAACTTCTTAATGCAAAAAGTCAGACAAAATATTGTTTTAGAAATCGCTAAGACATGAGAGGACCAGCATAGGTCAGAAGAAAGAATTCATCCACGATAGTTAACTTCAGGCTTGATTTCTAAATCACTATCATCAATTTCGCAACGGTCATATGAACCAATAGCTTCATTTAACTTTCTTTTACATCGGAAACTGAAATTAACAGTTCGACATTTGGAAGGATTTAGTTTAAGGCCATTAGACGAAGACCATTTGCTCACTAATTTTATTCCACAGTACTTGTTTTGTACTCAGAAAGTTACCTTGTTTGCGAAACTGTGTACTGCACTGTTTAGGTAATTTTGAGCTCTTTGTGGATGGCAACTAACAGTGGAATGCAGGATGCAAATTTCTACCTATTCAAGACTTGTCATCTGGATCTACTTGAATTCACAGTGAGTGGTATCTTTCCCTCCTCCCAGAGACTCGAAGCCAATATCCATAGTTCAAGACACCAAAGCTTCATCCACTAGTCAACGAGAGCCACCTATCTTGCAGCGAGCATCAATGATTATTTGTCACAAACAGAAATCAATTCGTGAAATTACATTCATGAAGACATATACAATAAGTGTCACAGTTCTACTGTGCTGAGTGTTAGAGAGTTAAAGTGTGCGAAAGGCCACTAAGTAATAGACAGGAGATCCCAGGTGATGTCACTGTATCTGATGTAATATGATTCGAAACATGAAACGCTTTGTTTTCTCCATACTAAACGTTATTCATAGGGTCGGTGGCACAGCGGTTTGGACGCTCGCCAACCATGAATATGGTCTGGGGTTCGATACCAGGCCACAGACGCGCCACTTTACCTCGTTAATCCATAAATTAAAGCTGGCGAAGATAGGAGGTTGTGCTGGGCATGAGGCTAGCAACCCTATCCTGTAAAAAGCAAACACCGCTACTGCAGAAACTTCAAGCCTCCAGCTTGAAGCCCCGTGTCCTAATGGAAACGTGAAGGAATAAAAGAATGGGTTACTGGTAGTGAACAGAATATTAGATCTAAACATTTACATAAACCATTTGCACGTAATTCATCCCAGATAGGCAGTGTAAAACTTACGCTTTTTAAGGTCATGTTAAGTAAAATCAATTCAACTAACACGTCATACATGCCAGTCAGTAAATGATGGCAATAATCGTCAGAATTGCTAATGAAAATGCAGCTTAAGATATCGAATATTGATCGTGCTTTTCATTTATTCCCCAGATATATGCGGAAACAGTTTACGTAAGGAATGCACACACATATATTATAATCACTGTACAAAATGGTTTGTAAACCTTAAATGTAAGGTTATATGAATATATTCAGTTCAGTGTGTATAACATATTTTCGTTTGCCACTGGGAAACATAAAACGCTTTAGCACATTTTCATTGCATAGTAACAGTAATAACTTTGAAGCTCTATTAACATGCATTTAGTCAGTCTGGCATGGATGGATATATTACTTAATTACTTTCTATTGGTAATATATGATGCTTGGAATAATATTTAGTTCAACGCTTCTTCTCATTACTTCTTACCACTGGGTATCTCCTTGTTTCACTTATTCATCTATTCGTATTAGGATATTGGGTAGAAAAGGATTTCGCATAGTAGGAAACTGGATCTACGTTAGGCGCAAATATCTTTAGTTTCAGTCACTCAGAGAGGTGCAAGCTTGATGTGCTCTTCATGATGGTAAGAACAAATGTCTGGAGACAACTGGTGATATGGCTGAGAATCGTTCTCAGTGATGTCACAGGTGCACTTACTCTTTATTAACTACAAAGTATCCGATAGAAATGTTATTGTTTCTCTATTTTACTATTCTTCCTCACCCCCTTCCCCTAACATCTCTTCTTATCATGATACTTTTGAATCTTCGATTCCCTCTCCCCTCTATATATGTTCCTTTGTGTCCGAAATGGAGTTTGGTGACTGTACCTGTGGTGACGCTTCTGTGCGTAATTCTATGTAGAAAGCCAGTCTGTCAGTTTCAGATCGCATGAAAAAACAATGAAGCATAATACGGGTTTCTACAATTTTCTTTTTCATTTCTTCACATTCCCGGTAGAACATAGGGCTTCTAGGTAGAGGCTTAAAATTTCTGTAGCAGTGGTGTTTATTATTACAGGATGGGGTTCCCAGCCTCATGCCGAACTCAACGTTTCCTTTTAACAGTCTTACTACTGACTTAGCGAGGTGAAGGAGTGCGTCTATGGCTTGGAATCGAAACTCAGACCACATGAGGCTTGGTCGGCTGGCATTCTACTACTGTGCCACCGGGGCCTGGTTCTACAATTGCCTATTATCAAATCAACGATACCAATGTAAGACGCGGTTTTGAATCATAAGGATGACACTAGTTCCTTTGAGTTTGCTGATGAGCCTTGCTAACGCGTAACTCCTGTTGAATTCTTTGTTCCTTGGTGTTGCCAGTGGAATGTATGGCTTCAGCTTTCGTCCTTTGAGTTTCGGTTGCAGTGAGATTGTTTTTACAGGGTAAATCACGAATTGGTGGAAGTGAGAATTCATGGGCTAGCAAATGAGCAGTGAGGTCTCAGTGAGTGACTGAATGGTATACGAGCCAGTCAGCTTGCCTTTTAACCGGAAGGTCATGGGTTCGAACATTGGTGGTGGGTGTGTACTGGCGATGATTCCCAAACTAGACTAATGGAACAGCTGGCTGTCCAGTACTCCTTTCAGCTGATTTTCAATACTTCTCTAGCTGATATCAATCCGTGAGTGGTCAAACTCGTAAAAACCAGATGTCATCCTTACAAACCAACTCTTGATAATTAAAGCTTGCCAGAAATGTTTATGAATTTGAGTAATGGCCACATCAGATCCCCTATTGTCTCTTTTCCCACATCTGACTTGCGTCGAATTTGGTGATGGTAAAATTCCACTGGTTTGTTTTGTTTGAATTTGATAATAAATCAAGGGACATATGTTTTTTCGTTGTATCTTATAAGGAGGCATTTACATAATTCCATGATTACTGAAATTATCTAACCTTGGCTTAAATGCATTTACTTGTTCACCCTTATCTAGAAGATAGTTTCTTTCAAAAATACAGCAAAAGGCAAAGTGAGATAATCCACCATTCTACTGTCATTATTTCATCATCTTTATTTTGATTGGTCAATTCTATACTGTACAGCGCCTACGCTTAAATAATTATCTAATTAATACATTCCAGCTTCATGAGTTAATGTATATTGATTTCAGTTTGTGTGTGTGTGTGTGTGGGGAGGGGCTGACAGACAAAAGATGAAGCTTGTTAACAAGGTGTTTTCCTCCAAAAATTTATTTTACATGTCTTGTTTTTCGATATAAAAGATAATATCATGTGCAAATATAGGGGAGAAAAATTGGATTACTATTCCTCATACAATCATCAATATCCTTAGTTTGTAGGGATTTGATTTGGTTCTGAAGTATGACGATGGGTGCCTTTCGATTAACGTTGTGGATGTGGAGTAATCACAACGTTAGGACACAATAATATACGCGAAGAAGTACAAGGATGTACGTGTACGCTAGTTTGGTCAAATAAAGCACCACGACAATTGCTGAGCCCGACATAGCTGATCGACCACATCATTTCGAAGTACACACATATATTGGATTTAATCATCACTGCTATCGTATAAATTTTGATAACTGCATCACATTTGGATATATATTTATATTTACTAATATTTTTGTTGAAAATACTTTCGGTAAGCAGACCATTTTTGGACATTTTTGAACTAATCCATATTCTGTTCTGCTTTTTCTCGCTTTATGTATTTTTGTTATCATCTATGTATACTTTTCTACACTTTTGTAATGTCAATTGATACTAATAACAAAACTTTGAGTACAAGGTCTGTGGCTGCAGTTACCATATCCATACCACCTTTTAAACGCAATGATCCATATTTGTGGTTCACTCGCTTAGAACACTACTTCCTAGCTAACCACGTCACTTCTCAAATCACAAAATTTGGCTATACAAGTTCCATCTTGCGGAACGAAGTAACAGAGCAAGTATGAGGAACGCTCATAAATCCAGATCCCGAAACTCCCTACGATGTTTCAAAGCAGAAAGTTATTAAGGTTGCTTCATTATCAGACCAGAGAGCTGCTCAACAATATTAGCCTGGGTGTTAGAACACCTTCCCAACTCAAAAGCCATATGTGTAACATTTTAGGAGATCGGAAGGGAGACACCAGGTTTTTCAATCAATTGTGGCTAAAGCAGTTACCCCACAACATTCAGCAGGTGTTAGCGTTTGGAGACGAAGACATAGATATTGACAAGTTAGCAGAAATTGCTGACAGAATGTATGAAAGGATGTCTCCACAAGTAACATGCGTACTCGACAAATCGTCAAACGAATGCATAGAAGCCTTAGAACGTAAACTCGACGTGCTCACTGAGCAATTAATGACAATGAGGTTTAATAGACAACCTATTACATCATACAGACGACAGTGTAGTTGCTCACGCAATGTACGTAAATATAGCTTACAACAGACTGTATGCTCGCATCATCGAAGATTTGGTGTACACGCTAAACGGTGCACGCAAATATGTGCTTTCCAGCAGCCTATGGCATCGGGAAACGAAAATGCCGGCGGTCGGTGACGACTGCGGTTGCTGGTCAGCACCAATCACACAGTCGTCTCTTCGGGGTGATAGATAAAATAACGGGAGCACAGTTCCTGGTAGATACCGATTCAGAAGTTAGTGTAGTTCCCCTAACACCCAGCGAACGTTTACAGCCAAATTCCGCATTAGTCCTTTAGGCCGAGAACAACTTTACTATAAAAACGTTTGGAACTAGAAGACAAAAACTTAATTTTGGTTGCAGTACACCATCTGAGTGGGAGTTAGTCATTGCCAATATAAACTTTCCTATTATTGGGATGGATTTTCTTCAGCACTGCGAATAGCTAGTCGACTATAGTCGTCACAGATTGATAAATAGCAGTCGCAAACTATCGATTTCAAAAGTATCCGCCTGATGGTAGCTACATCAGATCAATTATCCACGTACGACATTTTGCTAAAGAAATTTCCTGGACTGACACAGGGCGATTTCTCCAGAGACTCCCTCAAACACAGCGTAACGCACCATATTGTCACTTAAGATCTGCCTGTTGGATCTAGGAATAATACGACCGTCAGACAGCCCATGGTCATCACCACTTCATGTGGTACCAGAGAAGAACCCAACAGAGATTACTGAGCTTTAAATAAGCAGACGATAGCAGATAGATACCAAATTCCGCATATCCACGATTTTTTTCATAGCATTGCAGGTGCTCAGATGTTTTGCAAAATTGACCTCGTTCGTGCATACTTCCATATACTTGTCGAATCTTAAGACCTCCCAAAAACTGCATTAACCAATCCTTTTGGGTTATTCAAATTCGTCCTTCTGCCATTTGGTCTAACTAACGCAGCGCAAACATCTCAGAGATTCATCGACCGGGTGTTGCATGGCCTCACATTCAATCACGCATATATCGATGATATACTGGTCGCAATCAAATCACCTGAAGAGCAACAACATCAATCAGAAACACTTTTTAAACGTTTAGCTGTCATTAAACCAAGTAAATGTGAATTCGGTAAGAAAACTGTACTATTTTTTGTGCAGCAGGTAGACGATCGAGGCATTCGACACATAGCAGAACAACGTCAATTCATAAAAGAATACCACATCACAGATTCTTTCAATAAGTTACGCCGATTCTTTGGTCTCCTCAGTTGTAATCGCCGTTTCATTCCTCACTATGCACAGCTGGCCGAACCTCTGACAGATTTACTAAAAGGTCAAGCAAAATCACTGCACATGAATACTTCAGCAATCGAAGTGTTTGAAAAGCTGTAACAAACTCTAAGTTCAGAAACTTTACAGGTACATGGTGACGTCAACGCTTCTACAGCTATTATGACAGATGCATTACTTTCCGCTTCTATTTCGCGGGCTGAATGCCATTAACACTTTCATCAATTCCACTGGCCTGTGTGTGGAACAGTGCTTCTAGGCTGAATAAGTGGTGTAGGGAGGTAACCTCTGTCAAGCGTCTCCCGTTGATGGTGATTGGTGTTGATTGTTGTCGCTGTTTGCTGGTTGTTTATATTCATCACTCTGTCCGTCTTCTATATATCCAATTGGAGTTCTGTTTTCGCTATCCGCTTCTTCAACCAGTCTGTTGGTTTTCTCCTGCAAGTTTTCGAGTTTGTGTCACATGAGACATATATGATTCACACGAGAAATTCGGATCTTCTAAAGTTTTCTTGTCGTTCCTACTTATTTCTGTTATTAAGCTCTCCTCAGTCCCAAGCATAATGAAATCCAGCACAATCATTGCTGATAGTAGGCTGTGACACCCTTGTCTTCCTGTTTCTCTTGTACTCACTTCAAAGGTTTCTCTGAGTTTCTTACTGCAGATCAATTAACTTGTAACTTTGTCATGCGTCTATTGCATCAGTGTGATAAGGACTTGTGACATTAAGTAGCATTGACGTAGTTCCACGGCCATCACAGCCGAAGGCATTTTCAAAGTCGACGAAATTCAGGCAGAGTTTCATTTGACTATCATTCTGTGCTGTGTTGGATATTGATGATTCGTAGAGTTGTATTTTATCGCCTCTCCCTTCAACTCAGAATACCTCACAAAACCAAACCCCACCCTATCTCCTCTCTCTGCGAGTATTGGCTCTTCGTCAATCTTGCTTGCAGAATCCTCAGCCCACTGCATATTTTATTATCCTCTCCTGCATAATTCCACCGAAAATCTTTAAAGAGGCATGAGATATTTGAAATCATAACTGTGTAAGATTGAAGAAGAACTTTAGTTAGTATAAAGCGTAATATTATCATTATTATTATTATTTGACAGCACATTACTAGATATCAAATTCCAACTAGCAATGAAAACTGCTCAGAAATAATAATAATAATCCTATCAGTTTTCTAATTTCGCTTATTCTTTTAATTTATTTCTTTTGATTCTTGCACACTGAAAAAAGAACACAACCTTCCTTTGTGTCATGCGACAATAACAACAATATCAACATTATTAATAATAATAATGGTATGGAAGAAGTGTAAATGTTCTTCTTATTCTTCACAATATAAAAGTTCTGAAGACAAAATATATCTCACCTTGTAACAAATTCCATCGGTTCTGTTATCTGTATATTAAATAGAGTATGACATTCCTTGTTATCACAAAAGAAAATAAGGTGTAATATCACACTTACTCTTATGATTATTTTTGTTATTTTTATTTGATTTGTAATATTTCATCAGCTGAGCTACTAATGACTGATTACACTGATGCCAAAATAAAATAAGTTACCGTCTCTTATGTTGAATAACTTTCTTTACTGAAGGACAAAATTTCCAGTGTCTTTCTACAGTCTTAATTCATTACCATCTCGTCAGTTGTGTACAGCCTAAATAAATCATTACTAAGTTTGCGTGCAGAACAGTTTTAACACACCTGGAATTTTCACATGATGTCAGTTGACTGGAAGTTCAATTTTAAACAAACACCAATGTATACTTAGAATGGTAAAGGAGTAATTAATACATAAAGGTAGCAGAACTGGGTGACGCTGGTTTGAATCTAAGAAGGGACATGAGTTCCTTCACGCTGGCTGCAGATACACCTTGCTGAATGACTGGCTGGTGAGTGCCAACTAGCACGAAACCTAGGTTAAGCAAGGCTTCCTGACAATCACCTCCAACCATCTAATACCAACAACTCACAAGGAACCGTGATGGCGAGCCACCTAGTGGCATGGCGGCCACATTGCAAGCTTGACTGATAGAATTTACTCTACACCGATGAAAGGACTAGACACATCACACTAGTTACTGAATAGTGTCCAACCAAAAAAGACAAGATGTTTAATAGCCACAGATTACGCAATCGAATGAGAGAGGGAGAGATAGGGAATGAAGGCATCCAGTCTCCAGCGGGGAGGCAGGGGAGCCAGGAAAGGCCGATAACTGTTTCTTTCAGAACACATAAATCGGATTCCAGGCGATTTTTTGCCGATTGCTTCAGTAAACGTGATAAGGGATGGAACTGTATTGTCTAATAAAGTATTTCGTGATGCCACCCTTATAACAGAACTTATATGTACATATTTTAGAAATAACATTATGAATCGAAAAGAAAGGGGAGCTGCCAATGTTAGATTGCAGCGTAATGAGGAAAGAAGATGGGAAGTTAAACACTAGTGTTTACAGGAAACCCACACACTCAAACAGATATTTGGACTTCCAGTCATCCCATCCTATGTCAGTAAAAATAGGATTGGTGAAATGTTTAAATGACAGAGCACAAAAATTAAGTAGTACCAAAGAAAATCTAAAACAAGAACTGATACATATAAAAGAAGCCTTGAAACTTAATAATTACCCGGATAAATTAGTCAGGAAATATGTAAGGAAATGTAAAAATAAAATAAATAATGATAATAGCAATAGTGATAATAACAATAATAATGATAATGATAATAGTGATAATAATAATAATATTAATGACGACACCAACAATAGGGAATCTAAATCATCAGTAGTAATTCCATACAAGGAAGGAACCTCAGAAGCTTTACGCAGAATTCTCAACAAGGCTGGAATGAAAACGGCATTCAAACCCACAAATTCAATTAGAAACAAGCTTTGTCGGCTAAAGGATCCTATAGAGCCTTTAAAACAAAACAATTTGGTTTCTCTAATACCCTGCCTACAGTGATCGTCAGGTCAAATACATAGGTCAATTTAGTAGAACAGGGGCAGTCAGTGAGACTAGCCGAGCATAAAAACCTAGCAAAATCTAGATTGGCTGACCCGAATAAAATAAGAAATCTAGAGAATAGTTCAGCTATAGCACTACATGCAGTCACACACAACCATACAATAGGATGGGATAGGATGACAGTTTTAAAATCTAATGTAACAGGGTGAATGGAGGGAGAGATTGATAACAGAAGCTTTGTTTGTTGAATCAACTGCAAATACATGTAATAGGAATGATTCATCACCTGTCCCCGATATTTGGAAAATTCTACTCCCCCTACGACAAATAGGAGAAAACAAAGAAAGCTATAAAACTCAAGTGTGAAAGTCGTGTGATCACAACTGATATGATTATGAACAATAAATTTTATTCGAAACGTCATCCAGTAAATAATACTGTTTCACTGTGTGATATACCTAATAAACAAACTAATACGAAAAGAAACGAATTTTGTGGTTTCAGCAAAGTGAAATTTGGTCTTGATACAGCAATGTGCCTGCGTCTTTTTGGTGGAGTCTCAATCTGTCATTATTATTATTGTTATTCCCTTGAGTTCCGAGAGAAACACAGAGATTAAACAACACATCTCCACTTTGTCCTATCTTCTGCTGTCCTCTTCAGCTTCGACCACGATTGCATACAAGCTCTCATCTCCTCCTTCAACTCACACGATCTTCTACATGTCAGCGTCCCACCATAGACCCACTTGTCGCTTCCCATTGCGATTTCAATCAATCCATGACCTACACTAAGCGCGGTGTTATTCGACGGTTTTCTCTATGTATGCCCAATCCATCTCCATTTCCTCCTACATATTTATTGAGCGATCGGTTCTTGATTAGATTTTCCCCACAGTTTCTTCTTAATAATTCTTTCTCGATGGCTGGAGGGCTGGCTGGCTAATCGGACATTTGATTTTCAATTAAGAATATCATGGGTGACAATAGTCTGACAGTCAGCTTGTCCTACGCCTGAATTCACTTTGAAGGCTTTTCTGAGTTTTCCCTATTCTCGCTCTCTTACTCTATCACACTCTATCCATATGTATATATATATATATATAACATTTCTGAGTGTAAAGAAAGTTATTCAACATAATAGACGGTAACTTATTTTATTTTGGCATCAGTGTAATCAGTCATTAGTAGCTCAGCTGATGAAATATTACAAATAAAATAAAAACAACAAAAATAATCATAAGAGTAAGTGTGATAATACACCTTATTCTCTTTTGTGATAACAAGGAATGTCATACTTTATTTAATATACAGATAACAGAACCGATGGAATTTGTTACAAGGTGAGATGCATTTTGCATTTAACAACTTTTATATTGTGAAGAATAATAATAAGATTTACACTTCTACCATACCATTATTATTATTATGAATAATGTTGATATTGTTATTATTGTCGCATGACACAAAGGAAGGTTGCGTTCTTTTCTCACTGTGAAAGAATCAAAAAAACAAAAATTAAAAGAATGAGCAAAATTAGAAAACTGATAGGATTATTATTATTATTGCTGAGTAGTTTCCATTGCTAGTTTGACTTTGATATCTAGTGATGTGCTGTCAAATAATAATAATTATTATATTACGCTTTATACTAACTAATGTACTTCTTCATTCTTACACAGTTATGCTTTCAAATCTCTTATGTCTCTTTAAAGATATTAAGTGGAATTATGCAGGAGAGGAGAATAAAATATGCAGTGGGCTGAGGATTCTGCAAGCAAGATTTAGGGAGAGGGAATACTTGCGGCGAGAGCGGGTGGGGTGGGGTGGAGGGAGAGGCGATCAAATTACAACTCTACTAATCATTATCCAACACAGCATAGAATGATAGTCAAATAAAACTCTGCCTCAATTTCATCGACTTTGAAAATGCCTTTGACTTCGATGACCGTGGAAACTACGTCAATACTGCTGAGTGTCAAACATCTCCCTGATACAAAATATTTAGAGCCAGGATTTGTTTTCATTCTATTCTTCTTCAGGCTCTACAATTATAAATCCATTAATTTAAGCATACGATAGCCAGCTAGCAAGTAAAGTCAAATTAGAATCATATCAGAAATTGTGCAGTGAATAGGACTGAGAGGAAAATTTGAAATGTTAAAGACATATTTTTCATGTTTCTGTGGAAATGATGAAAGAGCTTTTAGATGATTTCAGCTATTTTGTTAGACGTGAAGTAGTATCGTCTCAACGTTGTTTGTGTGACATTGGATGCATAATCGTGAAACCTTTTTCATTCATCGTCACATAGTTCATATAAAGCATGGGTTCTTTGTGATGTGTTTCACTCAAGTTCGGGTAGGCATCGGAGGATGGCGTCGATGTGATTCAGTGTATGACGTTTTAGTGTCTTTGAATTAGGTTAAATATGATTCTAGCGGAGATTCTTCTGGTTCTGTATTCAGTACACATGCTTATCGATGCCTTCTTTGAGAATATTAAGCTCCGTTTTAACTTCAGCAAGCTTAGCAGGAAAACGCAGGAATTTATCCACTTCATTCACTGTCATAGAGTCCTTTGAGTTATTCAATGAACGAAATATTCCCATTTTGAGTTATAAGAGAATGACATCAACAGCGAGGAATTTTTTTTCTCGACGATTTGTTGGCGGGATTTCAGTGTTCACAGGATTGATCGCAACATGAAATCAGTTCTAACCCAGTTGTGTGCACACTGTTAGAGAGACCTAGAGGCTAGCACGAAACAGACGTGCAATCGTCCCAGGCATTACAATGTTTCTCTAACTGCCGTCAGCTCGTTATCAATCCTGCGAGAAATCAAATCCCTGAGAATTGACACTTGACAATTGTAAAATATTTTTAATAGTTGGTTTGTAAGAATTAGATTTCTTTTAACGAGTTGATCGCAGATTCATATCAGTTAGAGAACCACTGAAAACCAGGGAAATCACGAATTGGTAGAAGCTGGAATTCATGGGCTTTTGATTGATGAATAGGATCGTTCAGGTTAAAGAATATTTCCAAGATACTTAACTTCAGACTTGATTTCTAAATGACGCTCGCAGAAAACTGTTGCCCGAACCAATTTATTGACAGCAATATGAAAGATAAGCAGTCTAAGCTGGTTACTCACTCACTTCCAAAGAAAACCTTATTCATGAACTTGGAATTCAAAGGTGATCAAGCTTCAAATATGCTCATAAACCGTCTTTCTAAAGGAGTCAGTAGGATGATCTTTGCAGCAAAATTACAAATGACGTCCACCAGCCGGAAGTTGTTCTCCATCTCTGTAAAAGATAAGCTCCCCCGTCAGGCCGCCTCCATTTGCATCTATCAGTTCACCTACTCTTCTCGTGGAGCAAGGTATATTGGCCGTAGTCAGAGGACGCTTTCCACACGGATACGAGAACACATCCCAGCTGCATGGTTTCACAAAAAAAGGAAGTGTGTGCGAAGCTCTATTCTGAAACACCTGATCGACTTCTGTCACTCAGTCAACCCTGACCATGATTTCAAGAGCATATATAGAATTCATGCTAACTTTCCGCGTTTTCTTCGTAACAGACATCTAAAGACAGCTGAGGCTTTGGCAATTCATCACTTTAAGTTAGACCTTTGTGTACAAAAGTGGTATGTACAATGGCTAATTCTCCTTAGGCTTTAGATGGATTTATTTTGTTTATTTAGTTATACTATTTACCTTTCTCAAATTATTGCGGTTATTATTAATATTATTATTATTATTATTACTATTCTTACTCTGAATCCTTCCCACTTGACCCACTTCTCATTCTAAACCCAAAATTATTAATTTTTATATATGTTATTTTTACAATATTGAATTCTATCTTATCAAATTTCACACCATGTTATGAAACATTTTATATTCGCCTACTAATCCTATAATTATGTACCCTTTACCGAAATCTATACACCTTAAGGGTTATTATATATATGACATTATTTATTTTGCCACTTGACATTAAACTATGATTATAATCACAAATATTTTGATTGCATTTCATACTACCATGATAATTTCATGTATTCACGCCTTTGACCTTATTCCCTCACCGGATATAATTTCTTCAAGAAACCTTAAACATATTTTCGATTGTACAGCTTGATGATAAATTCGCTGTTGAAAAGAGTCTCTTCGCTGAATATTGTGTTCTTAATGCTACAATGAGAATTATTAAATTATTTCAAACAGTATTGCCGATTCAGTTTGGAAATTTTAGCATTTTATAGATTATTGAATGTAATGTCCTGTTGATATAGTATGGTGAGGGGAAAGACGAAATTACCAGTTACCACACAGCTTAAATGATGTCCACACTTATGAAAAATAAACAGTTGAAAACAAAAATATTGAGAGGATCATAAGTATAAGAAGTACAATAACAATAAATGTTGATGTTGTAAGAGTGGATAAAATGGTTTATTTAATAGTGCAAACAAGGTTAGTTAGTTCATACGTAATACTATTTTCATCACATAAAGTACGTGTCACCAAATATGGTATAGTGGAATTTTTATACTTAGACGTATGTGCGTAAAGTCTTTTGATAAGACTTCTAGTTTTACCTGAGAAGACACAGGGTTGGTTCTGCAGGTGGTGCGGTGGATGCTCACAGTCTGACAAAATTCCTTCAGCAAATTTGTTGCGTGAAATCAAGTGCCTATCAATAATGACGATGTCAATGATGCTGCTCCATGGGATACCACAACTCGCCCTACTGACATTCAGCCTTCAGTATTCTACGTAGTATGACAGAGGCTTTTTTAAGCAATCCAGGAAAGAATAAGGGTAAACAGCAAAGAAGAATAGGTAAAAAGCATGAGTTGACAAACTGTATGAGGAGTAGGTGATAAGTTATCCCTGAGTGCTCCAAATTCTTAATGTAAAATGTCAGATGGAATACTCCTTTAGAAATCGCTGAGACATAAGAAGTCTATGATAGGACAGAAGAAAGAATTCATCCAAGATACTTAAATTCACCATCATAAATTTTATATCGGTCAATGGAACCAATAGCTTCATTTAACTTTCTTTCATATCGGAAACTGAAATCAACACTCTGACATTTGAAAGAATTTAGTTTGAAGACCGTTAGACGAAGACTATTTGCCCACTGATTTTGTTTCAAAATACATCTTTTGTGCTCAGAAATTTACCTTGTCTGTGAAATTGCGCAACTGCAATGTAGAGGTTATTTTTGAGGTCTTTATGGTTGCCAACTATCAGTGCAATCCAGGATGCACATTTTTTCTTCATATTCGGGAGTTGTTTTCTGGATGTAACTGAATTCCCAGTGCGAGGTATCTTTCCCCGGAGAACCGAAGCGAGTATCCATAGTTTCAAACACCGAGACTGCAGCCACATGTCTACGAAAGAAACTTCTTATGCAACGAGCATCAATTATCATTTGTCACCAACAGAAATCAAGTCCTACAATTGCATTCATGAAGACATACAATAAGTGTCACAGTTCTACTGTGCTGAGTGTTCGAGGGTTAAAGTGTGCGAAAGGCCACTGCTTAATAGACAGGACATCCAAGATGATGTCACTGTATCTGATGTAATATGATCCGAAACATCAAACACTTTGTTTTCGCCATAGTGAACGTTATTGGTAGCGTCGATGGCACCGCGGTTAGGACGCTCGCCAACCAAGAATGTGGTCTGAGGTTCGATCCCTGGCCACAAACGTACACCTTTTCCTCGCTAAGCCAAAAATCAAACCTGGTAGATAAGGTAGGTTGTGATGGGCATGAGGCTAGCAACACCATCCTGTAAAAATTATACACCACTGCTACACAAACTTCAAGCCTCTAGCTTGGAGTCCTATGTTCTACTGGAAACGTGAAGGGATAACAAAAAAGGGTTATTGATAGTGAACAGAATATTCGATTTAAACATTCACATACACCATTTTGCACGTAATTCATCCCAGATAGGCAGTGTAAACCTACGCCTTTTAAGGTCATGTTAAACAAAATCAATTCGACTAACACTTCATACATGCCAGTCAGTAACTGATGGCAATAGTCGTCAGAATTGCTGATTGAAATGAAGCTTAAGATATCGAATATTGATCATGTTTTTCATTGGTTCCCTAGATATATGCGGAAACAGTTTGTGTAAGGAATGCACACACATATGTACATTATAATTACTGTACAAAGTGGTTTGTAAACCTTAAATGTAAGGTTATATAAATATACTCAGTTCACAGTGTATAATTTATTTTCCTTTATCACTGGGGAACATAAAACGCTTTAGAACATTTGCATTGCGTTGTAACAGTGATCACTTTTGTGCTCTATTTACCTGTATTTAGTCAGTGTTGCGTGGATGGATATATTACTTAATTACCTTCTATTGGTAATATATGATGCTTAGAATAATATTTAGTTTAACGCTTCTTCTCATTGATTCTTACCACTGGGTATCTGCTTTTTTCACGTATACATCTGTTCGTATTAGGATATTTGGTAGAAAAGGATTTTTTATAGTGGTAAACTGGGTCTACGTTGGGCGGAGAGGTGTAGAGTTCCTGATTGTTGTGATCTTCAGGATGATAAGAACAAATGTCTGGAGACAACTGTTGAAATGGCTCAGAATCGTTCTCAGCGATGACACAGGTGCACGTACGCTTTATTATCCAGAATGTATGTGAAAAACTGTTACTGTTTGTCTGTTTTACTATTCTTCCCCAACCCCTTTTCCTAACATCTGTGCTAATCATGAATCTTCCGAATCTTTGATTCCCTCTCTCTTCTACGTATGTTCTGTTTTGTTCTTTATGGAGTGTGGTGAATGGACCTGTGTTGACGCTTCTATGTTTACTTCAATGTTGAAAGTCAGTCTGTCAGTTTCAGATCACATGAGAAACACGGAAGCACAATACGGGTTTCTACAATTTTCGTTTTCATTCCCTCACGTTCCCAGTGGAACATAGGACTTCTAGATAGAGGTTTGAAATTTCCGTAGCAGTGGTGTTTGTCATTTCAGGTTGGGGTTTCCAGTCTTATGCCTAGCAAAAGCTTCCCTCTTTACCAGTCTCACTACTGGCTTAACGAGTTGAAGGATTGCGTATGTGGCTGTGTATTGAACCCGGGACCGCATGAGCCGTGGTCGGCTATCATTCTGTCGCTACCTACTGACGCGTGCTTCTACAATTAACTATTATCAAATCAATAAAGCCAATGTAATACCCCGTTTTTAGTCATAACCATGATAGTAGTTCCTTTGAGTTTGCTGATGAGCCTTGCTAACGCGTAATTCCTGTTGAATTCTTTATTCCTTGGTGTTGCCAGTGGAACGTATGGCTTCAGTTTTAAGCTTTTGAGTTTCGGTTGCAGTGAGATTGTTTTCGCAGGGTAAATCAAGAATTGGTAGAAGTGAGAATTCATGGGCTGGCCATTGACGAGTCAGGTCACAGTGGGTGACTGAATGGTATACGAGCCAGCTTGCCTTGTAACCGGAAGATCATGGTTTCGAACCCTGGTGGTGGGTGTGTACTGGCGATGATTCGAGAACTAGACTGATGAAACACCTGGCTGTCCAGTACTCCTTTCAGCTGGTTTTCAATGCTTCTCTAACTGATATCAATCCGTGCCTGATCAAACTCGTAAAAACAAATCTAATCCTCAGAAACTAACTCCTGATGATAAAAGCTTGCCAAAGATGTTTATGAATTTGAGTAATGGCCACATCAGATCTCCTCTTGTCTCTCTTCTCATATAAACACCTACACATCTGACTTGCGTCAAATTTGACGATGATAAAATTCTACTGGTATGTTTTGTTTGAATTTTATAACAAATCAAGGGACATGTGTTTTTTCGTTGTTTCTTATAAGGAGGCATTTACATAATTCTTTGATTACTGAAATTATGAAACCTTGGCTTAAGGCATTTATTTGTTCACCCTTATCTAGAAGATAGTTTGTTTCAAAAATACAAAAAAAGGCAAAGTGAGAGAACCCACCATTCTACTGTCATTATTTCATCATCTTTATTTTGATTGGTTAATTCTATACTGTACAACGCCCACGCAAATTTTTCCGCTTTAAAAATTATCTAATTAATACATTCCAGCTTCATGAGTTACTGCACATTGCTTTCTTGGTGTGTGTGTGGTTGGTTGTTGGTTGGGTGTGTGGCTGAGGAACACAAGATAAAGCTTGTTAACAGGGTGTTTTCCTCCAAAAATTTATTTTACATGTCTTGTATTTTCGATATAAAATATAACATCATGTGCAAATATAGGAGAGAATAAAATGGACTGCTATTCCTGAGATTATTATCAATATCCTTAGATTGTGGGGATTTGATCTGTTTTTGAAGTTTAACGACGGATTAATAGCAGTTGGAGATAGCGTTGAAAACTTGCCCCATGGGATACCACAACTCCCCCTAGTGACCGTCAGCCTTCGAAGTTCTACGAAGTATGACATAGTCTTTTTTAAGCAATCAAGGAAAGAATAAGGCTGAACAGTAAAGAAGAATAGGCAAGAGGCACGAGTTGACATACTGTAAGAGGAGGGATTTGTTGAGTTACGCCTGAGTGTCTAAACTTCTTAACGTAAAATGTCAGATGGCCTGGTTGACACCTGGGCTGCCTTTCCGCACATCTACATATTTGCATCTAATACATCATGTTTTCATTTTGTAATTTTAACAAAATATGATCACAAATCGTATCAAATACAGTAATGAATTCATTAAATGTTTTAAACCATATAACTTTCATGCATCTAATAAAACTAAGAGAAAACATCATGGTGATTGGCAAAGTGCTCTCAAACGCACACCTCTATATCGCACAACTATTCCTGTTATTTTCAGTTCAAACTGCCATTCACTTCCCAACAAAATTATGCATCTCCAGTCTCTCTTATCATCTGATACTTATTACAATACGGCCATAGTTGCATAAAAAGAAACATGGCTCCATGATCTTTATGATGACAACCTGGTTTCTCTAAATGGTTTTACATACTTCAGACAAGATCGACAATGCTCCAGAAAGAAAAGAGGTGAAGGCGCTGCAACTTTCATTCATTCTCGGTGGTAGAAATTTGTGCTTCGGTGGCACAGTGGTAGAATGTCTGCTAACCACGGATGTGGTTCAGGGTTCGATTCCCGACCACAGATGCACTCATTTATCTCGCTAAGCCAGTAATGAGACTGCTAATGATGGAAAGTTCGGCTGGGCATGAGGCTAGCCACTCCATCGCGTAAAAATAAATACCACGTCGGTCGAAAATTCAAATCTCCAGCTAGAAGCCCTATGTTCCACTGGGAACTTTAAGGAATACAAAAGCGTTAGAAGCTTTGAACCTAGATTTTGTGCAAAACAGGGCAAAGTTCAACAACAACAGCGTCCCAGGAGTGCAAACGCACGAGTGACCTTCATCCGACCAATCATAAAAATGAGAAATGTTTGCACAAAAATGATGTATATTGACAAGGTTATGCTCAAAAGCATATGAAACAGGTTATCCTTCGGTGACATGACTGAAAAATACGTCCCAGTTTTAATGAGGAGTATCAGTTAGACTAAGTTAGACTAGTTTCTCTGCATGTATTCACCGAGGTAACTAAAGATGACCTTTTTTCTGAATTGTTTATCTCTCTTATCCAGTTGTGTAGTCTTCCCCAAAAGCCCTCGGTTGAATTACTGTGGTTTCCAGTAAGAGGATTGACGACTACTTACCAGGAAAATGTGAATAAGAAAACAAATTATACTAAATGCCATCAACTCTAAATCTATTCATAATGGTAACCCTAACCTTAATCCTGACCGTCACCCTAAACTTAACACTAAGCCTAACCTTAATCCTAACACTTATTACAACCGTATCCTAACTGTAGACCTAATTCTAATCCCAATTATAACCCTGATGCTTACTCCAACTATCTATTAACACATTATCCAAACAGTACTTACAAAAGTGATCAGGGTGAAGTTTGCTCCTCGGTTGGTGAATAGCATTGATATTTCAGCTATCAGAATAACAGGTGCCGTCAGCCAACGACTGGCATGCGTTCAAGGTCATTGCAGCTTTCGCACTCCTGGGACGCTATTGTTGAAATTCGCCCGAAACAGGGCTTGAGATAAGTCAACTAAGTGAATGACATCACGCATCTGATCACACATTTACTTGTCAAGTCGATATATATGAAAAAGTTAAATTAAACAAAGTGACAAAAAATGGATTTAAGAATGATTAACATAACGTTCGGTAATCTGGTCAAATATGGATTACCAAGATAGGTTAAGAGTAATAATAAACTCTATAGTGATGAAAACATAAAAACGCAATTATCAACTTGGATAGAACTCATGAAATTATGCCTTACAACATACTTCCAGTTCAATACTCGAATTTATGAACACATAAAAGGAACACCAACGAGATCGCACATGTCAGGATTATTAGCTGAAGCCGTTATGCAAAGATCAGAATTAGTAGCTCTAGCTACCTATTATTAAACCGAGAATCTGGATACGTTACGTTGATGATACATCTGTAATAATTAAGAGAAATGATTTAGAATATACTCATAAATTAATAAACAACATATTTAAAGATATCAAATTGACAAGAGAAGAAGAATTAGATAACAAAATCCCATTTTAGATGTCTTAATCAGGAGAACCAACACAGGAAATTTAGAGACACAAGTATATAGAAAATCAACGCACAAAGATCAAATACTCAACTATACTAGCAATAATCCAGTTACTTACAAACGAAACTGTGTGTAGGCATTGTTTAAAAGAGTTCAGACACATTGTAGCACTCCAGAGTTGAAAAGAATGGAAGAAAAGTACCTACAAAAGGCCTTCAAAAAGAATGGTTATCCACAAAATTTCCTCAAAAAGTGTTTAAAGTCGAATCAAAACACATACAAGAAACCACCATCAAAGACCACAAGAAAAGTCATTCTACCATACATGAGAAATATCTCTGAAATAACAGCTAGAACACTGAAACCTTGGTAATCCAATTTAGAACCAATGACCAATTTACTTCTTAATATTTTCAACCCCTTCTTTGACTTGTTTTTTTCTCCTTTTATCTTTCTTACCCACACCTTTTGTGTCTCCCTACCCATTATTTGTGACCTTGACCTGTGTACAATCTGACCTGTATTGTAATTATTCATGCCTTCTTGCATTATATATAAACTGTTTATGACAAGTACGTGTGTGATCAGAATGTCCGAAATGTGTTGCGCCAATACACTACACGTTTCAGATAAACTACGTCTTCTTATTGTGCTGTCGAAATACTGAAACCATTTGATATAGATATAGCACACAAGCCAGTAAAATCGCTTAATTCGATATTATGCAAACCGAAAGATGCAACAGTAAAAGGGGATAAAATTAATACCATTTACAAAATAAGTTGTATGAACTGCAACAATCGTTACATCGGCCAAAGTGGGCGTCCCCTTCGAATCAGAATCCAAGAACACAAATCAGCCGTGAAAAAACACGATATATATTCCTTAGTATCCATGCATATAGACAATTATGGTCATCAGATTGATTGGGATAGTGTCAAAATCTTAGACAGAGGAAACACTAAAAGTGCCAGGGAATTCCTAGAAGCCTGGTACTCAAACGAAAATGCAATTAACAAGCACGTCAATATAGACGAAATATACCAACTAATAAAAAGTAATTCAGGTGACCAGAAAGTTTAAAATCCAAGTCAATAGAAAATGGTTAATACGCATGTAAAGATGGTTACCAGGAGACGCAATTATATCACTCATGAAGAAATTTAAATCATTTCACTTTGCGCTAAATATTGTGCTGAAGATGTTGTCCAGAAGGGGGACGACGAAAGCTCCGCAATTAAACCAACCAGCTCAGAGAACACTATTAATTGTAAGTAATAATAAACTGTTTTTGAATAAGAATAAGGCATTTAGAAGACAAATTTCGTGAGATTATATCGTCATTTCGTAGTTTCTTTACAACCGCTTTATAACTAACATGGTTAACAATAATGAAATAAAATGCATGGAAATTTCCCAGTTATATAAAAAATAAAAGTACATACTAATGACCAATCATATTTAAATAGGTCAAGTAGTCCATGGTAGGCAAAGATTGAAGTCTGTTGTTTTTTGTAAACACAGTTTAGGCTGTATGTGATTAATCTCCAAAGTGCTTCCATCGCCTTCAGTAACCTTGAATTAGATTTATGTGGAATAATTGGGAAATAGCCTAAACTGTGTGTACAAAAACAATAGAATCTTCGCCTACCACGGACTACTTGACCTGTTTAAATATGATTGGTCATTAGTATGTACTTTTGTTTTTATATAACTGAGTAATTGTCATGACCTTCATTTTATTTTATTATTGTTAACCATGCTATTTGTAAAGCGGTTGTAAAGAAACTAAGAAATGTTATCATCTCGCGAAATTTGTCTTCTAAGTGCCTTATTCAAATTTATCAAAGGAACTAATTGTTTTAGTGTTTTTGAATACACAGGCGGGGAGCTTAATTTTAGGGATATCTATAGCCTCGACGTATTTCAATAATTGATTAAAAATGCCCATTAAAATTTTCAAAAGAACAGACACTGAACAAAGAGAACTCTTTTCGATAAATTCATCATCAGGTTCTACAATTATATATACATTATAATGAATGAATGAATTAGTCTTATGAACGACATTAATGTTTAAATAACATCAAATCAAAAATATTGATAAATTACAGCTGAACAGCATCAACATCAATTAAACTGAATGTCAGAAGAATTAGGAAAGGTAATGGTACAAATTCATGAGTTTATAGTCTCTACTGAGGGCCAGGGCAGTAGTAGGGGCTGGACTTGTTTCTTTTGGACACAGAGCGCTGGTTGTTTGAGGCGAATTGCAATAGCCTCTGCTGTTTGGAGTAAGCGGTGCTTCGAGGATTTTGGTAGTTTGTTGGGCACCCGGTATATTATGGAGAAGGATTCGTCTACGCCGGCTTTGTGACCGGTTTGCACCAGATGGTCTAATATCGAGCTGTTAATAGTTTTAACTACACCTTTACTTAGCCATAGTGGGATATGTTCTCGAGCACGAGAAATCAAGTTCCTAGAGCAACGGCCAATATAACTCGCACCACTAGCGTAGTTGAATTGGTAGATACAATTTGAAGTGGCCAGTCTAGGTACTTCATCTTTCAGTCGAGGTAGCACCATCGGTCTTGTAGAGAATAAGATGTGTAGTTCGCCAGCATTAAAAGTCCTTTGAACTGCTTTTCTTAATTTCTTTGTAATTAACTCACTTGGTTTATCGCCCTTGAATTGTAGTCGTATAAAAAGGGGCTTCTTGTTTACAGATAGTGGGTCGTCCTTTTCGGCCTTCTTCGTCATATGTTTCTTGATAAACTTGTCAGGATAACCATTTTCAATTAAAGTATCATATACAATGTTTAATTCATCTTTAATTACTTCCTCAGAGCTCTAACTCTGTGGCTAAGGGTCTTCACCAAATTCCTTTTGTATTTGATGGGAACGAAGCTATGAAAGTGTGTATATTGTCCCGTCCAAGTAGTTTTTTTCTATGAAAATTTCTTTTTATGCTACCATCTGGTTTTCTTGTAAGTAGGACATCCAGGATGGCAATTCTGTCTTGGGATTCCTCTTTGCATGTGAATTTCATAGCCGGAATGTACTTCATTGAATTCACTAATTATTGTACTCCTATCAGAACCATTATCACAAAGAATAAGAAGGTGTCATCCATATATCGGCAATAAAATGAGAGCTTACTGATAAGGTTGTTCAGAGGTCCATTTTCTAGCTGACTTAGAAAGAAATCAGCCAGAATGGGACTCAATGGGGAGCCCATTGCCACCTCGTCCACTTGCCTGTAAAGCGTGCCGTCAAATTTGAAGTTACCATTCATGGTATATCTTAATATCAATTCTTTTAGGATTTCAATATGGATTCCAATGTTTATCGACTGCTTGTCCACTTGTTCACATATATAATTAACTGTTTCTATTAGAGGTACATTCGTGAATAACGATGTTATGTCCAAAGATATCATGGCTTTTTCCTTGATATTAATATCTTTTATTTTGTCTACGAATTCGAATACATCTTTGACGCTATATTTCACTATCTTCTCATGCAATGGTTTGAGAATATTTACTAACCATCTAGCTAGAGCATGGTAGGGCGAATTTTGCATATCAAGTATTGGTCTTAACGGTACCCCTGGTTTATGCACTTTAGGTAGGCCATACAATCTTGGCATATACGTGCCCGTTGGTCTGATTTCTTCATATAAACTTCCAGAAATTATCTGCTCCTCCCTTAGTTTCTTCAAACGTCTGGTTAATTCATTCTCTATTTTGTTATTGAAATCTTTCTTCTCCTCAAGTTTTTGAAACTTCTGTGTATCCTTCAATATATCCTTCATCTTTTTAATATAGTCATTTCTATCAAGAAGGACTACTCCTGACCCTTTATCCGGCTTTGTGATTATCAGTCTCTCATCATTTATCAGTCTTTTTAGTTCTTCTCTGTGTTCCTTTGTCAAGAAACTTTTACTGTGGCATTTGAGGTTTTTGTACTGGTAACAACACTCCACTAGACTGGATTTGAAGCGTTCTAGTTCGAAGGTGGATGATGGAGCTAGATCCCTTGTTTGACTAAATAGGTTTTCAAATTCGATATCAGTATCTAAGTAATTAACTCGTTTTGGTCTGTCACAAAATCGAAG
The DNA here is from genome assembly GCA_944472155.2 of Trichobilharzia szidati. NCBI lineage: Eukaryota > Metazoa > Platyhelminthes > Trematoda > Strigeidida > Schistosomatidae > Trichobilharzia > Trichobilharzia szidati. Next base: position 144,091,391 of record OX235273.1, read on the forward strand.
GCCAAGTGAAAGTACTTCAAGTTGCACCTTATTTAATTCAACACTACTATAATTGTAGACGTACTTTTTAGGATCTGCTGGAAATTTACCAGCCTCTGGCTTCCTTTCAAGTCCTTTCATGAGCTCTATCTGCTTCTTCTGTGCTCTTCGTTCACTAACTAGTGTAACGTATTCCATGAAAGACGTTCGAAGATCTTCTGACAGTTCATCTACCGCATATTGCCTACGAGCGATATTCATTTCATTCTCTTGAATGAAAGTAGATAAAGAGTCTTTTTGGTTTAGTGCATATCGTTTCAGCGTTTTCCTATTGGGATGAACTCGGCTTCGACGTAGAGACTTGTAATGAACTTTAGGATAGTGATTTAACTCGATGCAATTATTAATAAAATCCAATGCTGCCTTTGTTTCATTGAGCTTAGCGTTATACTTCAGGTACTCATTGAGAACCTTCAACGCTACAGGCGGCTCACAACATTTTAATTGATTAGAAATGCCCATTAAAATTTTCAAAAGAATAGACACTGAACAAAGAGAACTCTTTTCGATAAATTCATCATCAGGTTCTACAATTATATATACATTATAATGAATGAATGAATTATTTCAATAAGCGCGCTTAACCGTTTTTATAGATGACTTTAAAGGCTGAGTTAACATCAATCTTATGGTTCATCTTGATTAGGTGTTTAGCTATAGACGAAGTTGGTAGTCGGGCACATTTATCTATTGGCTTTCCACAATTCATTTGTTTTTCTAACCATTTCCGGATACGCTCGCTGTCCCACTCTACCATGCAAAGCGCGATTACTCCTACCTATGTATGTCTGTCCACACACACACACACACGAAAAGTGGTAAATAGTTTGGGATGTGACATAATCACTTATGCACTTTTGAGGTTTTCAGTGGAGCATATTTTTTTTAGCTTTTTCGATAATTACAAGCTGGGCTGCATAATAGGTTCTACCGATGATCGAATTCAACCTTTGTCTCAAAAGCCTGCTTTTATTTCCCCGTTATATGGTAATTTGATGGAGATTTTTTTCTTACGGGTGGTATAGATTGTAGGTTTATAGACTAACTGATTTCTACACCTGTTTAAAAATTTTAAAGGAAATCCGTTTTCAACAAGAGTATCCATCAATATTTCACTTACTTTCTCTATAACATCAATAGTAAAAATACGTTGAATCCACTTAAACAGACATTTTCTTAAGCCTCTCTTATACTGTAATGGACAGAAACTGTGAAAACTAAGGTATTGCCATGTCCAAGTGGGCTTTCTGTAAATTGATCGTCTTATTGTTCACCTTGTCCTAAATTATTAAGTATTGGTTTTGTAGGGATTTTATTTGACTGGTTGCGGGGGATTTCATCATGAGCTGAAATCGGTTAGAGAAGCATTGGAAAACCACCAGGGAGTACTGAACAGCTGTTTCTGTTGTCCTAGTTCGGGACTCTTCAACAGTACGCACCCACGCGGTTCTCATGCAGGATCTTATGGTTGCAAAGCGACCTAGGTCGTAGACCAAGCAGACTCTTGGACCCGATTCAATGGCCCAATCAAATAAAATCCCTACAAACCAACATTCGATGATTAATCTGACGCTCACTAGCGACTGGTACTATTCAGGGTGTTACCTGGGGTTCTAGTGCAAAGTCATGATCAGTAGTGTACATCAGGTAGAAGGTGATGATAGTTAGTCATGGAGGACATTGGCTAATGGTCGAGCTTTGTCTTGAATTAACAGAATTTGGAATTCATTGGCTGGCCATTGGATCTGGTACCAGTGGCTTAAGGGTCTACGAGCTCCCTAGCCTTGTAACCAGAAGGTCCTGGGTGCGTACTGATGAACAGTCCCGAAATGGGAAGGAACAGCTGTCCAGTACTCCTTACAGGTTTTCCAATGGTTCTCTAACTGATGTCAGCTCATGATGAAATCCCCTACCAATTATTCTAAATTGGTTACAAATAAAGCGTAATCATCATTTTATGAGAACATGGGAATTTCAAAGTTGCGGTGAATAGAGAAGCGAAGAAACAACAAGTGTAAAACCTAGTCATGATGAGCTTCTAAAAATCTCGAACAGAAATTTGTCATGCATCAGCTGGTTTGGAATCATTTGATGTTAGTAATATTTTAGTATACTCCTTCCTACATGCATTACATGCATTCTACAGCTTCATTCGTAACAATTAATTGAAGAAAGTAATTAATTCTCAAATGTTTTATTTAAAAAATTTCATTATAAACAAACAACCGCTACAGAATCTTCGAAAACCTGTTAACACTGGGGCAGATGTTCACATGCCGTTATATACCACACCGATGGTGAATGGTTAACTAGCTCGCCAGATGACTTAAAGCTTCTGGGTTCTACCCATGCTAGCTTCACAGGTCAGCACTGATTTAGAGTTCCAGACTAGGATGAAATGACTATTCGGTGTTCACTATCTTCCAGAAGTTCTCTAGCTGACAATATTTTACGACGATATTTACTATTTTCTTAGATTTTGGGAACGATGACTGAATCTAACGGTTCACAATTCGTTTTGATAAAGTGTAATCCCCCCCACACACACACACACCTCATACCATATTTATGACTGGTCAGTATCTGGTACTCTTCGGCATTATACATTCACCAGAGGGATTTGAACCCATGACCCTACGGTTAAAAAGAAAGCTTATAGACTATTCAGCCAACGGGACACTGTCATATGGTCAGTCCATGAACTCTAACTTCAACTGACGTTGGGTATGAGGACATATACTCACTGATGACGTTGGCTGGTGATCGCACTAAAATTGAGGAAGTGGGAATTCACGGGCCATTGAATCATTTCCCAATTGATGAATGGTCTACGGTCTTTCCTTATAACCAGAAGGTTTTAGGTTCGGACTCCTGTGGGTGGTTACTGTCGTTGAGTCCCAAACTAGGATGAAACAGCTGAATAATATTTATTGCAAATTTCTGTAATTAGCGTAATCTTATTATCAACAGAGGCCTAGGCAAGCATAATGAACTTTCATCTGGCATATATGTAAGATAATGAAATAAATGTGATTAACTTCTCAGTTATCTACACAATACGTGGGAGTCTTGCCAAAAGAGTACGAATTAAACTTCTTCAAACTGCAGGAGCAATGGCAATTCACATATTGAATCCTGAACTCCGCATACAAAAGAAGTTTGTTCAGTCACTAAATCTACAATGGTCCTGATCTATCTTAACACCAAATACGTAATTTTGTCTTACCTCTTTCTTCTTTGTTTGTCTGTTTCTTAATTGCATTATTTTCTACCCCCACCGTCTATTAAATCTCTACCCTCATGACGACTGCTGCTAACTTCATTTTCGTTTATTTTTAATTGAATTCTACTCAGGTTATCAACTTAACTCTCATTCATTTTCAAGTGAATTCTACTCAGATTATTAATTTGACTCTCATTCATTTTTCATTGAACCCTAGCAATTAGATTACGTCACCCAACCTACTTTTGTAACTTTATTTTAGTTTCTAACCGATTAACGCCTTCTAAATTACGTAATTTGTTGTCAAAAAAAATTAACAATTGCATTAACACATCTTTGAAAATATTCCTTTTGTTGCCAAGATAAATTACTATAAATTTGCGGTTTTTACAGCTTTAGAATGATATCGCCGAAAAGAGTAACTCTTTGCTTAACGCCTTTTCTTTCCTATTACTAAATGTGATTAATTTAACACTAAGTGTATACGATCATAAATGCCGCTACTCATTTCAGCTGCACTAAATCTTCGTTTGGGTCAAATGTTTCTTAAAAATTTCAGTTTTATAAATAGATACGTCAGCTTAGTAGACATTCTTCCTCTAAATAGTTCAGTTGATTAATATTCCGTTCTCAAAGATTAAACAGCGAATGTTCAATCATGGTGTCAAGCATTATCAAGAGTACTCATCCTGGTGAATATTCCTTGTAGACTAGTTAACAAGCAAATGTGAAGACAATTCACAGAAGATAATTATTTACGAAATATATTCTTGTTAAAGAGTATACATCTGGATGTTTCTGCTATTTTGTCTGTTTCTTAAGAACATCTTCAGCAAAACACTTTTACCAGTGTTTCTTTCACATGTGTGTAGGGGATTTAAATTCGCTATTCACACCTCACTGGAATGCATTGATTATGCATATATCACTGACGCTTAACTGTTATCTGGTTGCTATCAGTTGACAGCGCTGTGCTACATTAGCAGGCATTAGCAATATGACTGTGTAGATGTTGACGCCGGTTTCAGATTACATGGTTTCAAAAAAGAAACAACTGGACATTAGATATATAACAGCGTTATTGCAAAAATAAAACATTGATTAATTAATATTAGATTCTGTGTGGAACATAAGGCTTCAATATCACATCCCTATTTCATCTCTCTATTTCCCGCAGTGCTCTTTATCTCTCACCAAGATTTCTTATAAGCTTTCATATCAGTATAGGAAACACGCCAGACTTGTCACTTCTTATTTGATTTCCACTCAAGCGATGGCCTAACATGCAGGATCACCAAATTTTTGTTCAGCGTGTTTCCAGTTGGTCTCTACTTTCTTCCGCACACTTGTTGAGAAGTAGGTTCTTCATTTAAAAGAGGTTGCCTCCTTATCCAGCCAAGAAGCGTCGTTTCAACTACAGGCCGGCGGAATGCACGAATATGTCAAAGCCAGCCAGCCAGAAGCGGAAAGGCAACATACACCTTAATCAACCTGAAACCAGTTTGGAAATCTTGTGAACTGCATTCAGCATAAGGAACATGATTCGCATTTACAACACAAATGTCAAGTTGGTTCGTCTATACGGGTGAGAAACTTGCATTGCCTGTTGCAAAAAGGATTTCCAACAGCCTGTTGCAGACTTTATCAACAGCTGCCACCTTCACTCGCTGGCTCCATATTGAAGATCGAATGGTCATAAAGAATAAGCAAAAAGAAACTATAAGAACAAACCAACAGGTGAGAGCCGATCGTTCAACAAATATGTCGGAGAAAGTGGAGATGGATTGATTAGGCGTACATTGAGGAGGTCTCCGAATGACATCACACTCAAAGCAGGCTAGTGTTCGAGTGGAACTCAAATAGGGATCAACGAGCGGGTCGTCATAGATGACATGGAGGAGATCGTTTGAGGAGTAGGAAATGAGAGAGTTTGGTCATTCGTGGACCCAGCTGAAGAGGACGGCAGAAAACAGAACAAAGTGGAGATGTGCTGTTGAAGCCCTATGTTCCACTCGGAACGCAAGGGAATACTGCTAATAAAGCAGGTTCTTCCTTGGTTCGTTTCCAGAGTCTCTTGTTTCCAGTTCTTTCTGGCCATCTGGTCTTCAGTATGCTGCTAGAGAATGAGGCAGCAGTTGATAAAAGTCTGAGACCTATTCGAAACAATGACCCATTTGTAGAAGAACTGACTTAAGAAATTCGAGTCCTGTCTTCGTTGCCTGCTATTTCTGACAACTTGTTAGTTCTCTCGTGTAAGTCGTCGAATTTATATGGCATTAGACATAATTCATTCACGAATTCCAAATCTTCTAGAGCCTGTCTATCGGTTCTTATGGCTTCTTGCTCCCACAAACAAACACACGGTCTTTCTCATAATCCAGCCCACCATAGTCAGGGTTATAATCAGTAATAGTATGCAGTCTTCTCTTACTCCTGTCCCACCTTCGAAGAATTCACTGAGCTTTCCGTTGTAGAATTGTCACATAGCTGTTGAACGAAGCTGATAAAGACATGAGCACTGAAACAGTTTCCAAATAAGTTCGCAGTCGACATAGTCGAAAGCCTTTTCACAGTTGATGAAGTTGAATCAGAGATTTGACTTCCATTCTACGCTCTGTTCATTGATGTTACATAGAGGAGCAATTTGATCGACAAATGATCTGCCCTTCTTGAATCCAGCTTATTCTGGGAGGATGGCGGAGTTCTACATCCAGTGCGTCTTTTATTCTCTCCACGATGACACGATTTAGTATTGTGCTGGGGGTGGACAAGTTAATCGTAGAAAAATTTTACAGAACCTTGCAAACTGATGAAATTGTCTGTCACGAGAGAGAAACAGATTTAAAAAAAAATAAAATCCAGAGATATGTAATGCAGAGTCTACGCAAAAAAATAAAATTTTACACTTTCATTTCGTATTAAAAGTTTCCAGTTATTGAATACGCAAATATTTGGTCACAATAGTCTTTGTGCATATATAAACTAGAGTGAAACGAGATTTTGGTTTCTGCTGGTATGCATAAAATTACAGTCTGATATTCACGGAGAGAACGATAGCATACTATACTTATACTTTCATATTAATAATAGAATATTCAACTGTCCAGACATTCACTTTATCGATTTATTTAATCGAACGGAAGTATACTCTGATTGGTTACTTAGTAGTGATCAGTGTCATTTGTCTGGTACTAAGTTAGACGCGGGGTGAATTCTATCAGTCAAATATGGAAATGTGACAACTAAGCTAGATGGTTAGCTATTCCGGGGCTCACTGAATTGATATTCAGGCTTGTTGGAGGTCATCAGCAAGGTGTATCTGTAATTTAGAATTCAGTTTGCACTGTTTCGAGGACTAGAGATATGACATTGGTCATTACCTGTTCATTTATCAAAGTATTCATAACAGTTCTACAAGAGGTCTATCGGCAGCCTCAATAGTTCAGTGGATGATGCGAGTTCGAGTTTCAGAAGTGATATGACTAGCTATCTTTGATCATGGGTGCCTGCGTTCTATCTCCTGTGTGAAGTGGTATAATACAGTGACTAATATTAAGGTTAGGCATTGGTTGAGTGCTAGGTAAGAGGGAGGGGAAATCAAGAGACGAGGCTGTGAAACTACATTGACTGAGATGGCTAAGACATGTGTAACGTATGCCTAGTTATCGCCTGCCTTCCTCGACTGGCAATGTTAGCTGACATAGGGTCAGTTTGCAAAAGAGCTGACGGTGGTCAAACCAAAACATGGCTTCATCAGTCAATGAAATCCACAACAGTTAGTTTCAGCTGGCCACGTTGGGAGGTGTAGACTTCATGGCTGGTTGGAATCCTCTGGATGGTAAACACCAATGAAGGCTGGAGACGATTGGTGATATGGCTCAAAATTGATCTTAATGGGTGGTGCAGATGCATGCACTCCTTGTGACATATAATTTCCAATGAAACTATATTGTTCTTCGTTATTACTATTCCTTTTGTCTCATATTCCTGTCTACTGTCTCTATTTTGCATTCCTTCTAATTTCTTCTCTTGCTTTGTGTGCTACATGGAGTGGAGTGTGGCGACTCGAACTGCTGCACATCGGTGCAAAGTTCTCTGTCGAAAACAGATAGACAGACAGGCAGAAATGGGTCCCTTCAAGATAGCAGATACTCCTTGCTAATGAGTGCTGATAAGCACGTAACCTAGGTCCAGAGCTTTCTGAGGGTCGCCTCTATACATTTAAAATCGAAAACAGATATGCTGTTGGCTAAGGCTTTAATACTAATGAGAAAGACGTTGTTACGCTGCACGACGGACACTTAAAGTTGACAGTATAAAGTGTGGAGTAGCGTTAAACCACCTTGTTAATACTGTTGTAGACAGACACATGAACACATGCAGAAAAGATGGCAAACATTATTCCATAGGACCCTGAACAACCTTTCTGTACACAACTCTCTCCTTGCATTTTGTAAGGTAGAAATAGAAGTAACTGCTACATGCCGTTCGGAATAAAGTTATTATTTGGATAGTCTTATTAGAAGACAGAGATTATCTGAGAAAGTGACAAAAAGGATTTAAGAATAATTTATACATTGTTTGGTTTTCTAATCAGATATGGTATGCCAAGGTAGGTTATTGTTAATATTATTATTGTTTCCTTTAGTCCCTAGAGGAACATAGGGCATCAGCCATTTGTCTACATCGAGTTTGGTTCTATGACAACGTTTTTACCTGGCTCCATGTCTGCCCATATGCCTTCATCTCCTCTTCGCATCACTTCCTACATGTCAACCCTCCCTTGCACTGATGACCAACTCTTCGCTTTCCATTCGAGTTCCACTCAAGCGATGGTCCGGCCTATGATGTCACTCATTTGATGGTTTGTCTTCTCAGAGTATGCCCAGTCCAATCCACCTAACTCCATTTCTTCCTGCAGATTTGTTGCACAGCTGGTTTTTGCTGGGTTAGTTGGTTCGCTCATTGACAGAGATCCCCCTATTACTGGTGTTGCTGACTGGCCATCTGATTTTGAGTAGTATTGAGCGAAGACAGATAGCTCTTGATGAAGGTGTGTGGTTTGTTTGAAGTGCCCTTCGTGACGCGGAGCAGCGCGGCGCCAAGTTTCTGATCCGTGTAGTGTAGCACTGACTTCACACTGGATTTGGAAATCTGGATCTTATTTTTGATTTCATGATGAGTGTTCTTGACCTCCACACAGACTTGAGAGTCATCAAAGCTTGTCTTGCTTTATCGATCCTCGTTGCTTTGATCTCACCATCAGCTGCATCCGCCTGTAGTTATGACGATGCTTCCAATGTAGGTGGGTGGGTAGATAGTTAAAGGAGGTTTCTTCTTTCACATTTCTCAGATTTATGCTGGTTGATTGTTGTCTGTTGTTGTTGCTGTTGGCCAGGAATCTTCATCATCTACCTCTGTCTTCTCTATGTTCACCTGAAGGCCTATCTTCTGTGGATGCTTCTCCTGTCAACCTGTCGCTTTTCAGTTGCATATCCTCCAGTTTGTGGGACATCAGCCATATGTCATCATGGGCGAAATTCAGATCCTCCAAGTGTTTTGTGTGGGTCCAATATATGCCTGTTTACTCGCTGCCCAGTCCACTGCTCTCTGTCGCATTATCCAGTCTACGGCAATCAGGAAAATCATTGGAGTTAGTAGGCAGCCAGCCATCCTTATCTTACTCCTGTCTTCACTTCCAAGGATTCCGTGAGTTTCCGTTTTGTGTGGATTACTTGGCATGCAGCACTGTAGTACAATTGTTGGATGAGGTGTATGGTTGATATAAGAAGAGAACTAGTGCACTGTGGTAGATTATATTTTCATTATGAGTGAAATTTATTTTGATAAAGTCTCACAGTATTATACAGTAGTATTTATTGATGACGTTTCGAGTACAATTTATTGCTCATAATCATATAATCAGTAAAGATTACTGTATAACACTATGAGACTTTATCAAAATAAAATTTGCCTATAATGGAGGTGAACAATTGTTGGAGGCACCTCGTAGTAGCAAAGTGGTTCCCAAATCACCTCTCGATCGACTCTGTCGATGGTTTTTTCAAAGTCAATGAAGTCGAGATAGAGAGCTGACTGCCATTTCAAGCTCTATTCACTGATGGTCCGCAGTGTTGCAATTTAATTGATTTGACCTGTTCCTCCTGAATCCAGCCTGTTCCGGTAGAAAATAGGTTAAGAGTAATAGTGATAATAATAAATTTTCTTCGAACACACAGGGGCAGCTTATGTTAACGAATAGCAGTCGCGTCAGCGTATTTCAGTAACCGCCATTGACTGTTTTTACAGACGAATTTGATAGACTACCACCTGCGTCAATCGGTGTTTCAAAGTTCTTGTGTTTTTTTAACTACTTCGGAATATGCTCTCCCACCCTAACATGTAAACAGTGATTACTCCTTCCTACATATGTCTGTCAACATGCACGAACACACGCTAACTGGCAAATAGTGTGAGATGCGACATAATCACTTGTGCGCTTTTCAGGTTTACAGTGGAGCATGCTTTTGGCTTCTTCAATAATCATTAGCCAAGGCACACAGTGAGTCCTACGGATGACAACGTTTAGTCACTGTCTTAAAATCCTGCTCTTCACCTTCCACTTGTATGGTAATTTAATGAAAACATCTTACGTAGGGACATTATAGATTGTAGGTTCGGAAACGAACTGACTTCTGTGCCGGTTTAAAATTATTTAAAGGATATCTGTTTTCACCAAGAGTATCTACAGGTATTTTACTTTCATTCTGTATAACATCAGCTGTACAAATGCGCTGATTCCTTTACTGTATTGGACAGAAGCTATTCAAATTACGTAAATACATCAGATAAACCCCCATCTTCTGATAACACCATATTCAGCGAAGAGACGATTTTCATCTAATATATTATCAAGCTGTACGATCGTACATATATATATATATATTCAAGCTCGAGGCTTGAAGTTTCGTTAGCAGTGGTATTTATGTCTACTGGATAGGGTTGCTAACCTCATGCTCAGCCCAACCTTACCGCTTTACCAGTTTTATTAATGGACTACCGAAGTAAAAGAGTGCGTCGGCGGTCGGAGATCGAACCCCGAACCACATGAGGCGTGCTTGTCGAGCATTCCACCGCTATACCACCGACTCACTATTATAAAACATTACATAACACGCTGTGGAATCTGATAAGATAGAATTCAACATTGTGGGACAAGTGGAAACAATTCAAAGTGAGAATAATAATAATAATATTAATGGTAATCGTAGTAAAGAGCGAAAGACACATAGATTAACTAAATAAACAAAATAAATAAATGTTTATCCTTCTTTCGTTCACAAATGTCTGGCTTAAATTCATGAATGGCTAAGGCCTCCTCTGTCTTTAGAAGTTTACAACGAAGGAAATGCAGACGGCAATTTAGCATGAATTCGACAGATAATTTTATGTGCAGTGTTGATGGAGTGATTGAGGATGATCAAATATACTAGAATACAGCTTCTCAAACCCTTCCCTTCCCCCTTGTAAAACCATACTGGGGTATTTCCTCATACCCGTGCAAAACCTACTTGGCTTCACAATAGCAGGGGAACTGGTAGATGCACATGGAGGCGGTCAGACAAGGGAACTTATCTTTTACAGAGATGGAGAACATATATATATATATATATATATATATATGATTCCTCACTTTTACTAAAGCATTTCAAAAGATATAATAAATTTGCAACCTTGTCTACAAACATGCATGCTGTATATGACTGACTGTAATTATCTTTACGATGAATCATCACCATGGTGAAATCGATTAAACATCAACCAGAATTCTGGATTGTAATTGGTTAAACACCGAAATACCCAATAAAATAAACTTGGGTAAATTTATATCCAGAATACAAAAATTTAAGAGGTGATACGGAATTTAAGGTCTATTAAATTTATTCACATCAATCGTTTCTTTTTATTTGTGCATTTACAAGAAATCAATTTTAGTTTTACGAAGAGAGATTAAAGGTGCTGTGTTTAAGAATTAAGGTTTCCACCATATTTTTTATTACATGCAATTGTTAAATTGCCTAATGATGTTTATTTTCGATGTAGAAGGAAGGGTCAAATTTGCAGTATGAAGTAATATCATCATTCTATTCTACAGGGTATCATCAGCTGCAAACCACAACATGAAATTACATTAGTTATTCAGAGTAACGAAAACATACCTCAATGTTTGAATGGTAGTAGAAAAAATACCATAAAATTAAGGCATTAAGCAATACATTTTTCAGTTTAAGTTACTGTCAGTCACTATCATTACCCAGTTACAGCACTACATACTCTATAAGCCCGTCAAAACTGGATAAGTACCCTGCTGATGTCAATTCCAACTGTTTATTTTTGGTGTGCACTTGTGGGAGCAGGTACATTGGAAGGAGAGAAAGAAGGAAGGTCTTCTATCGGAGCATATACAAAGAAACCTATGTCTGAAAGGAGGCAGATATTCGCAAAGTGTAATTACCAAACATATTGTGGACATGGATTATTTCGTTAAGATTTCTAAGTCCTTCAATATGGCGTCGGTGGTACAGCGGTTAGGACGCTCGCCGACCATGCACATGGTCCGGAGTTCGATCCCCGGCCGACGCATACCTTTACCTCACTAAACCAGTAATAAAGCTGGTAGAGAAGAAAGGTTGGGCATGAGGCTAGCAACCCCATCCTGTAAAATTAAACACTGCTACCGAAACTTCAAGCCTCTAGCTTGAAGCTGCATGTTCCATTGTGAACGTGAAGGAATAAAAAAATCCTTCAATATTCTCAACATACTTAGGAGGTCAAATTTACCACAATTTGTCGAAGTAAGTGCGGTCAATTTAATTTTTAATTTTGATTATAGCTTGAAACTACGCAGTACTTTTGGTACAAGTATGGAATTTTCAGCATGTGATATCGGTAGCTCAAATTTTGCAGGCCAACCATTGATATTAGGTGCGCGCCGGCAGGAGATCGAACCCCGGACCATATGCATGGTCGACGAGAGTCCTAACCCCTGTGCCACCGACGCACCAAATGCCTCTAACCAAACTTATGCATGTAAAGAGACAGAGTGAGTGTGTAATCAATCACTGCAGTTTGATTAGATTGATTAGGCATCCATATTAGTGATTTCAGCTCATCGACCGAGTTTCCAACTTTATGAGCTCTACACTTCTTGAGTTGTTATGTGAAATTACGACCTAACACTTTATTAGATTTTTCTGTTTTCTCTTCTTTCCTGCCCCTCTCCTCCTTTTCTAAATTGATGGTGACGTCAACTACAATTTGTAATACTTACATTTCGGATGCGTTAAATCTATAAAGTTTTCCTTACTACAATACAAACACTGAAATATGTTATTGTCAGTGGGTGTAACTAGTGTTATTTCAGGTAGTGGTTTGCAGCTGATGAGACCGTGTGAAATAAAATGAGATCCTTCTATACTGCAAATCTGGTCTGCCTTATTAATATATGTGTAAAATTTGGGCACTGTGTTTGTAAGTAATTCCATATTAGTTTGTTTATTTGATATATCACACAGTGAAACAGTATTATTTACTGGATGACGTTTCGAACAAAATTTATTGTTCATAATCATATCATCAATCGTAATCACACGACTTTGAAACTTGAGTTAAAAAGTTTTCTTTGTCTTCTCTTTTTTGGTAGGGGCAATAGAATTTTCCAGATATCCGACTGGATAGGTGTTGAATCATTCCTATTACATGTATTTGCAGTTGATTCGATAAACAAAGCTTCTGTTATCAATTTCTCCCTCCACCCACCCTCTGACATTCGATTTTATCTAATACCCTGCCTGCAATGACTGCCAGGTCAAATACACATGTCACAGTAGTAGAACAGGGGATGTCACACTAGCCGAACATAAAAACCTAGCAAAATCTAGATGGGTTGACCCGAATTATGTAAGAAATCTAGAGAATAGTTCATCTACATGCAGTTACACACAACCATACAATAGGATGGGATAGGATGAAAGTTTTAAAATCTAACGTCACAGAGTGGATGGAGGGAGAGATTGATAACAGAAGCTTTGTTTATCGAATCAACTGCAAATACATGTAATAGGAATGATTCAACATCTGTTCAGTCGGATATCTGGAAAATTCTACTACCCAGACGACGACAAATGGGAGAGGACAAAGAAAACTACAGAACTCAAGTTTCGAAGTTGTATGATTATAATTGATGAAATGATTATGAACAATAAATAAATTTTGTTCGAAATGTCATCCAGTAAATAATACTGTTTCACCCTGTGTGATACATCTAATAAACAAACCAACTGGTCTACCTTACTTTCCTTATCAAAATTTATCAAAGGAATCAATTGGATAGGAAGCTTTTTTCTCCATTACTTTATGTTCCGAGTGGGAGATGGTGCAGTGTCCGTGTTGATTTTACTAGTGGTAAGAATGCTAGCCTCACGACCAGTAATCCCTCCCCCTCTCTCTCCACGACTTAACATCGGCAAATGAATTAAGCGAAGTTAAGGGAATGCGTGTACGGCAAATACAAACCCGGACCACTTGCATAGCTGGTCAGCATTCTATCATTGAAGCACCGACACTCTTTAGTGAAGTAGTACCGATTAACTCAGATAAAGGCTTTTATTTACCACAAAAATTATCTTATATTGGAGAAATCGACAAATCTGCCGCTTCTATAAAGTCTAGACATTCGGTAGGGTAATGAGAAATGTGTATATTGATCTAGGTTCTAGTATTAACTGAATCAGTTTGGAACCCAAGGATCGTCGATTTGGCTGTGGTTGTAGTTTTGGGTATGGAAAACTTCTACGGAACATGTCTTCTCTAATTCAACTGCATAAAGACTGCTGACTTATTTGGGGGTTATGGGGTGGGGGTGTGAATTAATGCCTTGCTTTTCTTATTGAACTCACCTATATTTTTGTATGTAATTATAGTGTGTTAAATTGTGTATTAAGTTTTGTGTGTCTTAGTTGATGTAATTACATTCTACACTTGGTCGATGAACTGTGATTAACATACCTACAGTGAACAACCAAATCGGTATTTATCTTGACGACATCGTGAAATCATATATTTCAGCATGTGATCCTGAAAGCTTTCCGACATGCAAACGCACCACTGAACTTGAACGCATAATAGTGGTTGGTTATCGAGACCTACCACTTTGAACGCTGTTCACGAATTGAGTTACAACAATGTCTAGTTGAAGACTAGTGGATGAAGTGGTTGTACAAAGTGAAGTGAGGAATCTCTGTAGAAAATTCGAAATTTGATTCTATGTAGCTTTGAGTTAATAAGAGGGAGAATTTAAGTAGTAATATCAGACGTCAGCACACACACACAAAACAAGCTAAATTCAGGGAAAGGAAATCATGTGCAACTCTACGCATCATCATCATCATCGAACATAGCATAGACTGGCAGTCAACTCTCTACCTCAACTTCATCGACTTCGATGGCATTAACAATGAAATAATTCGAAAATACGTCAACACGTACATCACGGAAAGCCTTTTTCAATAGACTACTGTAGATTATTCGCTGGTTTCACACTTAAGACCTGATGGCAGGTCGGAAAGGATTATCAAGAAGAAACTCTGCGAAGTAGCCGATCAGGAACCTATTGGTTAACAAATATTCCAAAGGAGATGGAGATGGACACATTGGACACATTCTGAGTAGACCGCTGGGTGACTTCAGAGCCATGGAAAATGACGAGTTACGCATAGGTTCGAGCGTGACATGGAGGAGATAGTGTGAGGAAGAGATAATTGTTTATGGGTAGACATAGAGCCATCTGAAGAGAACTTCAGAGAAGAGGAAAAAATGGAGATTTGCTGTTGGCGCCCAGTTTAACACTTGGAACTCAATGAGATAATGCTTATAATACCAATCGCCTGAATGATTTCATTTCGCTCAAATAGTGTCTTCTGAAAAGCTTTTATTGCAAATAATTCTGTACCTCAGAATATCTTTTCATTTGATTTTCATTCCTAAAAGATGTATCGCATCTTTGAGGTCAGTGTATATATGGACGAATATTCGGAATGCATCTTGTAAATCTCATATTTCAAAAGGGCGCTTCTTTTTACATATATTAGCTTGATTTATGATATCTTGTCAAAATCTAATACTTTAAAACAATCAGCTCCCTTTTATATGAATTTAGACAAAGCAATAAGAAGACGTGGTTTGTATGATTTATGTATTTTATGTAATTGCGCAGCATATTTCGAGCAATACGATCATACACACAGTAACAGAATTGCCATAGGAAAACACAGATGAAATTGATAAAGAGTTAAGAGGTTAGAAAATAAATTTAGGTCTAGTTAGAAGGATATATTGAAGGTGAAAATAACAATGAAGATGAATCACTGAACCAGATAACACAGGTAATAGTACATCTACCCTACTATGTGTCAAAACAAAGTTTCTCAAAGAAGGAGGTTGTTTGGTGTGATGACGAATTGTTGCTTTGAACGCATAGAGGTGGTTTAAACTTCTTACTGCCTAGCTAG
Source organism: Trichobilharzia szidati (assembly GCA_944472155.2). Taxonomy (NCBI): domain Eukaryota; kingdom Metazoa; phylum Platyhelminthes; class Trematoda; order Strigeidida; family Schistosomatidae; genus Trichobilharzia; species Trichobilharzia szidati. Next base: position 144,107,222 of record OX235273.1, read on the forward strand.
CGCTTCCACTAACTTTAGGCTTCAGCGCATATTCCTAAATGGCTCCGGAAGCAAATAAAATCCCCAGAACCTATTAATGGTGACAGCAGGAGACCTAGCTACTCTATCGTCAAATATATCACAGAGGAGACATGATATAAAACTGATGTTTACACGTCTTAAAATCTATACATAGAATGTGTTCGGGGTGCATCATAAAATTTGAGTATGAAACTATGGTAATGAATGTATTGTCCGTATTATTATTATTATTGATCCCTTGGGTTCTTAGTGGAACATAGGGCTTCACGTCTCCACTTGCTTCTGTCTTCTGCTGTACTTTTCACTTGCATCCATGTTAATCCATACTGTTTCATCTCCTCCTCACACGATCTCCTCCATGTCACCCTTCCACGTCCCACTCGCCGCTTCCCTTTCGGGTTCCACTCGAGCACTGGCCTGATGCGTGATGTCACTCAACGGCCTCCTCAGCGAGTGTCCAATCCATCTCCACTTCCTCCTGCATATTTGTTGACCGATTGGTTCCTGTTTCGTTTGTTCCCATAGCTTCTTGTTGGTGATTCTTTCCGGCCATCTGATCTTCAGTATAGAACGAAGACAGCTGTTGATAAAGGTCTGCAACCTGTTGAAAATATTCTTGGTGACCCACCAAGTTTCTGATCCGTAAAGAAGAATTGACTTCACGTTTGTATTGAAAATCCGAATTTTGTTGTTGATGCTGAGTGACGAAGATTTCCAGATTGGTTTCAGGTTGATGAATGTGTTTCTCGCCTTCCCGATTCTCGATTTGACATCCTCGTCGGTTCCTCCTGTGGTTGAGACAATGCTCCCAAGATAAGTGAAAGAAGTAACCTCTTTCAAATCCCTCCCGTTGATGGTGATTGGCACTGGATGTTGCTGCTGTTGTTGTTGTTGGTTGGTTGTTCTCATAACCTCCGTCTTGTCTATGTTTACCTGGAGTCTTCTCTTTTCTGGCTGCTTCTTCGACCAGTTTGTCGGTTTTCGCTTGTAAGTCTTCGATTTTGTGTGACATCAAACATAAATCATCCACGCGCGAAATCCAGGTCTTCTAGGTTCTTCACGTCGGTCCAGGATATCCCTGTCTTCTCGTTTCCCACTGTCTGACGCATAATCCAGTCCACCACAATTAGGAATATCATTGGTGATAATAAGCACCCTTGTCTCACTCCTGTGTTTACTCCAAACACCTCGCTGAGTTTACCGTTGTGGATCACTTGACATGTGCCGTTGTCGTACAGCTGTTGAATAAGGTTGATGAATATTTGCGGTACGCCGTAGTACTCGAGTAGTTTCCAAATTACTTCGCGGTCAACGCTGTCGAAGGCCTTCTCAAAGTCTATGAAGTTGAGGTAGAGGTTAGATTGCCATTCCATGCTTTGTTCGATGATGATGCGTAGAGTTGCAATTTGGTCAGAACATGATTTGCCTATCCTGAATCCAGCTTGTTCTGGTCGGAGTTCTGCATCCAGGATGATGCGACTCAGGATTTTACTTGGCGTCGACAGGAGCATGATTCCTCGCCAGTTCTCGCAGAGTTCCAGGTCACCTTTCTTTGGTAGTTTCACTAGGCAACCTTTCCTCCAGTCAGTAGGCACCTTTCCCTCTTTCCAGATCTTTTGCAATAATGGAGTCAGCATTTCTGCTGTCGTTTCTGGGTCCGCTTTCAGTGCTTCCGGGGGTATTCCATCTGGTCCAGCTGCTTTTCCAGCTTTCAGAAGCTTGATTGCATTCATGACTTCAGTTTTCGTTGGAGGGTTGGTGTCAACTTGCAGTTGTGTACGTACTGTTGTTAGTATTTCTGGACTAGTTGCAGGTGGTGGTCAGTTCAAGAGTCCTTTGAAGTGGTCCGCCCATTGTTTAATCTGTCTTTCTTCTTTGGTAATTGGGTTCTCTTGGCTGTCTTTTATAGGTTTCACTTGTGTTGGTCTCTTCCCGGATAGAGACTTGGTTATCTGATATAGTGTCCTCAGGTCCCTTTTGCCTGCTGCCTTCTCAGCTTCAGTAGCCAGGTTGTCGTAGAGTTGTCTTTTGTCCTTCCTGGCACTCTTCTTCACTTCTTTGGCCAGTGCTGTGTGAGTTGAACTCAGCGTCTCCTTCTCTTATCCATCTTTGCATTGAATCATTTTCTCTTTCACCTTTCTCCTCTCCTCTATTTGCTTCCAAGTGTCCATTGAGAGCCATTCCTTGTCTTGTTTCTTCTTTCTTCCTAAAACCGTTGAACACGTTTCGTTAAAAATCATCTTCAGAGAGTTCCAATGGTCTTCCACGGGTGATTCCTCAGTGGTGCCACGTAGTGTTTCCTGCTTTGCTCTGACAGTTGCAGTGAAAATGTCCTGTGTGATTGTGTCCTTCAGTTTTTGCGTGTTGAACTTGCATTGTGGCCTATCCCCAGCTATCCTCGAGGCTTTCAGCTTCACCTTGAAAGTCCCTTGTACTAGATAGTGGTCTGAACCCACATCTGCACCTCTCCTCGATCTTGTGTCCAGTAGGCTCCGTCTCCACTTCCTTGAGATTGAAATGAAGTCTATCTGGTTTTTGGTGTGTCCATCTGGTGAAATCCATGTTGCCTTGTGTATATCCCTGTGTTTAAACACACTGCCACCAATCACCAAATCATTGAAGGCGCAGAAGTCTGAGAAGAGTTCACCATCATCGTTCATTTCACCGAGGGCCTCGCGACCTATCGTGGGTTCTGTTCCTGCATTGTCTCCTCCCACCTTCGCATTCATGTCACCCATCAGGATTTTGATATCGCTCTTTGGGACGTTGTCCATTACTGTTTGTAGTTGACTGTAGAAATCCTCCTTCTTCTCTTCTTCTGAGACGTTTGTATGCGCGTAGCATTGAATGATTGTAACACTTTTTCCTTCCTCTTCAGTTGAACCTGGCTGTCATTATCCTGGAGGAGATGGGTTCCCACTGCATGAGAGCCTTAGCCGCTGTTGGTGACATCATGATGGCTACTCCCTCGGTGTGCTCGTGATCGTCCTCTGGGTGACCGGAGTAGATTATTGTCTCTCCAGTTGGTAGTTGGCACCTTCCGCATCCGTTCCATCTGCTCTCTCAGATTCCCGATACTTCTATTTTATATCTCCTCATTTCTGCGGCTACCTGAGCAGCCTTCCCAGCTTCGTACATTGTACGAACATTCCACGTCCCCATCCTTATTTTCGCTTTCATCGAAAGAAGGCACATCGGCTGACTGGCTTCCCGAAGGCTTTCACCAGCCTGCGTCATTTCACTTCCCCGATTCCAGCGAAAAATAAGGTCATTGTTTGTATTTTTGGAATTTTTAATATATTTGTGCGTTGAAGTTTTCGTAGCAATTTGGTTAAGTTTCGGGGGTGGAGTTGCTAGCACCACGCCCCAACCCTCCCTCTTTATCCGGGCTTGGGACCGGCTAGAATACTAATGACCTAGTAATCTAGGCGAGGTTTTATCCCAATTAGCTCAGTGGTAACGTCTCTGATACGAGTTCTATATTGCTTGCATATACGCCTTGCTGACTGGTAAGAGCCAATAAGAACGGCACTTTGGCTATGCAAGACTTTCTTCCGATTGTCTCCTGATGCAAGCCTTCATTACTCTCAAGTCTGTGTGGAGATCAAGAGCACTCAGCATGAAAATGAAAATAAGATGTGGATTTTCAACTTCAAAGAGAAGTCAGTGCTACACTACATGTGTCAGAGACTTGCCGCCAGGCCGCTCCGCGTCACGGAGGGCACTTCAAACAAACTACACGCCCTCCTAAACAGTTGACTATCTTCGCTCAATACTACTCAGTATCAGATGGTCAACCAGAAAAGATCAACAACAGGGAGGGATCTGTGAAAGTGAACGAACCAACTCTGCAGTAAATATGCAGGAAGAAATGGAGCTGTAATGGATTGACCATATGACACGCCAAACCATCGCTCGAGCGGAGCTTGAATGGGAAGCGGCGAGTTGGTTGTGAGTGCAAGGGTGACATGTAGGAGGAGGTGATATGAAGAGGAGATGAATTCATGTGTGCAGACGTGGAACCATGTTATGAAAACATTGAAGGAGAACTGAACGCAATGGAGACATGTGGCTGAAGCTGTAGGTTCCTCTAGGAACTAAAGGAAACAATAATAACAATCTAATACATCGTATACACATCATTTCCAACCACCTAATATTATTCAGTGTCACAGTGTTCTACATACCATAAAATTCAAATAAATCAACTAATTAATTTCTCATTTCTTGATAATTGTGTAACACAATTAAAGTGTTCACTTTCGTATTTTATATTTCATTGACAAATTACTTTAGAAATGGGGTTAAAATGAATGTATAAAGTTATAAGACATAACAATGTTTGTGTAGATTAAAGGATTACTAAAAACATCAAACAATATTAGATCCAATGGTTAAATTAGTCTATGCAAAAAATTAAGGATTCAAATTCCCCTCTGACATAATCTCAGCGACCATTAGAGGCAAATGTTAACAGTTTAGAAAACCAAGTCATGTTTTATTGTATTACATGTACAATAGTTTCTATCATAATCGAATCAGAAAAAAAAATTGAACAACTTGTATGAATTTGGTGAACAGATGAGATCTAAATTTTATGTCATTGAAACATTGTTATTTAATCAATAATTTATTATTGTTCCGATGGGATTCCTAGTGGAATGTAGGGGTTCAGCGGTACGTCTCCACTTTTTCCTCTTCATCTGGCTTCAGAGTTACCCATTAGGGTTGATTTCCCGTGCCCCACTGACATCCATTCGGGTTATACTCGAGAGATGGCCTGATTTGCATGGTCTCCTCCACCGAATGCGTCCTATCCGTCTCTATTTCCTGAAGCATATTTTCCAAGCAACAGGATTTTGATTGGTTCGTTGACAGAGTTTCTTGTTACCACGTCATTCTGACTGGTTATGCGATAATTAATATGGAGCCAGAGAATTCAGCTATCAATAACAGTCTACAGCTGGCTGAGAAAAATCCTTCTCTTGAGGCGCTAGTCATATTTCTAATCAATTTAGAAGAAGTGACATGACTTTGGTATTGGAAATTAGAATTTCGTTCTTTATACTGCGAGGAAATGATTTCTGAACTGATTTCAGAGTGATGTAGGACTGTCTTGCATTACCTATTTTGAGTTTGACGTCTTCGTAGGTTCTTCTGGTGGTCGGAACGACACTGCCTGGCTAGATAAGTGGAGGAAGCAACTCATGCCAAATTTCTCCTGCTGATAGGGATTGAGGCTCGTCGTTATTGTTGGTTATCCGATTATCTTTATCACCTGTACATTATCAGTGTTTACTTGCAGTCCTGTTTTCTTTGGTTCTTCAGCCAGTTTGTTGGTTTGTGTGACACTGGACGTAAATCACCCATGCGCGAAATCCAGATCTTCTAGATTCTTCTTGTCGGCGGTCCAGCGTATTCCTGTCTTCTCGATCCCTGTGTAAAGTCTGATGCATGATCCACTCCACTGCAATTCAAAATATCATCTTAGCTGATAATAGGCAGGCAGCTTGTCTTACCCGTGTGTTCACTTCGAACGCCTCACTGAGTTTTCTGTTGTGGATCACCTGACACGTGGCATTGTCATATAGCAAGCTGTTGAGTATTGTTGACAAAGATATGCAGCACTGCACTCCGTGGAGTCGAAGTAGTTTCCAAATTACTTCACGGTCAACACTGTCTATCGAAGGCCTTTCACAGTCGATAAAGTTGGGGTTAGTGATTTGACTACCATTCGCCAGCTTTGTTTGATTGTGAGGAGTAGAGTTGCGATTTGATCAGTACATGGTTTACCTTCCCTAAACCCAATTTGTTTCGTGTTGCATCTAGTGCATCTTTTATTCTCTCCAGGATGAGGCGAACTAGTATTACAGACAGAATACCAGTAGTTCAGCGAAGAGTCTCTTTTCGGCGGCGAATTCATTTTCATACCTGTACAATTGCAAATATATATGTTTGTTTTGTATGAGTGTGCACATTAAATTTACCAAACGAAAATACAATTAGTAAGTTCAGATTAATTGGATATTGATATAACAGGGTAGTCATCACAAAAGTGGTAATTTGTCACAAGCGATTGTTAAAGAAGAGTTACGTAATAACATCAATAGTTTGATGAAAGAGTTGTGCTCACGGTGTACATGAAAACAAAATAACATACGGAATTAAGTAAGAGTTTAAAGTAGTTCGAAAAATAAGCACACAAGCAAAAGTTAAGTCAAATCAACAGAGTTGTTCTAATGATAGTAGAAGTAGTTGAATAAATTTCCTTTGTGTGCATAGTTATGGTTCTTCCAACTGAATGGCTAGGGCTTCTCCAATGCAAAGAAGACGGAAACGTATTGTCTTTGAACGGTTGTTCTTCACTTTGTGGATCACGTCAAAGTGGGAAGCGTTTGCTGAGATGGAATGACCAGTGGTGACGAGATGTTCGATTATTGCACTCCTTATACGGCTACTACTTCCCTTCTGCAACCACGCTAGACAGTTAGTGTTCTTTGACTATTATTTGACAGGATGCGTGTCGAACGACTGATGTGCCTGGCTGACTCCACAGCAACATTATTTTTTAGTAATTTACTTAGTGTGGACAAAAGCATGATTCAGCACCAGTCCTTGCAAATGCCTAAATCGCCTTTCTTTAGTGATTTGATAAGGTAGCCACTCTTTCAATCAGTAGGTACCTTACCTCGTTTCCAAACATTTTGTAATAATGGCGTCCACATTAATGATGCGCTGTTCTCTGTGAGCATTTAAATATTTGAATTGTTAAATTCCATTGCAGTAGGGTGAGTCTGAATAGCTGAGTGTTGAAGTCTAAGACTTTGAAATAAAGTAATTGAATTCAGTCTGCAAAAGAATGTGCGTTTTCTTAGAGTTTCAGAAACCTTGATTTAAGTGAGCTTTATGCGGATGACTTCTAACTTTGAAAACAATATTGAACAATATTGTGCAACCATGTTCTAAAACTTGACTTAGTCACTAGACTGTTCACTATGTCGATGGACTACGCAAAATTCACTGGCTATTATAATGTGACAGTGAATCGTGTCTATAAGCCTACGTTCATAGTGCTTATCAGTAGTGGAATAGGTAATTGTGTTCATATTATCATTCTTTTTATTGAGCGTGCACCTCCCTAGATTACTCATCTGCTGTCGACTCAGTAGCTAGTGACATTTTGTTTACCAAGCTTGCTGAAACTCGAATTGACTTTTGGGTTTTCAAATGGCTGCATTCTTATTTCTCAAGAAGAAAGCAGTACACTATATGTCAGGGTAATTCGCCCACTTCATTGCTTACTGAGGCTGATGTCCCACAAAGCGCTGTCTTTTCTTTTTTTCTGTTTTCTTTCTTCTTGTATGACTTGGCTCACTCTGATGAAATAAACTTTGTTAAGTATGCCGATGATCTAACTGTTTCACTATCTGTTAACTCCCAGCTAGAATGTACTAAGATGAATAGCTTTATATTAGGAGTCAGTAAATGGTCTTCGTCTAACGGCCTTAAACTAAAGCCTTCCAAATATCAGACTGTTAATTTCAGTTTCCGATGTAAAAGAAAGTTAAATGAAGCCGCTGGTTCCTATGACCGTTGCAAAATTGATGATAGTGAAGTAGAAATCAAGTCTGAAGTTAAGTATCTTGGATGAATTCCTTCTTCTGACCTATCCTGGTCCTCCAATGTCTTCATCATTTCTAAAAAGATTATTTCTTCTGACATTTTATATAAAGAAGTTAAGGCACTCATGCAAAACCAAAATCCTCCTCTTACAGTTTGTCAACTCGTGCCGCCTACTTATTCTGCTTAACTGTTCACCCTGATTGTTTCCTGGATTGTTTAAAAAAGACTCTGTCATACTACGTAGAATACTGAAGGCTGACTGTCAGTAGGGCGAGTTGTGGTATCCCATGGGACAGTATCGTTGATATCGTCATTATTGATAGGCGTTTGATTTCACGCAACAAATTTCCTGAAGGAATTTTGTCACACTGTTAGAATCCACCGCACCACCCGCAGCTCAAACCCTGTGTCTCCTTAGGTAAAACAAGAAGTCTTTTCAGAAGACTTTATGCACCTACGTCTAAGTATAAAAATTTCACTATACCATATTTGGTGGCACGTACTTTATGTGATGAAAATAGTGTTAGGCATGAACTAACTTACCTTCTTTGCACTACTTAATAAACCATTTCCTACACCCTTACAAGATGAGCCTTTATTGTTATTTTACTTCTTATATTTATAATCATCTCAATATTTTTGTTTTTATTTATCTTTTTATAAGTGTGAACATCGTTTAAGCTGTGTGGTAACTGTTAATTATAGATTCAATAATCTATAAAATGCTGAAATTTATAAACTTAATCGACAATACTGTTTGAAACAAACTCACTGTTATTATTATTATTATATTTATTATTCTCCTTATGTTTTTCGAATATTTTTGACTTTACAAAGTAAATGTGGACAAATTCCTCTGGTTAATTTTGATTCAATTTCTAGTTCCATCTATATTTTGAGTAAATCAGATGCAATATTTTGACAAGTGCTGTTTTTGGAATAAAGCAGATCATTAAGCGTCGGAGGCACAGCGGTTATGACTCTCGCCGATCATGCACATGGTCCGGGATTCGCTCCCCTGCCGACGCACACCTGATATCTATGGTCGGCCTGCAAAATTTGGCCACCGATATCACATAGTGCAAATACCATACCTGTACCAAAAATATGGTGTGGAATCAAGCTGTAATCAAAAGAATAAATTAAATAAATATAAATAAATGATAATTATTAAATGTGTTACTGGCTTAGATGTGTTAATAGCAACGGCGTTGGTTTTTTTGCATGATTAAGTTGCTAAACTCATGTCCAATCATACCTTCATTCCAAACTTATTAACCACTAGGCGAGGTTAAGCAGTACATTGTTTGGAGTCGAATATGGCAATCCATGAGGCTGACAATTATTCATCTAATAGTGGTCAGAGCTTTATTCTGAACAATGTTGATTTAATGTACAAAATTTCAGCGGATTTAAATGCATGATAATTTCTCTTCGTTCAGGATCTTCAAATAAAGACGATTAATTGACAGTGGATCGGCTGTGTGACGCACAGTTCTGTCCAACATGAATTACAAACCATTCCAATACGCTGATATCTCTTCTTTTTCCTGCTTCGAGTAATATACGACATTTTGGTGAATGCCAATAGCAAAATGTTCAGGAGTACATTTCAGTGAACCAAGCACACTACTCAGGAAGGGTTATCTCATGTATTTGGGTAAGCTGATTATCGGGGTAAATGCTCCTTCAGATGTTTAGTAGGCAATTGCAAATGAGCAGGTAGCAAATGCTTCAAGTAGTCGCCAGAGTAAACAAAAGTGTTATAGATCAGATGTTACCAGATTTAAACTAACTGCAGGAGAGAAATTACATTATATATATATATATTTTATTTTATTTTGATTTTTATTTTGATTACAGCTTGATTCCACACCGTATTTTCAGTACAAGTATGGAATTTTCAGCACGGATATCGGTAGCCCAAATTTTGCAGGCCGACCATAGATATCGGGTGTGCGTCGGCAGGGTATCGAACCCCGGACCACGTGCATAGTCGGCGAGAGTCCAAACCACTGTGCCACCAACGCACATATATATACATATTGGTGGAGATTGGTTTCCGTAGCCCATGTTTTAAGCAGGACACCCAGATAAAGTTATGGTGAAAATAACTGTTCGGTGGATATAAACATTATACTCTACTGTCACGAAAATGAAACCAGAAGTAGTCACGAATTTCGATTGAGTATTATATACTACTTTTACATTTCTAAGTAGCAATAAAACCAAATACAAAAATAATGCTTAGATATAAAGGTGAGCGTCGGTTGTTACAGCGGTAGAATAACCGTCAACCACGCCTCATGTGGTTCAGGGTTCGAACCCCGATCGCTAACGCACTCCCTTACCTCGGTAAGTCAGTAATAAGACTGGTAGAGATGGAAGGTTGGGCTAGGAATGTGGCTAGCAACCCAATCCCGCCAAAAAATAAATGCAATTGCTATCGAGACTTCAACCCTCCAGCTTGAAGCCCTCTGTTCCACAGGGAACGTAAATAGATTTTAAAAAAAGTATGATAGAGGTGAGCATTGATTTGATTCAGGGTACTCATTATCCATACTGTCCTTTCCTTTGATGGATTCAAAGTAAAGCAAAGACAATAAACTGAGCAGGATAACTCTGTACCACTCAGTTTCGCTAGTTATTATCACCCGTCAGACGACCTAAAACAGTTCCTACATGAACATAAAAAATATGTAGAAGGCAAAAGAGATTGAGAGATGAAATTGTTACTCTTCAATTAGATCCTCACCAATCACTGGTTCTACTGTTATATATGTAGCATTTTCAATACAGTACGAAGAGTTTCACTAATCTAGTGGTAGTGATTAGTTTGTTAACAAGAAGTAGTTCATAGCAACGTCACACCATGGATGGCGTAGATAATTAACCAAGATGATTAATACACACAGTTAACGGCTAGAAACGATGATAACAAGTGGATTATTGTACAGTAAGTAATTTTGGAAAAAATAAAGAGTAATTGAGGAGTGAGTGTATATATTCAAGGCGATTAAAGGTAAATGAATCGGAAAAATAAAATAATTTAGAAAATGACAACTTGTAATTAAAGACGAAGTAGTCTAAAAAAAGGAGCAATGGAAATTTTCAAAATGCTTGGGGAACGGGGAGAGGTGACTATCGTCAGCTTTCTACATTCATGTAACAATGGCCTATTTCGGGCAAGCGGTAGCACGAATTTCTTCTCAACCTCCAGATTTTGCCTCTTCGCGTGGATCCCGATGGCTTCATTCAATTGTATGTAGGAGACGAACTCACAAACGTAGGATTAATCGAAATGAGATAAATAACTTTATATAATTTATTAGAGAAACTTAATGCTAATTATCCACAATGTATGCTACTGTAGGGCTTCGTACAGATCTTATTTTTCCTTTGCTTAACCATGCATGATGAAGTTCGGAAATAGGGGGATGAACGTGTTGAACTGTACGTCCAATGTAAATAGCTGCACAGTAGCAGTCAAACTGTTAGATGCACATAGAGAAGGAGAAATTGAATTGTTTGTCTATATTATTGTCAACAAACTTAACGATATTAGGTATGTCAATTTTTCGTTGTGCCCTGACTTCTAACGAGTACTACGCATCTTCACCACAATCTTTACTACCATACACCAAAAGCTGATTGCATACTCAACGATTCACTGCAAGGAAATACACACTTCAGTAGTTTCTTGACTTATAGAGATAAATTTGCGTACTACTCTCATCCAGTCTTGAGGCGATTCTGTAGTTTCATTTGCTGAAAACCCGGTCACTCAGTCACAGTGTTGTCCGCACTCACTGACTTCCTAGTACTAGATGTGTATTAGATGCCAGCATACAACAACAACTTGCCTACAACGCCGATTGAATTAAATGTGGCTGCTCTCACCCTCTCTCTCGACAAGTATGTTAGTCCTAAAGGTGAAATCTAAATAAAAAATTGATGAAACTTTCATGATATCACACATCTCTCAGTGATAATAATTAACAAATATCATTCTCAGCATTTTTGTTAGACAGTAGAGTTTATGAAATTTCAGAGGACTGGATGAAAATGGAGCTCTTATCAAGTGTCACTTGCAGTCGACTGTAGAATTCTTCCTTCTAATCTTCATCTGGGTTGTTTTATGTAATTTGCATATCAGAATCCTCGCAATTCCATTTCACATCTTCTTTTTCCTCTGTGATCTGAGAAGCATTGACAGACATATATGTTAGACTGCTCACGTTTGCTCCCACTGGAAGAAAGAATAACGGTCGACTTGCTTCTCAACGGCTTTCACCAGCCAGCATCATTTGTTCTCCTCGAAAAGTCTTTTTAATTCTTATGATTTTGCTGTGGCCTCAAGTTTTTGTGGTGACTGGGTTATTATCCATTCGTCGAGGTTACTAGACTCGTGCACACACTCATAGTGAATACACGGTGTATCAGAACAGACGTGTAGAATAATAAATGACAATGTGAATAAATTCAAGCAGAAGAATGCATTCTTTGAAATGATCTACTAGGAAAGGAAATCAGTCAGGTGAACTCCAATAAGACTTGTCTTCTGATCGTGGAGCACAAGGACAGACAATGACATGGAAATATAACCAAAACACCACAGTTGAACCACGTATCGATTGACAGATATATCATTGTCCCCTGATGACAGTCACAAGTTGAAGAAATCAGCAGATGACCACGATTGCATTACTTTTGAAAACATCATGCTCTAATATAACCAGATACATAACCTTCGAAATCTAAGAGGTGGGATTAGAATCTGCAATACTCAGTGCTATTGGCTTGATTATGAATATCAGAGAGAAATCAAGTCCTGTCTCCAAAAGTAACACTTCTCACTGTAGAGACTGGCTCAATAGGTACACTGATATTCTTTAAGTAAGTAAAACAACCGTTATACCATTCCGGATAAAACCCCTGACATCGAAGAAATAGATTTGCGAGTATGCCTGTTAATGGCAAATAATTGAAATAATCTGTGAGCATACGAAATGCTCGAATTTCATAAACAATATCCAGGTAGGGGTTAATGAAGAGAACAAATCAAGTGGTACAGTGAATAACAACCCTTCAAAGGAAATTAAATTCCATCTCCTCAACACACTATTGAATCTACAGCGATCCAGATGTAGAAATCGAAGTTTCGTATACAAAAGAAAATTATCCCTCTGCTTCAACTATCACGGTAACAACCTCGCTTTCGTTTTCTTCTAACATGATCTTCTTTATCCGTTTGTTTCTCAACTTTTTTTTAAATCCTTGTTCTTCCCTAGAACTGACATCATATTTCACATTCTCCGTCTTTTCTATGTGCATGCTCATGAAATCCCATTCGTTGAAACACTCGTCCCATAACGTCACTCAAGTGCCATAATTCAACTCATCTTAAACGGTGATTCATTAAAAATACCACAACCCATCAATTTTGTTTTGTGGGTCATCAGTACGATAGCGACATGAAGGAGATAGTGCCGAGAGAGGGTGAGAGATCATGGGGAATTATGCACCGAGCTAAAATGTGGACGGCAGAAAATAGAACAAAGTGAAGGTGTGTCCTTGAAGCCCTGTATTCCACTCAGAAATCAAAGTATTAATGAATAAAATAAATAACTAGTCTAGAACTCTCACAGAATATCACAGGCCCCTTTCTTTCTGTGTGCATCCTCATTACAACTCATTCATTGAATTATCTGTCTTATTACGTAACTTCACTGTCCTTATACAACTACTCTCATGTGGTGATTCATATTACCAACTATCATTATGACAACTCATCACTTTTATTATCACCCTCTTTAGTGAAAAACAAGGCAACTGTATGAATGCGGTTGTACAGAGTGGATGAAATGAATTCCTCGCAACTATCCCTCTTTATACATTTGAACAGGGAGTTACAGATCATCGAGAGAAGTTACTTGTCTGATGGATGTTCACACTGAGGTTGCTTTTTCCACGTCAATTTGTGAAAATCCTTTGTTCTTGTCAAATTCCACAAATCCACATTGAATAGAAAACATGAAGACGGAAGGTAGTTCGTTCGAAAATGTCATCAGTAATTTGTACATCATATTCAAGATACATTTACTAAATATAACAGACAGCACACAGACGACGAGAACCGATGAAATACGATGAGCCCACATATTATTCGGCACCCCTATTTATTCTATATCTTTTTGAAAATGAACCCAATGAGAACTGCCTGCATACTGAACAATTTGTTTTACTCTTGAATTTCACACAATAATCTGGTTAGAGGTAAGCGTACGGGAATTCGTACTTTCCAGCTTTCCGTACTTTATCGCATGAATATTTCACCTCGTACTTCGATTTCTGGGCCGTGTTAATGGTCTGATTTCGATTCAAATTGGTCAAAACTAACACGTGAATGACTGCATTATGATCTCGCTTTCAGACAATATTTGTCAGTTGACGTCTGATTTCAATGTAAGATGCCCATCTAGGACGATATCCTTGATTTGTGTTATTTTCACTAGTTTGCATTGCGGAATAGATGCCAATATTTGCAGGGAATATAACTAGTTTCCCGGAATCTTCATTGGTTCTGATATTAAGATGAATACGTGATGGAATATGCATTTCAGTTCAGTTTTGAATCCTCACAGATATGCCAGCTTCCATAGATTTTCTTCATCTTCGGGTATTAGGCTTCGGTACTGACTACTGAAGGAGTCCATGACATTCTTTGCAATTCATTGATGAGTTCTATGTGTTATAATTCTGTGCCACTTTCCTTTTCTCTAATCACAGATGTTTCATTTATTAGGATGTCTACTGTGTTGACACTATAAAAGGTATCAGAACATGATATATTTTAACATTGGAAACAGTATCTAGATGAAAGCTGGTTCAACACTCAAATTGAACCTCGCACATTTGGTGTTTTTTGCATTGTAGAAGTGCATTAAACGCGGTGACGATAACGATTTTTACTGAATGTCGATAATAAGTTGTCAAGAAATATGAACATTGAACGTTGGTTCACTGACCTTTGTAGCCATTGGCGGGCAACTTGAAGGCGAGAATGGTTCGATCGTGTACAAGTTCGAAGAGGACGAAAGAAAAGGAATAAAAGTACATCATAATTTTGTATGAAACATTTGTTTATAGACTTCTAATTGTCTTGACTTTAATCGCCAAACAATATAACTTTCGAAAAGCACTGGTGTTTTGGAGTTGAAGTCGAGACAAATATACAGTAATTATCCGTTCAGAGCGTCTTTGTTACAATAGGAACTTAGGGCTAATTTCCTTGACATATGTTTTACTCGAATATCAGTCATGCAAAAACGCAGTGTGAATAGATTGTTGAAAATTTCACATTTGGCATATTGAAACCGAGTCATTTGTTAATGACTGCCCACTGCATTCAGTGATACCCTGACAGGCTCCATTATCGATTATTTGCATCAAATCTAATTGGAACCGTTGGAGAAAACTATTCTGTAAGAGTGGGAGGGAAGTGCTTATTTGTATATACCGATATCATTGTGAAGTGGTTGAGTGATGGGCGACTTTTAGAGTGCACACAGAATGACTTCAAGATGTCTACGACAGCGTCTGATCATCACACTTATAGTCATCTTTGTTATATTACCCACATTATTGTCAATAGGAAGTATGACTGTAAGCGCAATATCGCTTGAAATTAAGTCACGCGTAGACAAAGGCCATTCCGGTCCAGAACAAACAAGAAGCCGCTCACTGTTTCCACGGTACTATTAATAAACAAATCAATAATTATATACATAACAAACATTAACGGTTTCAAGAGTACAAAGCACAACGCTTAACAGAAAGCAAGGTACCGCTATCAGAGCGGAATAACGTTAAAGCCAAAATTGCGAACTAGCCGGAGTCAGACACGACCGTTCAGGCAAGCAGTCAGTAAAAGAATGAACCCAAGTAAGAGATAGACAGAGCGTAGGCACAAAGAAAGAATTTAATTGGCTACTTAACCAGGTAGGCTGATACAAATGAAGATCAATAAATAAGATAGACTCGACAGAATAGTACAAAGTAAGACATGGATCAGCAAAATAACAGTTCACAAAGAGACTCTGACTGTCTGACTTAACGGATCGATGTAAAAACAGACACACAGTTCATTAAACAAGGGGGGATAGACACGTTAGGCATGGATAATTGGGCTGCAACAAGGCTAAGCTGATCCGAGACAGGTTGACTTGATTCAAGGATGGGAATTGAATTGATCTTCCAGTGACAATAGTGCATGAGTGAAACTTTACTTTCTTGATACTATGCAAACTAGTTTTGATGTACAGATAAATTTATATATGAAGGAATGTTGACATATATCTCAAATGAACTGTCGTCAATATTTGATAGAATAGATTGCCGAACGAAACTTTGGAATTACTCATTTCAATCTCGCTGAGATTTTACAAACATAATTTTTACAAATGGCTACTTCTCACGCGGCGCCTAAATATTTTAGAACTATTCTGTCAAATCTTGACGACAGTTCATTTGAATTATTTTGCAATCGAATTAAATTTACAAAGAAACTGTGTAATTGGCACAATCATCGTGTTTTCACTCTCCGTCGTCTGCAACAGAATGCATATCCTGAATCCGTAGCTGTGGAGTCACCTGACAACTCCAGTAGGTTGAATAAGGCAGCTCAATCTTCAGAAAGAAGACAATGCAATAAAAACAAATTAGTTCAGCGAAGAGTCTCTTTTCGGCGAATTCATTCACTTAGCTGTACAGTCGCAAATATATATACAATTATTTTGTGTGTGTGTGTGTGTGTACATTAGGTCTGTCAAAATCAAAATAACAGTTGGTGTGGGTTGTTGATTATATCATCAAAATAATGAAGAAGTTAAAATGTGTGATTAATACTCAAAGTTGTAACTAAGTGGGGTGAAGATTGGTAAGATGTGAGTAGGTTTACGTAATATAGACATGTTTAGAAAGATTAGATGCTAGTGAAGGAGCAATAAGGAGGGCCATTATTGAGCATATACTCAACACTGGCCATTCGATTTGCAAGGAGAAGTCGTTCAAAGTCATCCATAAAGTCAAAAGAAGCCTTCCAAAATCGACAAGCTTCCGTATACTTTGTATTGCTGAAGCCTTGGCGATTTGGATGGAAAAACCTGAGTTATGCACACAGAAGAAACTTCTCCACCCCCTCCTACTACCGTGGGTTTATTTGTCATCAACATTTTGTTATCAAATTTTTTTGCACTTTTTCGTATAACAATTTTTAGTAACTAGCCCATTCAATCTTTTCACCCTTTATCTAGTTTATCTTCATAATTGTCTCCAAACTCCTTCACTAGCATCTAATCTTTCTAAACATGTCTATATTACGTAAACCTACTCACATCTTACCAATCTTCACCCCACTTAGTTACAACTTTGAGTATTAATCACACATTTTAACTTCTTCAGTACTTTGATGATGTAACTCTACTCACATCTTACCAATCTTCACCCCACTTAGTTACAACTTTGAGTATTAATCACACATTTTAACTTCTTCATTATTTTGATGATATAATCAACAACCCACACCAACTGTTATTTTGATTTTGACAGACCTAATGTACACACACACACACACACAAAATAATTGTATATATATTTGCGACTGTACAGCTAAGTGAATGAATTCGCCGAAAAGAGACTCTTCGCTGAACTAATTTGTTCTTATTTCAATGTCTTAATGGGTATATTTCGCGAATTAAAAAAACAATGCAGTAAGTCCAACAGGGTGCTTCTACTAAACTCTAATCCTAAACACCATCAATTTGAAAATACGTCTGATCATAAAATTCTAGATACTTACAGTTTGAACGGACATGAAGGCGTGATGTTAGCTGATGCATAGGAAATTCTTATTAATAAATAAAAAATGGATATGTATCACTAATTATTAATACTTGGTCAAACTTCTCGACTGTCCATATCTTCTTATGGAGACGTTAAGAAATGTTTTACAACTGTTTACCCACACACACATACACACTCTGTTTAAAGTGTTTAACAAAGGTAGACCAATATTTGTAAGTCCGAGGTCAAATTTTGATCACAGCTCATAAAATTTTGTTTATTATACTTGTTGAATGACTCATGATTGGACAAAGTTTTTAAAAGATGTGCCTTTTATATATAAAACCTCTGTTATGTTAATTTTGATTAATTTCCCTGAAGAAGTTCGGACCAGATTGCCGAACGAAACGTTGGAATTACCCATTTCAATCTCGCTGAGATTTTACTAATGTAATGTTTTATAAATGACATATATCTTATTATCTTTGTGTCTCAGGAGGACTGGGCATGCTTCGCCCGGGTAAACTACATTACCGTAAATCAAATACTCTGCGAATTCCCATATACTGTGATATTACCTTCTCATGCAAGCATGAAGTAGACCGTTTTGTTGAATATCGCTGCTACTTTCAATTGGTATGTATCCTATTGAATGACAGCGATTGTAAACCTCAAGAAAGTAAGAGAAGGAAAGGTAGGACGATAATATGCATTCGTGGTGATTATTTCACGGATTCCCTTCCACCGCTTACAGTGTAAAGTGCGATAAAAGCTCTGCAATATCCAGGAACAAAATTCAGCGAAATTTTGTTCATCCGAAAAACACCACCCAGAATACAGCTGCTATTTTCAAGTAATGATTTTGTAGGGATTCTGTTCGATTGCATGGAGGATTTCATCATGAGCTGACATCAGTTAGAGAACCACTGGAAAACCTGGGTATACTGGACAGCTGTTTCGTCCCAGTTTGGGACTCTTCACAGTTTGCACCGACCGGGATTCAAACCCGGGATCTTCCGGTCAAGGACCATTGGATCGGGTCCCAGTGGCTCAATGGTCTACGATCTCGCCCTGTAACCGGGAGGTCCTGTGTCCGAATCCCGGTCAGTGCGTACTGGTGAAGAGTCCCAAACTGGGACGAAACAGCTGTCCAGTATACCCAGGTTTTCCAGTGGTTCTCTAACTGATGTCAGCTCATATTGAATTTCTCCATGCAAAGCTGCTATTACTTAAATACAAGAAGAAGATCATGACACTGGAGTAAATCAAATATTCATATAATTAGTGAGGTGAATTTCGATGGATATAAGTGACCATTGCTATGGAAAAAACAAAAATGATAGTCTGATTAAAATTGTTGAACCACCTCAATTTCTGTGTGGGATGACGCCTTAACTCCTCTGCATTTCTTGCTCTCCAGTTATCTGTTTATATTTGAGGATCGCTCTTGGATGATTATTGGTATTATTCTTAGTACGCACTCATACTACTCACTGTTGACAAGTAGTACAAATCAATTACGAAATGCATTTTTGACAGGCTACTCCTGGCTTATTCCAACAGCTTTACTCACTGTCATCATGGTGGAGATCAAGTGCTAAGTGATTAGGTATTATCAACAATAAACTCTTATTAGTTGACGAATCAATTGAGAAATTGTAGTTCGAAAAATAACCTTGAGGTAGTGGACATGGATTGGTAACACCCTGACCGGACCGTTGCATGTCGTCACGCGCCAAACCATCGCTCCAGTGGAAACGGAATCAGAAACGACGAGTTGTGCGTAGATAGGAGGATGGGCTAGAGGCATCTGTGTAAAGTGGAGAGGATTGTCTTTCTGATCGTCACACGAAATTGCACGCATTTTGGCTTTATTTTCAAGGCAATGCAGAGTACTTCTAAAATGTGACAAGAGAGAAACATTGTTTTCGACGGAACAATTCAGAGTGACACGCTGTACCAACAAACACTATTTAACGTGAAGCCCGTGGACGAATTCGAGACATTTTTCAGTTGAATTTGACTGAAAAATCTGTGCTATGTCCACAGTTTTTCCATAGTGTGATAAGAATTATAATTGAGGTAAACCAAATGCAATGGCATACTACTTACTTGGGATAAGTAGTATAAATCCAACAGCAATGAAACAATAAACACCTATGCTAACTCTGATGCCTGTTATTGCTCATTTCATCAGGCGAATAATGCAGTGAAGATTTCGAAATCACAAATACTAGAACTCTCAATTGTAAATTCCTATACAGCTGGATACGCTTTGAAAATCATGAAAGTCGTTAAACGTTCCCGATTACATCGACTCCAGAAAATGTCGCTAAATAAGCAGACACTGTCTTGATAATAACGTCAAATTAATATCGCTCGTGTTTGCAGTACTAAACCACTAAGCCACCTCAGTAAAATGCTAATTGGAGGCAGCAATATCAAATCGACATGAGTTGCCGCAGACAGGCCGTAGCTGAGGATCCTACTACTAGAGATCTCTTCAAATTCAATTATACAAATTAGCGAGCATTGATCTGTGCCAACTTCTTCTCCACAACAAAAAACATCAATCACCTTTAACAAGAGAAATATGGAGTTGGTGACTACTCTCGCCAATGTTTACAGCATCCCATCATCTGCAGGTAGAACTAACAAAGATGTCAAATATCATGCTTCGCACAACTCTCAGTAAGCAGATGAAGCGTACAAATTCTATCGCGACAATATTTAGCTTGTGACACCGAGGAGAAGCAATAAACCTCATTCGTAATGTATAACCGAATACTACTGAAATAGTTGCTGTAAATTTATGGAGAATATATCGATAAAACAATCACACTTTGCGGGAATATGAGTTGTATATTATCAACTCTGAGAAATATCTACTTAAAATGTGTGTGATGTACCTCTTGTAATTAGATTTTGCATTTGAGGACAAAGTAGTTGTTGCTGTTAAAAGAGAGAGATAGAGTGAGAAATAGAGTACCGATTTTCTCATTGTATTTTACTCACAGGTGTAAATATTCAGTCCCAGTATTCATTTTGTCAATACAAGCAGTTTCAATTTTGTTAGTCCTCTGTAAATTATCCCTCATCAAGGTCTGATGAGTCAGTCAGTCAGTCAGTTGGTCAGTATTCTGATTCTTCGTATTTGTATTTGTAACCTCCGACTGAGAACTACTTGTTATATACACTCACAATATGGAAGTGTAGCATATATCGCTAAAGCAGTCTGGATTTCATGTAATGTGTTCATGAACATCAGGTCACTTTCCCTGCGTACACCACGTATTTTTCAAACTCAACCAACGACATAATACATTAATGTGTTTATTGTTTACATCACCTCAACTGGTTTCCATAGGCCACCATAAATCATGTGAATGACAGCTTTCTGTTTATGAGGCTAATAAACTGCTATACGGAAAACAACTCAATCGTCTGAGAAACTTGAACACGATAGAATGAAGGGAAATAAATGACGCCGATGGTGAAGCCATCGGAAGTCAGTTAATCGATGTTTTATTTTTATGGTGGCAAAAGTACGCATGGTGACATTGAATGTGCGTAGTATGTTTTCGGCTGTCTGACAGAACTGCTCAGATTACAATACAAATGGGGAGATGAGATAAGGCAGAGTAAGCACTCTATGCATGTGAGTGGTCGCTGCAAAATGTAACCTGGAAATTCAATCATATATTCCAGTCACTCAGATGACTACTGTGATCACATTGAGTGTGTGGCTGCCATGATAACACCAGAAGCACAGAGAACAGTTATATAGTGAGAATGATTTCAATCCAAAATGATTATTCAATTCAGAAGGTAGTAAGAAAGCGAATGGTTAATTTCGCCTCTGCAGTCAACTCAGAGAAAGATGTGAATAAGGATTTCTATGGAGAATTGGAAACAGCAATGTGTAAGAAGCCAAAGTGATGGTGATATGATAATTCCTCTTTATTCACATTTGTTTCCTTGTATCTCTTCGGGTAAAACCAGAAGAAATTTCATAAACATTTATGCTCGTACTACAAAATATAAAAATTCGACCGTACCATATTTGGCACGAGTATTGTGTGAAGAGACAAATATCAGGAAAGAACTTTTACAACTTTTAAATCATTAACTAAACTATAAAATGTAATGATGCATATTATTGCATGTGTGATTTGTTATATTATTTATTTATTATTTCACCATGACCTAGAAATGGTGTGATTTTGTTGGGGTTTTTATTTTTTTTCCTATTAATTATCAATATTTTTAACATTTTATACATTTATATAATTATAAAAAGAGCTAAACCAATGCAATATGTAAAATGAAACGCTGAAAATTCCATGCTGTAAATTGTTATTGTTGCGGAATAAAGTGATTATTATTATTTTAAAAAAAATTCAAATGCATGGTATGAATTGGCATGTGTGCTTGGAGACGTATTTGCAGACTTGCATGCCTTCGATGATTGAGTAATAAGACTGAGCGGCTATGAGCACAAGAATATAAGGAATTTGATGTGGATTTCACCAGATGGAGATATTGGAAATCAGAATAAATTGCGTACTGAGGACTCGCAGCCTGATTGTAACTGCGTTCAGAAAATGAGGATACGTATGTTCAGGCCAATTTCTAATGCAAGCAGTGTATTTGATCAAGTCGACAGATTTCAGGAAAGTTGAAAGGCCAACACACAGTATTTTGAGGACTTAGCACATTATCGTTGCGTTCAGTCGGAGAACACCGGTAGATATTATGCAGATTGAAAGACGAAACCTGCTTGGAAATATACACTGAGATGACAATATGCCGGGCGGACTCTATCTAGTGGAGTATTGATTCTGCGTTCTGTGCACGAAAACAAGAAGTGATAGATCAGTGGAAGATTGAGTGGAGGCAACACCTCTGGTGAGCACAGGTGAGATGGAGGCGATGATAATGCTCAATCGACAAGGACACCAACAACAAACAGCAACAGTCGTTATCAGTGTGAGGAAAGCGAAAGTGGTTTTCTCCTTTTCCTACTGACAGCAGGAGAATCTTCCCAACTACGGTCAACACGGATGATAGTCCGATTGCGAAGTGACGAGTTAGATGTACGCCAGCAATAATGAACACGTTGGTTTTAGGAGTAAACAAGTATTCTTGTGTAGGTGTGGAACCATCTGGAGATAGTGAGTGACACTTGGTTGAATGGGCATGTGGAGATGTGACCCTGTCCTACAAATGATTCTCAAAGAATGGTTAGCATGAAGACAAATATAAAAAATTCTCAGAATGAGCAATTTACATCAAGTTGGAGAAGAAATTTGCAAGTGTTCTTCCCAAGCACACTTCACCTGCGTTTATCGCTGACATACACCAGAAGAACATGTGTGAATAATGAATCCATGCATCAGACATGTGTGTGTATTTGTGGTGATGCAGGTCAATGATATCTTCCACAATGAAATGACCAGCTTCTCAGGATATAAACGAAAGTCTTTCTACTTGACATTCTGAATTACAACTAAGCCGGGAGCCAGGTCTTCAGTGAGGACAATGTATCCACCCAGGTAGAGTTCCACAAATCTCTTATAATTGCAGAAATCAATACTGGAACGAATTCTCTACACCTTTGAGTAAAATACCATGAGAAAATCTGTACTCTCTTTCTCGCTCTCTATCTCTTTTTCTCTTATCAATAACAACAACCTTGTCTTCAAACGCGAAATCTAATAAGATGTGTAACGACAGAGGGCAAGAGTCAGGCAACAGATGTTTTATTAAGGAAATCAACGCATATTTATATATGTTTTCATGTACATTACTATGGATATGTAAACAAACAAACACAATCTTCCGATTGGTTGTTTCTCACGACAAATCTTGGGAACGTAAATATCGACGTAAATTATTGTCTACCAATTTGGCTAGTAGACAGCTATCACCACAGATGTATATCACACGCATTTTTTAGTAGATATTTCGCAGAGTTGATAATATACAATTCATATTCCTGAAGCATGTGATTACTTTAACGATATTTTATCCATCATTTTTGCTGAGTATTTCAGTGGAACTCAGTTGTACATTATGAATGAGGTTTAGAGTTTCTCTTCGGTGTTTCGAGATAAATATTGTCGAGATAGAATTTGAACCAATCATTTGCTTACTGAGAGTTGTGCGAAGCATATTATGTGACATCTTTGTTAGTTCCACCTGGAGGTGATGCGATGATGTAAGTGTCATGAAGTATATTCACCGCCTCTTTCAGCTTGGCTACATTGACGCTATGCTATCTGAATGTTTTCAGACAGAGTGTGGTATCACATTCATGACAATGTTGTTCCGATTACGGTGAGATTCAATTATTGTGCGTCGGTGGCACAGTGGTTAGAACTCTCGCCGACCATTCACATGGTCCGGGGTTCGATCTGCTGCCGACGCACACCCGATATCTATGGTCGGCCTGCAAAATTTGGGCTACCGATATCCGTGCTGAAAATTCCTTACTTGTACTGAAAATACGGTGTGGCATCAAGCTGTAATCAAAATAAAATAGAAAATAAAATGAATAAATAAATTATTTGAAATATCACAGCAGTGAGGAACACCTACTCCAGCGAAATATCATCTATTGAACGATACACTCGAATTCATTGATACACATCACTGTGTCTCATGATTTGCACAACAATATAGTGTCGACGACATATGAATTTGTTATTGTCGGTGACACACAACAACAAGCCGTTGAGAACTCTCACTATACAGTGAATATGATAATGTAACAGATGAGATCTCATTGAAGAATCGTGGAGAGATCGCTCCTGATTAACCATGATTTCCAGTCGATTTCGTGCAAATACGACGCAGTGAATTACAAGAGAGACTATGTCGAGCTATCAGCGAAACCTGCGACCAGCCATTCGGTTTCCCGATGAAGACAACTGGCAAGAATTTGATATCTTATGTCGGTTCCACACATTAGAAAGTGCTGGCGTATCTAAAACATGTCAAATCACACTCATCACTGAGACGCGGCGTCGACCGTTGAGGATATAACAATCATTCCACCATCTCGCTCAATATCCACATCCACCAATTTTCAAACAAATAATAGCGAGCAGAAATCAGGATGCAAAACACAGTGAATAGAAGAATATGTTTATTATTACATCACACTGCATAAGACAATCACAATCAAAATAATAATCTACCGCACTACATACAATACAAATGCAGGTGATGCGATTCTCGGCTTCTCTGACTATCCCCCTAAACGAAACGTTCCCATTGGACCTATTCTTTAAATGGAAGAAACGAAAGACATTGTAAGCACTTCATACACAACAATTTCATATCAGGAATGGTTGGTTAGTCGGTCAGTCAGTTAGTTAGTTGAGCTCGAATCGCTTACCTTTGTCATTTGGATGAGTATCGTGTACCACAGCAGCGAACACTGTGATCATTTGGATGACGAAGATGACGACACCGATGGCCAACCTAGATCGTAGACTCTTTGACTGCATTCACAGTTCTCTTGATACTGATTATCACACAGTCATACACGATCGTCTTCACTCCACCGTATTTATGCCACTTTGGTAAGCACCCACCAATCCACTCACTCATACTGAAGTATAGTAGACACATGCAGACATATCTCACATGTGTGTGGGACTAGAGAAGTGGAGACTTGTGAAACCAATCAGCACAGCTGTCCATGATTTGAATTCCACCAATCAAGTCATCTCCATTCTCACCAATTGAAATTGTGATTGCATGATGTGTTTCTATTGGTCAAATATTTTCATCGTGAATCAGAATGACACCATCTGAAAAATCTGATGGTTAGTGGAGACATACGTGCACATCGTTTCTTCATTAATTTGATCTCTGCTGAGCACATGTGTGGTTCACAATGTGTGTCGATGATCGAGCAGTGGTAGTCGGTGAGCGATTAAATAACGCACATTGACTGTGAAAGATTCTCATGATATCTGCTGAGTGGGCACTTGTTGAGGGAGTCATTTTAGTCAAGTCAAATTCGTTTCTGCTGGCCTACGTACATGCTGTGCAGTATTTGTAACCAGTTTACAAATGTAATTCTCCAATTTTATTGTTGGTTCTTTGTTATGTCGTTGATATGAGTATCAAAGTAACGAATGTATTGATCGATGCGAATGAATAACCTACCAATGTATATATGACAAGACATTCAGGCGTCCTGATGAAAACAGTCAGTCTGCAGAATTCACTGTCATTGAACTGTGAAAATTCAAACGTTGACACATTACTACTTATAATCTCATCAGTAGACTTCAGTTATCACATATAGAGAAGATATTCATCCGGTGTTCTGCTAAGTTATATTAGTGTTCTGGTGGAACATGTACACTCATCTACACATTCTGTGTGTATACTGATCAAATGGAAACTCGTAATTCCCATACAGTTATCATGTTGTACTTGCTTCACGTTTGCGGTCTTCAAATTCCATGATGAAATATGAACACAAACAGTAGGGACAGCAATAGGATAAGCACTATCCTCAATTGCAATAGATATCCTTGTGGATGATTTGCCAGATGTGGCTCTTAAATTATTCACTCCTACTCCACAGATAAGGTGTAGATATGTGGATGACTCTTTCAAAGTGTTAGAAACAGAGCCAATCTCTAGTCTCTTCATTCAAATAAACTCAATAGTAGATGGAGTAAAAGTCTCACTTTAATGCGAAAATGAAGAAACAGAGTTAGCCACTCTGTAGGATGATGAAACAAAACGAACTACTCACTGCTGATAGGAAATCATTCATGTGCGGACTGAAATTGATTGCTTTCCGTGTACTCTGTGTGTTCTGTGCTACAACGGACACAATTTGTTGCATGTGTAAATGGAATTCACCGCCAATATAAAAGAGATTATTTGTTGAGGTTTCTATGTGTTTCGTGTTGGGCAAAACACTTCATGTATCAGCTGGGAAATTTCAGTGGTGGTGCTATTCATTTCACGATGTCAAGTTACCAACTTCAGGTCGAAATTTACCTCGTCACGTCTCCCACCACTGGCCAGATTGACTTCCGGCGTGGATCAGTTTCTCTGTGTCTTGAAGAACATCTGATGTTTATGCCGTACTTCAGAGGGTGTTTTTGCCTGCCCTACGAGAAACATTCATCAATCTCTGCGGCTCACAACCGACGAGTGAACAAGTCACGGTAGAGAAATAGTTACTGAATAGAAGAGATAAAGCACTAACTGTTCATCCTATGACGAAGTCTCAATTTCGCAGAAATACTTGTAGTCCATTTGATTGGTGACTACTTACAATCAGATCGAAATCAACCATGCAAATATGTCAGTCATCTAGTGAAGTGTACATTCACCCTCTCTACTTCATTCACTCAATCATTCAGTCGATCATTTGTGCATTCACTGTTGTACTCATTGTGCCATTTCATCATTCACTTCGTGAATATTGACGTGGTTTGTTGTGTGTGCGTCATTCGAAGAAGCATTTATGTTTATTTGTGAAAGACAAAGAGTATTCACTCGCCTTGTTCGCTAACAGGTTGTAAGCTGAGAATTTGCGGTTGAAGCTGAGCGTGGAGTTAGCAGCCCTATCCTGTCAGAACAATTCGTTTGTTGCACAGACAAAGTCATAATAATATTATCCAGTGCTTATTTTTCTAATGATTTCATCAATTTGCATTCCGAGTGGATCTTTGAAAGCAGTAGGGTTTCTGTTTGCAGGATATGGTTGCATGCCTCGCACTCAGTCAAATGGCTGACCACTTGAGTACTTGGGGATTGTTTAACCGCTGAACCATCAACGTTCAGTCCCCTGTCAGGTGTGAATTACTTAGTTCCAGCGGTGTATGATTCACGTATGATTTCACAGATTACTTTCTCATGTAGAGCTGACTGTCACAGACTTTTCAAAAGACACATTGATGTGAGAACACTATCCATCGTGGTTAAGAAAATGATCATTCAAAGAGATACACATCTGTATAGTAGTTGAGGAAATCCTACAGAACACCAATGCTGATAGTACCGGATTTTGTGGAGTTCTTATTGCAATTTCTATGGACTTCATCAGGCTGGAGGAGTGTGACTTCACCTCGGTTAACCGAATCTGTGTGTTCTGATAGAAACATACTTTTCCACGTTCAGTATGGCCGACAACATGACTCATATTTGTATACGGTAACTTACGAATGATTTATTGCTCTATTTTTCTAAATATACTTGGAAATAGCCAGTAGCTTACAGATATTGGAGGAGAGATTGGCGACATTATTTTATTTTATTGTGTTGGTAGATTTCTTCGGCTCATACAGCTATTCCCTGAAGGTGTTTGTAGGTTTAAATACAACCGTGATTCCTACTGTATTAATGCGTATTCCTAGGGTTGCAGATATATCTCTACATAAGGTGAAACAATGAATGGTCTGAACTCACTCCCATTGATGTTATGAGTATTTTGTCATGACTTGTTTTTGATCTTCCTTAGTTATTTCATTGGAATAAATGCTAAAGTCCAATGCCTCTGTCTGTTTCATTTTAACATTAAGGCTTTTTGATATACTTATTGCTATTACCAGTTATGTTTAGACGATTTCACAGATAACAAATAAAGTGACTTGAAGTCGAAATATCAGGTAGAGTGAGTTGGCGTTTCATGAACGATAGAGTGCAGTGTGCAGGAACTATGTCGCCTAGATAAGCGGAAGTGGTGAGCAACTGTATATTATGCCGTTAATGTTGGTTACTGCGTCTCGTTGGTTCTTCTTTCGCTGAAGTCTGCTGCAAACTGCATATCTTATTATGCTTGAAAACCGGTTCAACTGAGATGTACTTTTATAAATTTACTAATTCATTGAGAGAATGCGTTACAAGTTGTGTATTATAGACCAGTGTATGATGCATTTAAACGTACTTCTCAGTTGAACTGGTTTTCACGAATCAAGATATAAAGTATGACACAGAGGCATATCTCATATCTCTGTGTGCATTGCGAGAAGTGGAAACTAGTGAAAATTAATAGGATAGTATTTCAAAGTTTCAACTGCACCAATTAGTAACTTTTTTAAAAGTACTTCTCAGGTGAACCAGTTTTCACGAATCATGAGAAATGGTAAAGATGAAGAGGGGCAGGTGTCAGAGTGAGAGAGAGCGACAGATACAATAAAGTTTGTGTGTGTCACTTGCATTCAGTCATTCACGTGTAGATTGTACCGTTTGTTTTCTGTGTGCATGTTTGTGCTATGCAGTGTGAGAAATGTGGACAAACAGCAAAACCCTTCATCTGACTAGAAAAACGTGAGCATATAACATTCTCTTCCTTTAACCCTCACTCTCTACAACTCTCTCTCTGCTTATTGACCTTATCTCATGATTCTTGAAAACCGGTTCAACTGAGATGTACTTTTATGAATGTACTAATGCATATAGAGAGAATGCGTTAAGTCTTGTGTTTCTCATACATCAGTGAATAATGCTCATGCACAACATGTTGATTATATGCAAGTTACAAACTTTTGTTTGATCAATATACACAGAGTCAATAGTTGGGTGTTCTCTGCATAACACCGGGTGAACATGTAAAGACAGCAGTCAACTGTAGATATTCTCCTGGTATAATAATTCATAACGACAACCTGTTTCTTCACGTTATTCACTCCATCTACTTCTCGCGATTGGTGTGCTTCAAGGATTGCTCGGTGCCTCTCAGGTACAGGCAGGAATGGAAACGTCACTAACTCTGTAGTCTGACATTTCTGCGATTCTTCACACGTTGCCCACAGCTGTCGGTGTTATCAACGAACACGGCCTTATACACTCAGATAAGCTCTTATCGACGAGTGAGAATGCCTCATCTGTGTCAATGAAACATAACAACTCGCGGTCATTTACGCGCAACTTTGAATACAACGTTTCCTTCTCAATCGCCCCTATTACTTCTAGTCTCCGCGAACAGAAATAATACACAACATACTATTTAAAAGTTTTTCTTTAGTCTAATTGGGAAATGGTTTATTCAATGTGGTAGTTCGCCTGCATGTGGGCTGTAAACCTACTTAGTCGTTTTGGGAATGGACATAGAGATTCATTCCCAGAATATTTGTGTATTTGAATTTCTCTCTCTCTCTCATAACTCCCCATACCACACGAGCTTCCAAAAAGGAATGACTAATGATTTTGTGCAACGCGGTGTTGTGTTGTGTAGCGACTATTATTATTATTATTATTGAATCCTTTAATTCCTAGAGGAACATAGGACTTCAGCCGTGCGTCTCCATTGCGTTCGGTTCTCTGCTAGAGTTTTCACCTGGCTCCAAGTCTGCCCACACGTTTTCATCTCCTCTTCACATGACCTCCTCCAAGCCACCCTTGCACTGACGACCAACTCGCCGCTTTCCTTTCGGGTTCCACTGGAGCAATGGCTTGTCTAGTGATGTCACTTGATGGTTTCCTCAGAGTATGGCCAATCCATCTCCATTTCTTCCTGCCTATTTGTTTCACAATCGGTTCCTGGTTGGTTCGCTCCCAGAGATCTCTGTTGCTGATCTTTTCTGGCTGGCCATCTGATCTTGAGTATTGAGCGAAGACAACTGTTAATGAAGGTCTGTAGTTTGTTTGAGATGCTCTTTATGACGCGTAGTACAAGTCTCGGATCCATGTGGTAAGCAGCACTGACTCCACATTGGAGTTGAAAATCCGGATCTTATTTTTGATGCTGAGTTCTGTTGACCTCCACACAGACTTGAGAGTAGTGAAAGCTTGTCTTGCTTTCCCGATTCTTGCTTTGATATCCTCGTCAGTTCCGTCTGCCTGTAGTTGAAACGATGCTTCCCAGGTAGGTAAAAGGGGT
Source organism: Trichobilharzia szidati (assembly GCA_944472155.2). NCBI lineage: Eukaryota > Metazoa > Platyhelminthes > Trematoda > Strigeidida > Schistosomatidae > Trichobilharzia > Trichobilharzia szidati. The sequence goes on from OX235273.1 coordinate 144,137,571, forward strand.
TGTTTCTTTCAGGTTCCTCCCATTTATGCTGATCGTTGTCTGTTGTTGTTGTTGCTGTTGGTGGTGTTGCCCAGGAATCTTCATCACCTCTGTTTTCTCTATGTTCACCTGAAGTCCTATCTTCTCTGGATGCTTCTTCTGCCAACTTGTTGCTCTTCGCTTGCATATCTTCCAGTTTGTGGGAAATCAGACATATATCATCGGCGAAGTCCAGATCCTCCAAGTTCTTTTTTCGTGTGAGTCCATTTTATGCCTGTTTCCTCATTGCCCACTGTTTGTCGCATTATGCAGTCTACTGCAATCAGGAAAATCATTGGCGATAGTAGGCAGCCTTGTCTTACTCCTGTCCTCACTTCAAAGTGTTTCGTAAGTTTCCCATTGTGGATTACTTGGCATGCAGCATTGTCGTACTGCTGTTGGATGAGATGTATAATTGTCGGTGGCACCCCGTAGTAGCGTAGTAGTTTCCAAATCACCTCTCGATCGACGCTGTCGAAGGCCTCTTCAAAGTCGATGAAGTTGAGATAGAGAGGTGACTGCCATTCCAAGCTTTGTTCAATTATCATCCGTAATGTGGTGATCTGATCAATACATGACTTGTTTCTCCTGAATTCAGCCTGTTCTGGTAGAAGTTTTTCATCCAGGGATTGTTTGATTCTCTCCAGGTTGATGCGGCTTAGTATTTTGCTTGGGATGGACAGGAGCATAATTCCGCGCCAGTTCTTGCATTGACTTAAGTCTCCCTTTTTTGGTAGTTTGAATAAGTATCCTTTCTTCAAATCCTCGGGTACTTTGCCTTCTTTCCACACCTTCTCCAGTAGTGGCGTCATCAAGTCCGCTGTTGTCTCTGGGTCCATTTTCAATGCTTCTGCTGGGATTCCATCTGGTCCTGCTGCTTTTCCAGCTTTCAGCATCTTGATTGCCTTCACTGGTAGCTCTGTCTCCGTCGTTGGTATTGTTGGGCGCGTTGTAGGAGGTGGTCCATTTAGGAGTCTTTTGAAGTGTTCAGCCCAGAGTTTCCTTTGCTCCACTTCTTTGGTGAGTGACTTTCCGTTGTCATGTTTCACCGGCTTGATTTGTGTCAAACGTTTGCCCGATAGGTGCCTAGTAGTTTGGTAGAGTGTTGCGAGGTCTCCTTTGCCTGCACCTTATTCTGATTCATTTGCCATGTTTTCATAATACTTTCTTTTCTCTTCCCTGCACTCTTCTTTATCCTCTTGTTCAGTGTCTTCTAGCTTGCAGTCAAATCCTGTTTTTGTTGCTCGTCGGTGCACTGGAGAATCTTTTGTTTCACCATCCCTCTCTCTTCTATCAGTCTCCAAGTGTCCGTAGTGAGCCACTGTCTGTCCTGTCTCTTCTTTCTGCCTAGAACTTCCATGCAGGTTTGACTCCAGACTGTTTTCAAGTTGTTCCAGTGCTCTTTGACGCTGACCTTTTCGCCAGTGTTGATTTGTGTCTCGGCTTTGTCTTTTATGCTTGCAGTGAAGATGTCCTTTGTGTCCTGGTCCTTCAGTTTTTAGTGTTGAACTTGGCTTGTGGTCTATCTGCAGCTCCTGATTCTCTGAAACCTTTTAATTTGATTTGGATTGTCCCTTGTACGAGATAGTGGTCTGAGCCAACGTCTGCTCCTCTTCTTGCTTTTGTGTCTAGCAGGCTGCGCCTCCACGTCCTTGAGATTGTGATGAAGTCAATTTGGTTTTTGATTCGCCCATCTGGTGGCACCCTTGTAGCCTTGTGTTTGTATACGCTGTCACCAATCACTAGTTCATTGAAGGCGAAGAAGTCGGTGAAGAGTACTCCATCTTCATTCATCTCTCCCAGAGCTTCTTTACCCATGATGAGTTCCCTTCCTGTGTTGTATGGTTCCAGTTTTGCGTTCTTGTCTCCCATTAGTATTTTAATGTCACCAGCTGGATTATTGTCCATTGTTGCCTGTAGTCGTCTGTAGAATTCTTCTTTCTTTTCGAGGTCTGCGTTGTTTGTGGGTGCATAGCACTGTATAATTGACACTTTTCTTCCTTTGGAGTTGAATCTGGCGGTTATTATCCTTGGCGAGATCGCCTCCCATTGCATCAAGGCCTTGGTTGCCGTTGTTGACATAATGATAGCCACGCCCTTGGTGTGTGTGTGGTTGTCTTCTGGGTGACCGGAGTAAATCACTGACTCACCTGTTGACAATTTGGTGAGTCCGTTTCCGTTCCGTCTGCTTTCGCAGATCCCCAATACTTGTAGTCCGTATCTCCTCATTTCGCTTGCGATCTGGGCAGCTTTGCTAGTCTCGTACATGGTGCGGACATTCCATGTCCCCACACAGACTTTTTCTTTCGACGCAAGGAGATTGTTCACGCTGAAGTTTCTGTAGCAGGTTTGTTTACAGGGTGGGGTTGCTAGCCTCACTCCTTAGAAGGGGATAGTTACATTAAAATATAGTTTAGAGAGAAGCGACCTTGTAGATTGCTCCCCTTAAAACCGGGAAAACAGGGAATAAACAAGCAGAAAAACACCAGCACTGGAAAATAATTCACAACAAGAAGGGTAACAAGCGACAACCACAATAATAATATCACAGTCTAGTACAGTTAACCGAAATGATACCGAAATCATAGACTCACTGACTTGAGCCAACTTGAACATGTAAATCCATCAATATATACAATTATAGGTATTAGTTAGTGTTAAACAAGCACAGAGTGGCAAATAGATAGTTATAGGTATAATCGATATACAATATTATATCCAAAGATTCAGTGTTTTGAAGGCAAATAATTGCAATAGATTTTTGCAACTTTTTGGCAAGATATTCCACAAAAATCTGAGTTTTAGGTAACTATGCAAATGTAGCGCAGTAATCGAAAAGCACGCTCAGCGGTTCGTTGTGTAGCAAAGTTTACTTTAATGTGACAAGGACAGTGAAGAATGTGAAGAATCCTCATACAGAAACAGTGCAGCTCAACTGCACTTTTTAGAAGAGTAGTTGAAACCACCGTCCCTCCTGTTGTGCTGTGCAAGTGGAAATTCGTTACAAATCTTCTTCCATTCACACAAACACCGTGAAGACTGAAATATATTCTGCATATCTCAGAGATAACCTATCCAGGCCTACTCACCTGAAGTTAGTTCGTAATCTCATCGGATAGAATACATTTTGAAATGCACGAATTGGAAATTGGTTGTTGCAAACTACAGTCAAACATATTAGTCCTAAATGAATCCAAAACCCACTTACTCCCTTCTTTATTCTGGTAAATACCGCATAAGTACCTGATTTCTAGAATGTGAGTTTGGAATCGACATACTATCACATAGGTACTACAACCTGTGTGGAGTAAGAGGATTGTAGTGTACAGAGGAAATTGTTTGATTTGTAAGTATGTTCTTACGTAACCCCTGTGTTGTGTATCGAATCACTGCAGATAGGAACTGCAAAGACATTTGTCAACTGATGCATTCTTCACTCGAATCAGCCAGCATTTTGAGAGGTGACGTTCAGAATTATCAGTATGTTCAACAGAATAATGATTATTCCCTGGTGTAATTCCTGTCGTCTGTGGAAGTGAATCAAACCCGGTCATGGTGAAGTCGTTGCTGTTGTGGTCGACATGCGGGAGAACAATCAGAATTGGTCCGTGTTTGTCGTTATCGATGCGACCATTTATCATAATGCTATGCATGTAAAGACTAGTGTTTATTCGAAGAAGGCGACCATTTCAATGTGAAATATGTCATTGAATAAAACAAGAAATGGGATCGCCATGCCAGTCAGATTCATTCATCAATCTTTTGATTATCTGACTTCGAGATTGGAGAAGACACTTCCAAGTACATCTGTAAGGATAAAATCCATTTGAATTTCACCTCACAAACTGAGATACGCTGAGTGATTACATTCACCACGTCAACGTACTATCACCTGAACTGCAGCGAGAAGGAACTTTATGGTTTCACTAAAATTCAAGGTTCAGCTGTTCTAATCACTCGTAGAATCGACCCTCAAGTGTTCATCACATACTTTTGTTATTGTGAGCTCCTTCATGAAATAAAGTCCTAGAATCTATTTTTAGTTATTGAATTATGTGGAAAAGTCACACTAATTATACCTCTAATCTCTCACGTTGAAAACAACAGTGAGCATTCTTTGTGCAACCTAAGAGTCGATCACCCACTATTAAAGCTAATTCGAAAGTAGGGTGAGACTCTGGTGAATCACCCTGTCTAGACCACTCAGTTGAGAGGAAAGAAAATGGACATTTTCATGTGTCTGCATTCTGGAAGAAAACCCATTCAAACAAATAATCAAATTTTGCATGATCACACACCATCAGTGTAAATGTCTCACTTATATCGAGTCGATTCTTACACACGCACACACTTTTGAAAACTATGAGAGTAGAAAAGTCAATCTCGAATATAACCCAAATTCGGAAGATAAAAGACTCTGGAAATAGTTTCATAAGCAAAATCAATGGCAACAATATGCACAGTGGAATAGCTACTCCGTAGACATGGAAAGTTGAGTCATGTGTGGATCAGATTGCAAAGGGACGCTTCACATAGAGAAGGAGAAGATAATACAAGACAACAGTCCACCTCGAATTCATCGACTACCAGAAAGTCTTCTGTTAGCAAAGAATACGATATAATGCTGGGACTAGTGCAAAAGCTTGTAGCTCCCTCGATTAGTGCAGCTCAACCAATAGCCATATCTAAGTGTCAAATACACAGTTATTTATGATATCAAACTCACTGAAGTTTGCATAATGTGGACAGAGGTAATACTACCAAAGCTGATCCACCCATGTTGTGAAATGAATCTCGCGGAAGGCCGCATTGAGAAGGAAGGCGGACATGCTTTTGGCAAACAAATGACCATAGACAATGTGAACATGGTGGATGACTTATGAATAATGTAGCGTCACACAAACTCGAGGAATTACAGGTGGAAACCAGTGAGTAGGCGAAGGAGCCTGGCAGCAGCGAAGACAGCAACTCAAGTGAATACAGAGAAGACAGAGATGATGAACGTATCTGGCCAGTAAGAGCACAAACAAACAGCAATCGCCTGGCATGGGAAAGTTTTGAGGAAGGCACTCTTCTCAGTTATATAGGCAGAATCGTTTCAACTGCAGGTGTACGGATGAGGATGCAAAATAATATGCTTCGTTGAAATTTAGTAAGCAGGTGTAGAGTTCGAATTCCCTATCCAGCGAAATTAGCCTGAGATGCTGAATACTACTATCAATCCTCACACAGCAATTGCCTAACATTACGGAACATACATGAAATATCTGTCACAATTGAATCACTACGAGAGAGGAAACATTAAGTAATAATAATAAATAAACAATAGGCTGGTAAAGGCGAGACAGACGTTCGAAATTAAGAAATCAGTGTAGGATTCTATCGCAGTTGGCAGCAGAAACAAGATTGCTGCATTAAACAATAATCCGAATTCCGTACTTGTATATCGATCAGATCTGGCATGTGCGACACTAATCGTGATTTCTAAATCTCCTCGAACTTTGACTAATATGTGCCATCCCTCCATAATGCATATCAGATGAATAGGAGGCTTGAGCATATATCGTTGAAGTACAAACTACCACTCAATCAATGTGTTGGAGTAAGCGGAGATTGACTGTAGGCGATGTCTTTATTGATATCACGTTGAGCACCCGTGTGTGTCCAAGTTCGAAGCTACACTCCTCCACCAAGAGCAAGGCTAAAGGAAGTGCAATGAATGAACCTTCAATATCTGTTAAAATCAACACTGATATCCTGTAGCTTTTCGTAAAATTAATACACCGATGTGTATGTATCTGTCTAATCGATCATCCACGTTACCATGATGAATTTCGATGTGTCATGTGATAAATCTGTTGTAGAGAGGTCTGCAGGAGCAAGTGAACTGTGATCGCCTTCTTGAATCATAGAGCACCTGGAGTAAATGATTTACATCTCAGCGGGGACTGAACATCGAAGGTTCACTGGTAAAACAATCTCCAACTATTCAAGTGGTCAGACATTCGATTGATTGTGATTTAATGCAACCCACCCCATTGACAAATCCTTCAAAGATTCAATCGGAAAGCAAACTAATGAAATCTATAGAAAACTAAGCACTGAATAATGCTATTATAATTTCGTCAAACAAACCACAGACCTTCATTAACAGTTGTCTTCGCTCAGTACTCAAGATCAGATGGCCCAAAAAGATTAGCTACAGGGATCTCTGGGAGCGAACCAGCAGAAACCGATTGTGAAAGAAATAGCCAGGAAGAAATGGAGATGGATTGGCCATACTCTGAGGAAATCATCAAGTGATATCACTAGACTAGCCCTTGAGTGGAACCCGAAAGGGAAGCAGCGAGCTGGTCGTCAGTGCAAGGGTGACTTGGAGGAGGTCATGTGAAGAGGAGATGAAAACGTGTGGGCAGACTTGGAGCCAGGTGAAGACTCTAGCAGGGAACCGAACGCAATGGAGACGCTTGGCTGAAGTCCTATGTTCCTCTAGGAATTAAAGGAAACAATAATATAATAATAACGATTGGATTGATTTCACTGGGTTTGTCTGCTAAACCCAACGTCAACTTTCCTCTAACTCCTGATCTTACAACCCGCTAGTAAATAAAACGAGTGAATAATGCTCGTGTTTCAGAAATATATAACATAAATATTTCTTCGAATAACGCATAGAGAAAATCAACCACGTCAATATTCACGTAGTGAATGAGTAAATATGGCAATCAATACTACAATGAATGAGTGAGTGAGTGAATGAACTAGAGAGGGTTAATATATAATTCACTATGTGAATGGCATATTTGCATTATCAAAATACCACAGCGATAAAGCACAAAATGAATTCCGAGTATATCTTTCGTTGCATAGATCAGAATGGGCATACAGAATGAAACAGTTCATTCAACAAGTGAGCGCCTCCCTATAAGACACACATATTATAATGTATCACTTTCACTCTCTTTCTCTACATATCGCTATTTATTTATATATATAACTAGTGACTGACATCTGAATCCTTGTTGTCTATATTTGAGTTAGTCTCTAGTTAGTCAATCATTCCTTCTTAAAACTGCATGAAAACAATTAGTATACGTTCTATAATACTGATATACTCTCATGATTTGTTTAGAGACATTTCGGAACACAATCTATTGTTCACAAGTCTGTCATATTGTCTCTATACAACTTCAGAAGTAAATCTACTTCTTTCACCGCAGAAGTATTCTATCTGTTCCATGGCAGATTGTCATCATTTTAGAAATATGTTGAAGATGTTCAAATCATGTTTTCTCCGTTTGCTGGTCATATTTCAGAGCTACATTCTGCTGAGATCAGTGTGTAAATCAGTTACACGATGCGTATTTTTAAATTTGGTGGGAAATCAGTGCTCCAATGTGCTTTAGAGACTTGACGCATGCTTCATGGAAAGCATTTTTAAAAGTCTGGTGCCTTCCGCCAACAGCATTCATGATAACATACTGAATATCAGCTGGTTAGAAAGGATCGGCGAATAGGAAGTCCGATTGAAGGTTGAAGACACGTCTTCACTTCATGCAGTTCGCTGAATTTCTCTTAAGTCATCTCCACACTTATCAACATGCACTAAGCTCCTCTGACTCAAGCTCCTCTAGATCGCACTTGGACTCACGATTGCTCATCTTGATATCATGAAACAACGTATCCAGTCAATCTCCGTTTCCTCCTGCATTCTTCCTTAGTGAAAATTTGTCCTTCTACGATATTTGCTTAAGTCTCCTGTTCATCCGATACACAGTATGTACAGAAGGCAACTATTAGTAATGGTTTGAGTCAAGTTGAAAGAGCTATTCATGTCTCACACGCCAAATCTGATCGATATACAAGTACGGAATTCAGATTATTGTTTAATGCAGCGATCGTGTTTCTTCTGCCAACTCCATAAAGTGAGGCAGTTGATGCTTGCAGTTTGATAGTTGTATTCGGCATCTCAGGCTAAATTTGCTAGGCAAGGAATTCGAACTCTACACTTACTGACTAAATTCGAACGAAGCATATTATTTTGTATCCTCATACGTTCCACCTGTAGTCGAAATGATGCTGCATATATATAAGTGACAGAATTAATCCCCTTCACATTTCACCTGTGCAAGGTGATTTCTGCTTGTTGCTGCTTTTGCTGGCCAGATACTTTCATCATCTCTGTCTTCTCTGTGTTAAGCCGAGTTCCTGTCTTCGCTGATGCCAGGCTCCTTCGCCTACTCACTGGTTTCCACCTGTTATTATTGGAGTTTGTGTGGCGCTACATTACACAGAAGTCATCCACCATTTTCACATTGACTATGGTGATTTTGTTTGCCACATGCATGTCCTCCTTCAATCTCCCTGTTGCCTTCCGTGACGATCATCTGTGATAGCATCACGTCTGTCATCATTAATCAAACTTCAGTGAGTTTGATATCGTACATAACTGTGTATTGGACACTAAGCTGTCGCTATTGGTTAGTCTTCACTGTTGTGAGAACTCCGAATTGCAGAAGTAAACCCAATATCGTAGTATACGATACTGAAGGCTTTCTTTTAGTCGATGAATTCCATGTCTACTGAGCAGCTATTCCACTGTGTATATTCTTGTTAGTGATTTTGCTAATGAAACTATTCAGAGAGTCATTTAACTTCCGAATTCCGCTAATATTCGACATTGGTTATTCTACTTTCATCGGTTTCGAAAGAGTGCGCTTGTCCAAGAAGGGACTTGACACAAATGATACATTTGCACTGATCGTGTGTGATCATCATCCAAATTTCGAATATTTGTTTGAGTGTGCTTTCTCCCAGGATCCAGACACATTACGGTGTTCATTTGCTTTCCTCTTGAGTCTCACTGTGTAACAGAAGTAAAATTAATAGTAGGAGATTGTTTGTTAGATTACATAATGAATGCACATTGTGGGTCTCATCTTAGTGAAATGGAGGTGTTAAGAGTGTATCTTAGCCACATAAACCAATAATTCAATATAGATTCTAGGATTTCCTTTCATGAACCATGAGCTACCTTTTCGATTACTTTGAAGGTAAAAGTGTGATGAGGTGATGAATGCCATCCATCAGTGTGTTACATATTGTTAGGTTAAATTTAGACGACGCATTTACCCAATGAGGTACATTGAGTTGTCTTCTGCAGTTCCAATTTCAGGTAGTCAGGAGGTTGACGAGTGAAGCAGACTAGCACAGAGATCAGCTCACGCGTTTCATTCTATGCGGCATTTTGGATGAATGTGATAACACAAAATCTTCCATAGTTTCCTTAAAATCTCACGCTTCTCTAATTGTGAGTTTGAATAAGCACGACGATTACTTTCCAAATAATAACCTCATGTTGGGAGAGATGGTCGAATCATGAATTACACCGTCATATGATTACTTTGGCGCAGCATGATGTATGAGTGGGATTGATTCTCAGAGCAGATGTGGATAACAGAAATGTTGCGTGCTTATCTCAGTGTCACACTCGCTCGAAGCGACAAGGTTCCACAATAAAATTTCACTCAGAATGAGTCGTATATTAATGCACACTTCGAAGACACAGTCCAGCGATAATCGTCAGGTGAATAGAAGGAGAAATCACAGCATTTCTACTGTTTCACTGTAAGCACAGTCATAGCAAAAGCAGTGAGAACACGATTCGCGTGTATTCGAAACTTGACTTATTGACAGGAATCGACATCTGATTACAACGACAATTTTTTCTATCAAGGTGTTATGCCAGATGAAACGGTGGCACTCCTGACAGTGATACACGATCTAGGATAAATTCGGTATGCTTTGGAAATGTGACGTGGAAATATTTCGGATCTCATTCGAATTGTCTGTTAGTGCAAGAGAAATATTCTGTCATTCTATTATGCGGTGAAGCATTACTAGAATATCCAGTTGTCTAAATGACACTGCAGATAGTCACCGCGCTCATTTAACGCAATCAGTATGCATATGGAGATCGAGACTGATTGGTAGCGTTCTGAGTTACGGACAATCCATTGGAATTATACAGACTGTCGAGTGGAACCTGAATGATTGGCCATTGGCATGTTGCTCTTCCCAAATTGGCATGCTTCGGATGATGTGAAGACGAGTTGTGAATCAGAGGACCTCAGGATTAAGAAATAAGTGAGAAGGAGAAAATAATCCATAATGATTTGCCACCTGAAGCACAATTATTCAAATCACAATATTCCATCAGCTCGACGCTGAGGCTAATGATCAGGAAATGAAGCTGGGTGATTTCATTCATGTAAAGAGCAGTAGTAGATTAGAAGGAGACGTTAAACTGCTGAGAAAGGAGATGCGAAGTGTAGGGACAGTGAACACGTGATTATGTGAAAAATCGAATGTGGACACTCGAATTTCCACCCACATGGTTGCATGAATGACGATAAAGAGGAACAAATTCTGAATGTTCTGTCAGGTATCGACCACAGTTGCAGCCATTTCACCATGACAGGGTTTGATTCACTTCCACAGGCGACAGGAATAAAACCAAGGTATAATCATTATTCTGTTGAACATACTGATAATTCTGAACTTCACCTCTCGAAATGATGGTTAATGGAGTTGAAGACAAATTATCAGGTGGAGAATACACCAGTCGGCACATGCCTTTGCAATGTCGACTGCCCGTTAGTCGATATAGAATACACCTAAATGTTAACAAATTTCCTCTGCACATCACAATCCTCTTACTCCATAGAGGTGGTAGTTCCTGTATAACGACACGTCGATTTCAAATTCAGATCAGGTAGTTGTAAAGTATTTACCAGCACGAACAATTAAAGAGGTGCATGTTGGATTCATTGAGGACTAAAATGTGTGACTGGAGTTTGCAACAACCAGTTGCCAACTCATGCATTTCAAGAATTTATTCTATCCGGTGAGATTATGAACTAACTTCAAGTGAGTAGGCCTGGATGGATTATCTCTGAGATATGCAGAATATATTTCTGTCTTCCCAGTGTTTGTGTGAATGGAAGTGAGATTTTCACCAATGCAACGAAGCAGAGCAATGAATGATGTTGTGATAATTTGAAAAGAGAAATATCTATTTTTTTTTCTGTCTCTTCATTAGTATTATTTTGTCTTCTCAATTGTAACATTTTACATTCTCAACTTTCTTGTTCTCTACCCCCACCCGATTCAATCTCTACACCCCACTACCACTGTTACTGACTTGAACAACGCTCAGTTTCTAGTCATTCATGTTACGTCATCCAACTTATTCACTCAATTTCACTTCTACTTAATCTCTACCTGTAAATATTTGTAAATATGAACCAGTGTGAGAAAAGAATAGAAAACTTGTATGGAATGAGGTGTCGACATGGGCAAGCTATGGATAGTGTGAACAGAACTATTCTTGATATATTGGGAATCAGCAATAATAAATTTGAATGCTCAACTTTGTCTGATAGAGTCCTGTATCTGCTGGTGTTGAACCAATGAGAACGCATATCAGATGGCTTCATATTGCTACTGCATTAATATCTGAATAAAGTTCATCAATGAAACGAAATTGTTTGAAATTCGCGGATGTCTCTTGCAGTCTCCTTACTCACTCACTTGTTAACGAATGACATTCAAATCATTAGAGTAAAATTTCAGTGGCATCTACGAGCAGAAAGGCAGAAGTCAAGGTCTTCTCAAAAATGTCCATACTTATCAGTATACATACGATTTCAGAAGTATGCTTGAGTTGATGGACAATCAGACTGTCACGAATGCCTACAAGCTCGCTGTGTTGAAACATGCATGCAAATATATAAGAAGTTCCAACTAAGTACATATTGATTTGGCTGTTGACAGACTTCCGTGTCGGCCCTTCACTCAGGTATGAGCATTATTGACATCACTGAGCGTAATTGTGGACTTCGCTACACAAAACAAGACAACAGAACACTCCTGAAACGGCGATGTATGATTTTCGTTCACCTGTGAGAAAATTACCTCAAATTACTCCATCAATCCTCCATCGACTGTGATAAATATCGACATCTGCTTACATGATGACACACAGACACATACACTCTAGGGATTTTACCAAGACCTAATTCAATCTGATGCACACAGCAGTAGTCAGAGGTGAAAAGTGGCATAGAACAATCTTCGATGACGGTTGTTGTCCATTCTCCCATAATCAAATCGACTGGCGTTCTTATAATCTGTAACTCTCCTGCAAACATTTGTTTGTTTCAAACACACAGATGGTCATGCTCCGAAATACCTGCACATTACCATCATTCTTATCACTAAGAATTCTCAGTAATATTTCGATTGACTAATATTTGAAATCACCTGCGTGATCAACATGCAAGTGTTTGTGAATTGATAGGCAGTTCACTCGGCCTACGCGATCATCAACATTGACGATGAACTAATACGCCGTTGTCATGTGTGTACTTATTCACTGTGGGTGATGGTTGCATTATACACCACATCACTTCGTGTTGTGTGACATCAGACGAAATATCTCTCTAGTTCCAATGTTTGCACACATATGATTCCGACCATTCAGAGTTCTGTGTGACAGCCTTCATCGTCATTCTTGATGCTTCTCTCATACCTGACTACTCAATCTCACATGAACAGTAATTTCTTAGTATTTTCCGCCTCACAGATTAACTCGAATCAAGGATTCTCCGCATATCGGCCTACAACTGATTCCTTCATTCAATCCTGATGATATTCAGGTATACTTGTAATCGATTATCGCGATGAATAACCGGTCAATAGAGTGTGAAATTCTCACGCATGACTACATCATTTATGTTTTTCGCGTTGGTCGAATTTATCAGTCAGTCACGTCATCCAATCGTCATCAGACACATCTGACACAAATGTGACGATGGAATTTGAGTAGGAAAGTATGATGCTTATGCATGCGATTGCATATCACTAGAGAGAAAACATTCTGTTGCAATTAACCCAACAACTGCTAGTGTGATAAAGCAATAGCTGAAAACCCATTGAAGAATCGAGTAAAGATTGCTTCTAACATACTATGAGTTGCAGTCGACCTAATAGAATTATGACGCGAAGAATTTCAGGAGTGTGTGAGTCCGGGAAAAAGCGAAAGCCACAACCACAAATTCATTTTGCTAATAAAACTACTAACGCAGCACGACTGACAGCGATTTGAGACCTTGCGTTGATTTCACCCAGCGGAATATGTCAACAAAAGAAACCATGCCAAATCACGCTTGTCACTGAGATGATACATCAAGGGTCGAGGATACAACAACTGAAGCATCATCTCAGTCAAAATTTACAACCACTTATTTTAAACCAGTGAATAGTGAGGAGAAATCGACATGCAGAAGATGGTGGATAGAAGGATATGTTTATTAATATATATCACACTGTACAAAGAAATCAGAATCAATGGCTAAAGCGACTGCACTACATACAATGGAAACACAGGTGATGCGAATCTCGCCTTTGCTGACTACTTCCCCAATCGAAGCATACTCATCGGTCCTAGTGGTTAAATGAAGGAAACGAAAGACATTGAGATCAATTCAAACACAACAAATTCATATCATAAATAGGTAATGGTTAGTTGAGTGATTTTAAATGACTCACGTTTATCAATTGGCACAGAGTCGTGCACCACAGCAGCGAACACTGTGATCAATTGGATGACTAAGATGACGACACTGATTGCCAATCTAGATCGTAGACACTTCGACCGCATTCTTAGTCCTCTGGATACTGATTATCACACTGTCAGACACAGCCGTCTTCACTCCACCGTATTTATACCACTCTGCTAAGCACCCACCCTAACACGCACTCATGATGACGTATCATGTGACAGAGAGGCATATATAAAATGTGTATTTGTGTGTTTATTGAGAGAAGTGGAAACTAGTGAACAAGTTAAACCAATTAGCACAGTCATTAAAAGTTTCAAATCCACCAATCAGTAGCATTTCTTAAAGTACTTCTCAGGTGAAATGGTTTCCACAAATCATGATAAAGGGTAAAGACGAAGAAAGGCATAGGTCGCACAGAGAGACACATTGAAATACGTGCGGCATCTGCATTTAATCATTCACATGTAGATCGTGCCATTTGTTTTCTGAGTGCATATTTGTGTTGTGCAGTGTCAGAAAATGGACAAACAGCAAATCCTTCACCTGACTAGAAAAGTGTGAACATATCTCAATCTCTTCCCCTAACTCTCACTCTCTACTCTCTTTCTGCTTATTGACCATATCTCATGATTCGTGAAAACCGGTTCAACTGAGATGTACTATTATGAATGTACTAATGCATAGTGAGATTGCTTTAAGTCTTGTGTTTCTCATACATCAGTGAATAACGCTCATGCACAACATGTTGATTATATGCGCGTTACAAACTTTTGTTTGACCAACATACACAGAATCAATAGTTGTGTGTTCACGTTTCAACTTAACACTAATTATTCTTTGCATAACACCGGATGAAAATATACTGCTGAGTAGCAGGTGGGAGAAAATTGCTGATGAAATGACAATCTACACGTGAATGATTGAATGCAAATGACACACGTATTTCAATGTATCCATCTCCTTACGCCCCAGCGTATTTCAGTCTCTGCTGCTGTGTTAGACGATACTGTGCCAACTGATGAACGTGAGTGGTTCGAGCTCAACTAAATAACTAACTGAATTACTATTTATGCCATGAATGTTTCGTGTTTGACGTGATCTCCATGTCTTTCGTTGAGTATGCTTCGCTCGGGGAAGTAGTCAGCGAGGCCGAGATTCGCATCACCTGTATTTCCATTGTATGCAGTACAGCCGCTTGAACCATTGATTCTGATTTCTTTGTACAGTGTGATATAATAATAAACATATCCTTCTATCCACCATCTTCTGCATGTCGATTTCTCCTCACAATTCGCTGATTGAAAATTAGTGGTTGTGAATTTTGACTGAGATGCTGCACTAATTGTTGTATCCTTGACTCTCGATGTCGCATCTCAGTGACAAGCGTGATTTGGCATGGTTTCTTTTCGTGACATATTGGTGACACACGTATCTGAATTTGAAATCGACTTGTCGTCATACAGGAACTACCATCTGTATGGAGTAGGAGGATTGTGATATGCAGAGGAAAGTTGTTAACATGTAGGTGTGTTATTACGTAACCCGTGTGTTCTATATCGACTAACGGGCAGTAAACAGTGCAAGGAGATATGTTGACTGATGCATTCTTCACTCGATAATTTGTTTTCAACTCAATTAGCCATCACTTCGAGAAGTGACATTCAGAATTATCAGTATGTTCAATAGAACAAGGATTATTCCCTGGTGTAATTCCTGTCACCTATGGAAGTGAATCAAACCCTGTCATGGTGAAATGGCTGCAACTGTGGTCAACACCTGACAGAACAGTCAGAATTGGTTCCTCTTTATCGTCATTCATGCAACCATGTGGGTGGAAATTCGAGTGTCCACATTCGATTTTTCACATAATCACGTGTTCACTGTCCCTACACTTCGCATCTCCTTTCTCAGCAGTTTAACGTCTCCTTCTAATCTACTACTGCTCTTTACATGAATGAAATCACCCAGCTTCGTTTCCTGATCATAAGCCTTAGCGTCGAGCTGATGACATATTTTGATATGAATAATTGTGCTTCAGGTGGCAAATCATTATGGATTATTTTCTCCTTCTCACTTACTTCTCCAAAAAACAAGGGCCACTTGTCCCTTATTTCGCTTCACATCTTCTGAAGCATGTGATCAAGCGATTAATACCATACCAGTCTCCACTCAATCAGGTTCCACTCGACAGTCTGTATAATTCCACTGGATTGTCCGTAACTCAGAACGCTACCATTCAATCTAGATCTCCATCTGCATATTGATTGCGTTAAATGAGCGCGGCGACTGTCTGCAGTGTCATTTGAACAACTGGATATTCTTATGATTCTTCGCTGCATAATAAAAGGACAGAATATTCCTCCTGCCCTTACAGACAATTTAAATGAGATCCGAAATATTTCCACGTCACATTTCCAAAGCACACCTAATTTATCCGAGATCGTGTATCACTGTCAGAAGTGTCACCGTTTCATCAGGCATGACAACTTGAAAGGACAAATTGTCTTTGTAATCAGATGTCGATTTCTGTCAATAAGTCAAGTTTCGAATACACGCGAATCGTGTTCTCACTGCTTTTGCTATGACTGTGCTTACAGTAAAACAGTAGCGTAGACTACGATATCTGGCTTACTATTGCTATTCGGAGTTCCCAAAATAGCGATGACTAACCAATAACCATATCTTAGTGTCAAATACACAGTTATTTACGATATCAAACTCACTGAAGTTTGATTAATGAGGACAGACGTGATGCTATCACAGATGATTGTCACGGAAAGCAGCAGTGAGAAGGAAGGCGGACATGCATTCGCCAAACCAAATGACCATAGTCAATGTGAACATGTTGGATGACTTATGTGTAATGTGGCGTCACAAAACTTGAGTAACTACAGGGGGAAACCAGTGAGTAGGCGAAGTAGCCTGGCGGCAGCGAAGACATCAACTCAAGTGAATACAGAAAAGACAGAGATGATGAAAGTATCTAGCCAGCAGAAGCAGCAACACGCAGAAATCACCTTCCACAGGTGAAATGTGAATGGGGTTAATTCTCTCGCTTATATAGGCAGCATCGTTTCGACTGCAGGTGAAACGGATGAGGATGCGAAATAAAATGCTTCTTTCGAATTTAGTCTGTAAGTGTAGAGTTCGAATTCCTTGTTCAGCAAATTTAGCCTGAGGTGCCGAATACCACTATTAAACAGCTCTCAACAATTTCCTCACTTTACGGAGTTGGCAGAAGAAACAAGATCGCTGCAGTAAACAGTGATCCGAAATCCGTACTCATACATCACTCAGATCTGGCGTGTGCGACAACGATAGCTCTTTCAACTTGACTAAAACTATTACCAATATTTGCCTTCCCTCCATACTGTGTGTCGGATGAACAAGAGACTTAAGCAAATATCGTAGAAGGACAAATTGGCACTAAGGAAATATGCAGGAGGAACAGAGATTGACTGGATACGATGTTTCATGATGTCAAGATGAGCAATCGTGAGTTCAAGTGCTATCTAGAGGAGGTCGAGTGAGAGGAGCTTCAAGCATGTTGATAAATGTGTCCCGACTTAAGAAAAATTCAGCGAATAGCCTGAAGCGAAGAGGCGTCTTCAACCTTCAATCGGACTTCCTATTCGCCGATCATTTCTTACCAGCTGATATTCAGTATGTTATCATGAATACTGTTGATGGAAGCCGACAGCCTGTTGAAAATGCTTTCCTTAAAGTTCACTGGAGCACTGATTTCACACCAATTGTCAAAATACGCATCGTGTAACTGATACTCAGTTTGGCAGATTTACACACTGATCTCAGTAATATGCCGAAAATATGAGTTGAACTCCTTCAACATATTTCCCAAGTGATGACAAACTACCCTCGAAGTTCCAGTATATTTCTGCTGTGAAAGAAGTAGATTGACTTCTGAAGTTTTGTATTAAAAAAATGACATACTAGTAGATAATAAGGTGGCACAGTCAAAATGTCTCTAAGTGAATCATGCTCACTCACATTGCCATATTTCCGATAAACCAATTATACTGTGTAGTATTCCTACTTATCTCTGAAAGTTGAGTAAGTTGAGTACTGCTCAAGGTAGACATTCTGGTTCCTCTAACAAACTATTCTGAATCGTTGGGTCGTTGTAATGAGAGAATTTCAGTGGTACACAGTTGCAAATAAACAAATACAATGATTCCGTATGGCGACTGATCTCATGAGAGAGGAGCTGATTGACTAACTACAGGCTAACTAAGATATTCACAACATGGAATTAGATGTCAACCACGAGTAGGAGCTCAACATCACGCTGTCAGTTATAATCTGACAAACTGAGGCATATGTGCAAAACGTAGAGTCAAATTTAAATATGTTGAAGAATGAGGAGATGTACTGAGAGCGAAAGTGTGAATCTTATATATCTGACTAACTACATTGGCCATTGATCTCATTAGAATAATGATCAAATTTAGCTCAAGTGAACTTAGTCACTCAGCAAGTTAACAGACATGAAACACTCTGATGGCTTGATGAAGAGAGTCAGTGAGATGAGTGCTACTACTGAATACTAAATGAGAGAGAAATGTAGTAAAAATAGTGCACATAATCTCCAGAGCGATATGCGAATTCGCACACTAAACGACTCCATGTTTAAGGCAAATATATTACTAATCCTGCATTATCACGATTTCTACTCCCTATTTTTCCTGCCTTAACGTCTCATTAAATGGAACCCAAAGTTTTAACGCCACATTCTGACATCACTTCCTTCTCTTCTGTCCGTTTCGTCCGATTCCGCTATACTCCACAATCCGTCATTTCCTATTCACACTTACTTCACTCAGTGTCACTTTCGTTCGCCTATCTCATCGCTTACCACTCTATTTCCAGTCGACCATATGGCGTGTCACATCACTCAATGGTCCACTCAGTAAACGTACAGTCAATCTCCATTCACGTTCCTCATATCTGTTGGACAATGCACTCTTGGTTACCAGGTTTGTTAGTAGAAATCCTCGTCGCTTTTTGCCTGTCGCTTTTCCAGCCATAAAGTCCTCAATATCGATTGCGAGAGCAGGTGTTCTTGGATGTCTGAATCTGCCTGTTTGCAATATAATGTGTGAAAAACTCGCAAAGTCTCTGGGCAATACAAAAGTACTGATTTCACACCAGTGTTGAGAAATCGGATATTTATAATACTCCTCAGTGTTACAAATCACTAGAATCAATTCAGAGTAGCAAATGCCCGTAATAGCGCAGTGGAGATTATTCTGATGAACATGGATTCCTCACTTCTGTCGTCTACACCTTGATATCTCGTTCGCAGTTATTCATTTATCAGTTATCCACTCATACAGAAGAATCGAATAAAAGTGGTTGTTGAAAATCACAACTTTGCTGATTAAGCTGAGTGGAGAGTATGTATATATATGCAGGGTGATTCTGCAATCCTCCTACTTGCGGAGAATATCTGACTCCCTGTTGAACGCATCTGCAATAATCGAAATCTGTCAGCGTTGGAGTGGTTTGAGACGCAGAGCGATTTGTTAAAATCTCTAGAGTACCAATCTACAACGAAGCAGCTGTCAAGTACTCCAATATTGGCATAGTAAGGCTTCTCTAACAGGTGTCAGATCATTGTCAACCCTGTAACTAATCATATCCTTGCAAATCAACACTCGACTATGTAGTTTTATTCGGGCTGACTGGGAGAAATTGTCGTAAAGTTTACTAAGTGAATGCTCATTCATCACACAATATTCGAGAGTAATACATTTCAGGAAGCCGCAAAATTCTATTTTGAGTATATATCCATAGGTGAATGAAATTGCTCACTGAGTATTCATACTGTCAGTATTCTCGGGTGGACAGTAGGACTTCAATGGCCTGTTTACATCTCATCCTCTTCTCAGTGGTAATGTTTGCTTGCCTCTACGGTTGGCCATAGGCTGTAGACTCCTCCTCACACAAAATCATTTTCCTCCTCTCCGAGCCATTCCCAACTCAACGTTTCTCATTCAGGTTCCACTCGAGCAATGTACTGGCGCACTAGGGCTCACTCAACTCTCTTCTCAGCGTGTGTTCGATCGATCATCATTCCAGTTAACAGAAACGCTTCAAGGGGTGCGTCAGCCAAGTCTCTGAACCATGTAGAACCTCTGACTTGACATTAGCGTTGAGAGTACGAATCTACTTCTGCTTGATGCTGTTTGAAGGAGACCCACGGACCAATTTCAGACTGATGAGTGTTTGCTTTTCTTGCCTTCTCCTTCGTGGTTGCAGTTCACACTCTCATCCGTGTCGACAGCCTGCAGTTGGAAATTTGCCACCTAGATAAGCGGAAGTGGTGAGCAACTGCATATTATGCCGTTAATGTTGGTTACTGCGTCTCGTTGCTTCTTCCTCATCTTCATCACCACTACCTTCTTGGTATCCACTTCACGCGCAGCAGACCCTCCCCGTCTCTTCCGCCATCTTATTGGTTTTCAACCCTAGATTTTCGGATATATACTCGATGTTAGTCCTGAATCCAACACAAGTTCCACATATTCAAGAGTATTCTTGTCGGTCCAACGTACTCCTGTGTTCTCTGTCCGCACAGTCTACGACATGAACCAGTCCACTACAATCAATAATTTAAACAGTGACATTCACTATCAATTTCGTATTGAATGATTCTCTCACTAGGTAGTAGTCCTAGTTAATATTTTGTATCGTACTCGAATTTACGTACTGGTTTGATACTATGAATTAGGACACTGACGGAGAATGTTTCACACTGCACAAGCGAATCTCATGCTGTTGGTGACACCATGATAGACGCTCGTTCACTGAGTTCACGGATGCCGTCTGAATGACTGTGGCAGGCGACTGTCTCACCCGTTAACAATTTCAAGAGTACACATTCATTCAACCTTCTCTCACAGATTCCTATCACTTCGATGCAACACCTCAAATTCTTCGCACACTGATCAAACATCACAGGTTCGAACATGATGCAAACACTCCATGTCAGCTTGCTCACTTCAGCCTTTATCGAGAGGAAATATATCGGCTGATTGGATTCGCGATCGATTTCACCATGTCACCACATCATTCCGTCTGATAGCTTCCAGTAGAGAATACGTTTGCCTTTTATATGTTTCCTGTGCTTCGAAGATTCTCTGCGACCACATTGATTTTCTGCACTAAGTCTCACTACAGTCTCACGCTCACCCAACTTTACCTCCTTTATGGGATTCAGGAACAGTTAGTAAACGAGCTGACTCTCTTCATGCAGGCTAATAGTAATAGGTTGACCCGTGCATACATCGGTGATAATCTATGCGTTTTGATGCGAATGTTCGATGCACCAGACAGATACATTCTGAGAAAACCTCCAAAGTAGACTTCCTGATGATAACAAAATACGGTGTGTCTAATTCCGCATCATCGAATTGTGAAACTTTGGTCACTCTCACAATAGTACTTGTCATTTCATCAGCACTTTTCTCCTACCTGCTACTCAGTAGAACAAATGCATCCAGTGTTATGCACAGAATAATTAGTGGTAGTTCAAACGTGAAAACCAATCTATTGATTCTGTGTATGTTTGTCAACTAAAAGCTTGTAAAGTGCATATAATCAACATGTGGTGCATGAGCATAATTCACTGATGTATGAGAGACACAAGACTTAACGCATTATCTCTATATGAATGAGTACACTTATAAAAGTACATCTCAGTTGAACTGGTTTTCACGAATCATGAAATAAGGTCGATAAGCAGAGACAAAGAGAGAAATAGACAGTGAGGGTTAGAGGAAGAGATTGTTACATGTTCACGCGTTTCTAGTCAGGTGAAGGATTTTGCTGTTTGTCCACATTTCTCACAGTGCACTACACAAATATGCACACAGAAAACAAACGGTACAATCTACACGTGAGTGATTGAATGCAGATGACACACGTATTTCAATGTATCTCTCTCCTTCTGCCCTGTGCGCTTCTCCGTGTTTACCCTTTGTCATGATTTGTGAAAACCAGTTCACCTGAGAAGTACTTTAAGAAATGTTACTAATTGGTGGAGTTGTTACATTGGAAGACTGTGACAATTTGTTTCACTAGTTTACTAGTTTCCACTTCTCTCAGATATGCCCCTCTGTCTTATGATACGTCATCATGAGTGCGTGTTAGGGTGGGTGCTTAGCAAAGTGGTATAAATACGGTGGAGTGAAAACGATCGTGTATGACTGTGTGACAATCAGTATTCAGCGAAGTGAGAATGCAGTCGAAGTGTCTACGATCGAGATTGGCCAACGGTGTCATTATCTTCCTTATCCAATTGATCACAGTGTTTGCTGCTGTGGTACACGATACTGTGCCAACTGACAAACGTGAGTGATTTGAGCTCAACTAACTTACTAACTGATTAACTGTTTATGCCAAAAATTTATCGTATATGAATTTCTCTTAATATCCTGTGTTTATTTCATTCACCATCAGGTCAATTGCAAATGCTTCGATTGGGGAAGTAGTCAGCGAAGACGAGAATCGCGCCACCTGTGTTTCTACTGTATGCATTTCAGTGGCTTTAACTATTGATTCTGATTTCTTTGTACAGTGTTATATATTGATAAACATATCCTTCTATCCACCATCTTCTGCGTGTCGATTTCTCCTAACTATTCGCTGGCTGAAAATTAGTGGTTGTGAATTTTCACTGAGATGATGCACCAGGTGTTGTATCCTCGACTCTGGATGTAGCATCTCAGTGACAAGCGTGATTTGGCATGGTCTCTTTACGTTGACATATTCCGCTGCGTGAAATCAACGCAAGATCTCAAATCGCTGTCAGTCGTGATGCGTTAGTAGGTTTATTAGGAAAGTGAATTGGTGGTTGTAGCTTTCGCCTTTTTCAAGACTCACACACTCCTGAAATTCTTTGCGTCATAATTCTGCTGGGTCGACTGCAACTCATAGTATAATAGAAGCCATCTATACTCGATTCTTCAATGGGTTTTCAGCTGCTACTTTATAACACTAGCACTTTTTGGATTAATTGCAACAGAATTTTTTTCTCTATCGTGATATGCGATCTCATGCATGAACATGATACCTTCCTACTCAAATTCCATCGTCACATTTGTGTCAGATGTGTCTGATGACGATTGGATGACGTGACTGACTGATAAATTCGACCAATGCGAAAAGCATAAAATGATGTAGTCATGCGTGAGAATTTCACACTCTATTGACCGGTTATTCATCGCGATAATCGATTACAAGTATACCTGAATATCATCAGGACTGAATGGAGGAATCAGTGAATAATTCCTTTGCAGTTGTAGGCCGATAAGCGGCGAATGCTTGATTCGAGTTTATCTGTGAGGTGGAAAATACTAAGAAATTACTGTTCAGGTAGGAAAGAAGCATCAGGAATGACGAAGAAGGCCGTCACTAAGTTCTCTGAATGGTCGGAATCGTATGTGTGCAAACATTGGAACTACAGAGATATTTCGTCTGCTGTCACACAACACGAAGTGATTTACTTCCTGCTCTATGCAACACCTGGAGTGAATATATACACACATGACAACAGCGTATTAGTTCATGGTCAATGTCGTTGATCGCGTAGGCCGAACAAACTGCCTATCACTTCACAAACACTTGAATGTAAATCGCGCAGGTGATTCCAAATATTAGTCAACCGAATTATTACTGAGAATTTGTAGTGATGAGAATGATGGTCATGTGCAGGTATTTGGAAGCTTGACCACCTGTGTGTTTGAAAAAACTATATTTGCAGGAGAATTAGAGAATATAAGAATGCCAGTCTATTTGATTAATGGAGAATGGACAACAACAGTCAGTGAAGTGCGTTCTATGCCACGTTTCACCTCTGACTACTGCTGTGTGCATCAGAGTGAATTGAGTCACACTTAAATTTCTGAAGTTCATCATCTCTGGTTTCATGACTCAAGGAATATTGTAAGAGTAAACGGATATGCGTCGGTATCATAGCGGTTAGGACGCTCGCCGACGATCCACATGGTCCGGGGTTCAGGCCCCGGCCGACGCACTCCTTTACCTCACTATGCCGGAAATAATGCTGGTGAAGAGGAAAGGTTGGGCATGATGCTAGCAATCCTGTGAAATAAACACAGCCGCAGAAACTTCAAGCCACTAGCTTGAAGCCCTATGTTCCACTGGGGAACGTGATGGATAAAAAATACGGATATGCACACAGTGACACGTGTCAAGGAACTTGTCACTAAGTTCCTATTATTTGTGAACGCGCTCCGAATCAACAATTACTAGGAACGATTATCAACTTTAACTCCAAAACACAAGGACCAATAAGATTTTGTATGGTTCGGCAGTTAAATTCGTTATCGTACAAAGTCTATAGAGAAATGTTTTACAAGGAATTCCAAACATGTATATAAATAAAGTAAAACGTTGTGTGAGCAACTTGATATGATTATGAGCAATAATTTGTGCTCGAAACGTCACCAGTGAATATTACTGTGTAACACTGTGTGACGTATCAAAATAAAATTGATCCATAATGGAGTTAAATTCTACCACAGTGCGCAAGATGTATACTTATATGTATAACAAGGAATGTTTCATACGATCAAATCACTCGCGACTTCGAGTTGCCCGCCAATGGCTGCTAGTTCCAATAAACAAAACTTCAATATTCACGATCACTTACAACACGTAAGTCGCCAAGTAGAAACACCGAAAATCAGATTGACTTCATGTGAATCTGAAGGAAGTGAAGATGAAATTCAGAAGAGAGGCAGATGAACGAACATTGAGAATCCGATACCGTATTCAACACAAAGAAATTGATGCACGAAGCTACAATTGGCCGGTGTAGAGATGAAGAGTGAATAGTGAAGCCGAATTTTATCCACAACACAGTGAACTAGGATGTGAAAAAGTGCTCTAGGAACGACGAAACACGCCTTCACAATAAACCGTTGGCTCAAGTAGAGCAGGCTGGATGTAAGACAGACCTCACAACTATGCTTCAGATAATCCGTTCACCATACAGAAAGATATCAATGTAAATTTAACAGGCGTGCATCGGTGGCACAGTGGTTAGAACTCCCGTCGACCATGCACCTTGTTCGGAGTTCGATCCTCCAACGTTGCACACCTGATAATTATGGTCGGCCTGCAAAATTTTGGCTAACAATATCACATGGTGATAATTCCATACCTGTACCAAAACATACGGTGTGGAATCAATCTGCAATCAAAAACTAAAAAAAACAGAAATACAGTGAGAGGAACCCAATATAGAGTGGGGGAAAACAGAATAACGGATGGCTTGATCACCTTGAAAGAATCCTGTATTATTATTTTTGTTATTAATATTATTATTGTATCCTTTAATTCCTACAGGAACATAGGGCTTCAGCCGTGCGTCTCCATTGCGTTCTGTTCTCTGCTAGAGTCTTCACCTGGCTCCAAGTCTGCCCACACGTCTTCATCTCCTCTTCACATGACCTCCTCCAAGTCACCCTTGCAGTGACGACCAACTCGCCGCTTCCCTTTCGGGTTCCACTCAAGGGCTTGTCTAGTGATGTCACTAGAAGACGCTATCAGTAAACGTCAGTCTTGAGGTTTAGAGGCGATGCTTACGAAGCTCAGAAAATATCAAATGTATGGGAGTCAGCACCACCATATGGAACAAACTAGGCAGAACTAAGAACACATGGAGTGGCCACACGCCACTAGGAAATCAAATGAGTCAGCAGATTGGAATAAGAGTCACCTCGTCATCGTTCCATCGCAATGCGACTAAAGTTCACGCAAGAACTGGCTCTTAGTCAGTCTACCGTGAATTCAAATCATCATCTTGGAATAGGTGATGTTTTGAAAGCAAATTTTTCCCAGAATTCAGGAAATTCACTTATGCTGGAACCGATTTTCAACACCACGAGTGATTGCCATGCGTAGACGAATACAGGCCAACCTGTTACCACAACTTCACTGACTGTGAGAAGGTCCTTAGAAGCGTCAGTTATGAAGTCACTTAACAGTTCATTCAACGCTTCAAACATGAACGCTACCAGCATTCATAAACCCCGTTCAACAGACAAATGATGATGCAGAATGTCAGTTGATTCACAATGGTCGCATATTGTTGTTATGGTGAAGTGGCAGTAAAGCGAATCTAAGTAAAATATTATTCTTATTTACAACACAGTTTCGACCAACAGACTGAGGAATGACGGTGTCTCAGAATAGAATAATCTGAACAATATAAGAAGAGACGTTCGAAAATGATGTTTCTCAGTATCTAAATTCGAGAAATAAATCTATAAATAGGAACATTTTCAAATAAAATCTGATTAATTTTTGAGGTTTAAGCCAAATTGATACGTGACAGAGTGCAATCACAAATAAGTTCGTGATATTTTTTTCGATGTTATGGATTTTATAGTCACAGATCATCGCATTTCTTCCCGACCGACAGCTGCTACCTTGTGGTGGTGGTCGGGCTTGCATATCGCAATTGCCCAGCGAGCTACACTGGCTGGAACATATGTTCCTGTAGGTCCTACCATGCCAGAAAGGTTGTTTGGAAAGCGGTTAGACATAAAGCAGCTACGCAATCCAATACTATGATTCAAACAAATTCACAAAACATCATGCCGGATCGGTCGGGGCCCAGATTAACAACGACCGCGCTTCCTGCTGCCGTGTCACAGGGCAAAAGTGATGAATATGCTACTGAGACATACCAATCAAGAAAGGACAAACAAAAACAGGCCACGTGTGACCGGCCTCAAGCAGTTGTCCTCTGGGCCCTGCGGTCACGCAACACTAACCTTTTCTCTATTTCAGATACCCGAAGACTCAACCAACTTCCACGGTGTGGGCAGCCGGGAAGTAACAACCGCCCACACACTTCCAAAAGCACACTAAGCCTACCTGAGCATCACTCTCCCTTACTCACATCACCTTCCTCATCTTGCTTCTCTACTACAGTAAGCACTATTCTTCAGGCTAGTGATCGTCTTCTTCAGATTTGCTCAGAAAATCATCTGTTCCTAGTCAGCACTAAATTTAGGCACAAAGAGAGACATAGTGTAACCTGGCAACCTCCATCACCAAATCAACGCTGGACTCAAATAGACCACATAGCCATAGGGTGTCGTTGGTGAGGGTCAGTATAAGACTGTCGCTCCTTCTGGAACACGTGCGTAGACTCTGATCACGCTCTGGTTCGCGCATGTTTATGCTAACGACTAAATGGACGTAAGAAATCGATGGCAGAGAAACAGTTAAGTCCCCAACTAGATCGAGACACTGAGTCCTTGTTTAAGGAAGAAATAGCGAAACTAGTTTCTGAGGTCGACAGCAGGACTTCCTCCGAGGTAGCCTGGCACAACATACAGTTAGCTGTAGACACAGCTGTGAAAGCTGTTAATAAGCTAAAACCTAAAGTTAATAAATGCCATTGGATCTCTACCGCCTCATCCGAAATGATTGACGCAAGAAGACTGATTCCAGCGAGCTCCCATTATGATGAGGAGCGAAAGGTACTTAAACGAAGACTAACAAAAAGTCTTTGCAACGACCGTGAACAGTGGTGGGCGACAAAAGCGAAAGAGATGGAAAAGGCGTCGGCGATTGGCAACACCAGACAACTATTCAGGCTTATCAAGGAAACAGGTAGCAAAAGGCAAATGATAAGCGAAACAATCTCGGAGGCAGGGGAATCAGTCGACGAGACTGTGAAAATACATCGACTGAGATGGTTGGGACATGTGTTACGTATGCCTAGTCATCGTCTTCCTCGACAATGGGCAATGTGAGCCGATATAGGGTCAGGCTGGAAAAGAGCTAGCGGCGGTCAAACGAAAACATGGCACCAGTCAATGGAATCTAAAATAGTTAGTCTAAGCCACGTAGGAAGGCGTAGACTTCCTGGTTGGGGTCCTCGGGACGGTAAAAACCAATGTTTGGAAACAATTGGTGACATGGCTCAAAATCGTTCTCAATGGATGGGTGCAGATGCATCCACTCCTTGTGACTTGTGATTTCCAATTAAACTGTTTTTGTTCTTCGTTATTACTATACCTTTGACTCAGACTTCTGTTTACTGTCTATATTATGCATTTCTCCTACTTTCCTCTCTTGCTTTGTGTGCTAGAAAGAGTGGAGTGTGGCGACTTGAACTGCCGCACATATGTGCAAAGTTCTATGTCGAAAACCGACCAACCGATTTCTTGTACCAACACTGAGTAAATTAATACGCATGCCTAACCCTCTGGCCAACTCTCTTCTTGCTTACAGTTTGTCAGCTATATTAACACAAATACACATGGTTGGTCTAGTGTCTCCTAATTGTAGGTGTCAATCAATTCTTCGGAAGTGGTACATTGGGCTTCCATTAATCCTTATGGCTGGCTGGCAAGTGACTACTTTAAACCCATTGGTTAATTTGGAATTTACAAGAGGTTTTTGTTTTATTTCGAGGTCTCATTTTTTCTTGCCATAAACTTCACAGAACATTCTGATCCATTGTTTGTGGACGCGTAACCCTCAATATTTTGGAGATGCAGATGCAGATACAAAATACTCAGAGCTATTCGAATGATTGTAAATAACATACAGAAATCAAGCCTCAACTCCAAACGTAACCCCATGTCAGTCTGCAGGACAAACTACTGTATCCGGAGAAATAGATTTGTGAGCACGGCAGTTAAATGTGAATGACTGAATAGTCTGCCAGCAGACAAGTTCACGTCTCTGGATCAATCAGCCTACGTCAGTTGCAGAATATACTGAGAAGTAAGTCGTCTGAAGTTTTATGGTGGATGTTCACACTTAGGCTGTTCTGTGCGCCAATTTGTGAACATTCTTCGTTCATGTCAACTTCCAAAATCTACGGTGAAATCCTGAATTGAATGGACGAGGTTGTTGACTACAAAGATGAAGACGGAAGTTAGTACGTTCAAAAATGTGGTCAGTGATTTACGCATCCTATGCACAGTGCATATACTAAATATAATGAAAACTTACCGAAAACTGCGCTTCACTAAGCAACTTGTTTTATCCAACTTGAATTCAACTAGAATGCAAACAAACCATGGATTCAATCACACGTGTTCAATCAGCATTAGTTTGTATTCATCACTAATTATCCGGAACTGTCCTCAAACATCAGAATAGTTCGATTATAGAAAAGGGGATGGAAATTCATGCTTTACAACTGCTGTCATCTTGTCATATTTATCACAAGAGGATTTTCCTTATGTTTCACATTCTGGACTGCCTACATTGCGTGCTTTTGCTTCAAGTCGGACAACATTATTTCTAAGCAAACGTCTGATTTGAATGTAAGGAGGCGAACTAGAAAGTTTCCTTGATTTGACTCATTGTTGCTAGTTTACACTGCGGAATAGGTGTCAATGTGAGCAGAGAAATACGAACAGTGTCCCTCCATCATCGATAGTTCTGACATTTAGGTAAATACCTGATGGAATATATATTTCAATCTGGTTTTGAATCCTCACAAATATAGTACCTTGAATCGTTTTTCTTCCTTTTCGAATATCAAACTTCGATACTAACTACTGCACTAGCCACTGACACGCTTTGACATTCATTGATCACTTCTGAGTATTCGGATTCTGTGACAGTTTTCTCTTCTCCGATTGCAGCTACTTCATTCTTCTTGTCACTAACGAATTTGTTTTTCTTTGTGATATGAGGACAAGAAACACTTTATTATATTCTTCGTAAGCCCTTTATCAGCTGACATCATTCCATCCTCCTTAATTTTGTTAGTGTTTATGATTGATTATCTGGCTGGTCAGTGCTTATCAGTGTTTGAGGGATGAGGAGTAACAGACAAAGATAAATTCGTGACACTATCACTTAGTTCCTGTGTGAAGTGAGTGATACCAAGGAAGTGACTTTCACATATTCGTGTAATTGACTAGTTGCTGTGACCATGTTAGTCTAAGATGTTCGGCGTGTAAGCCCCAATCACACTGGCTGGAGATGATAAATAATGGTGAATTCACAGTAGTTACGAAACATCGGTGAGTGGACTTCATTCAGTGATAACCTGACAGTCGCTGGTTTCAATACTATAGACTATTTGTAGCATATTTCATTGGAGGATATTCTATTCGTGTCATCGTTGGTGAAAGTTATTGTGTAAGAGTGTGATAAGTGTTTATCTATGAAATCTAATATCATTGTGAAGCTGTGAGTGAGAGGCGAGTTTCAGAGTGCACACAGAATATCTTGAAGATGTCTACGTCAGTGGCTGGTAAGCCCACCTCGGGTTATCCTGGCAGTGTTATCCATGCTACTGTCAATTGCATTAGGGGGAAAATACATGGGTGAATTATTTCCATGGAGACAGCGCATTCATTTATTTGGATGAGTTTATATGTGTTGATATGATGATGTCTACCTTACTGTTTTTCTCTCCCACGTGAAATGTATAAGATTCGACTTGAAAACTGTCATCGGTGCAAACAACATAATCTGCGAATTCCCATACACTGTAATATTCTCTTCTCATGCATGCATAAAGTTAAATCGTTTTTTTAACATCGCCATTACTTTCATTACTTGTAAAAATTCTTAGAGAATGACAACACTTTTCAACCTCAAGGAAGCAAAAGTAACAAGTGTAGGGTGATAATATGAGCTCGTGTTTGCAATTTCACATATTCCATTCTGCCGCTTACTAGGTGTTATGTAGTCGAAATTCTGAATTGCGAAATGGCTTCGTGGCAGAGGTTCTATCTGTATTCCTTCCACATCTAAGTGTATGATGATGGATTGCACAAAACTCAAATTGTCGTCGAATGCAGAGTCAGTGTACGTCATTAAATAGTACTGTACTGCAGCATTAGCTATTCGAAATCTGAAACCGGACCTCTGCATTCAAAAGCGATATATACATTCTCTTGCCTTACCATGGCCAGAGTAAAGTTCTTACTACAATTTTGCTTTTTTCCTTTATTATGTAAGTTCACTATTATTATTATTAATACTTTTATTATCGTAATTTTATAACCACTCTATTACTGTTTATTAATAACATTGCTGTTTCATAAAGATTTTATTCAAAAACTTTTTATAGTCTTTCCACTAGTTCCTGTCCATTTTACACGAGCTTATTGATTAGTCATTATCTCACACTTATTACGTCGTGCCAACTACTGTCTCCTTTCTAACTTAAAATTAGTCATCCCTTCTTACACCTTACATTATATAATACAATTTTCCAAGGACAAAATTTACCAGTATGAGTGGTCTAAAGATTTCTTTGTTTATTATAATTACGATTGTACAGCTCTTGAAAATGAATCGTCGAAAAGAAAAATTTCTTCGCTGTTTGTGCCTTTTTCTTATGACTCAATATAGGAATATTTCGTTCAATACTGTAAATGTCTGGAAGCTGATCTATGATCCTAATCGAGTAATGTTCGAATGTGCAGATCTTTGAGAAACACGTATGATTAAACCGTGATAAACAGCGAGTGGAGCATATAGAAGAAGTGAAATCAGGCAGCCTGCTTGAAACCACTGCTAACAAATCATCCTTCCCCTCGTTCATTTTGTTTCAATCTAGTAAGAGAATATGACCATCAGTAACATTATTCACTCTCGTGAGTATCGAAAATCTTTACAACTTGCTGGTTTGCCGCTTCCAACTAAACTCGAAAGAATGCCTAATCATGTGTTGCAACGTGTCCGAATAGATGAGATAACTGTTCCCGAGTGATATTCTTCGGTCACATATTGTCCTCCTGAAGTCTTCATAATTGACTGTCAACCAAATGTCGTAGATTTCTCGAAGGAGGAAATATTTCCAAAAGTCAAGTGGAAATATCAAGCAACAAAATTCACTGAAATTTCTGTTCATCAGATAAGCACCGACCAGACTACACCTAGTATAATTTATTCCCAAGAAGAAGATCGTTACACCGGAATAAATCGAATTTTCATATATTATGGGACGTGAATTCCGACGGAAATCATTGTGAATGGCTACGGAGTAACAAAATTACAGTCTGCATGAAATTGTTGAACCATATAAATTTGTATCCAGGAGGGTGCCTCCACTCTTCTCTACTTCTTGCTTTCCAGTTATCTGTTTACATTTGCGTATCGCTGCTGCCTAATTATTAGTTTTATTCTCAGTATGAACTCTTACTACTCATTGCTGACAAGTAGTAAAAATCGATAATGAAACGCATTTTTGAACAGACTATTCTTGGTTTCTTCCAACAGATGCGCTCAAAGTCACCATAGTGATGATCAAGTGCCAAATGCGAAAGAATTGGCATCAAGAAACATTCATGTAGCAACGAATCAATCAAGAAACAGTATTATTATATTATTATTGTTTCCTTTAATTCCTAGAGGAACATAGGACTTCAGCCGTGCGTCTCCATTGCGTTCGGTTCTCTGCTAGAGTCTTCACCTGGCTCCAAGTCTGCCC
This sequence comes from Trichobilharzia szidati, assembly GCA_944472155.2. Classification (NCBI taxonomy): domain Eukaryota; kingdom Metazoa; phylum Platyhelminthes; class Trematoda; order Strigeidida; family Schistosomatidae; genus Trichobilharzia; species Trichobilharzia szidati. The sequence goes on from OX235273.1 coordinate 144,169,689, forward strand.
ACACGTTTTCATATCCTCTTCACATGACCTCCTCAAAGTCACCCTTGCACTGACGACCAACTCGCCGCTTCCCTTTCGGTTTCCACTCGAGCATTGGCTTGTCTAGTGGTGTCACTTGATGGTGTCCTCACAGTATGGCCAATCTATCTCCATTTCTTCCTGCCTATTTGTTGTTTCACAATCGGTTCTTGGTTGGTTCGCTCCCAAAGATCCCTGTTGCTGATCTTTTCTGGCCATCTGATCTTGAGTATTGAGCGAAGACAACTGTTAATGAAGGTTTGTAGTTTGTTTGAGATGCTCTTTATGACGCGCTGGCCAAGTCTCTGATCCACATAGTAGCACTGACTAAACATTAGAGTTGAAAATCCGGATATTATTTTTGATGCTGAGTGTTGTTGACCTCCACGCAGACTTCAGAGTAGTGAAAGTTTGTCTTGCTTTTCCGATTCTTCCTTTGGTATCCTTGTCAGTTCCGCCTGCAGTTGATGCCTGTAGATGCTTCCCAGGTAGGTAAAAGAGGTTGTTTCTTTCAGTTTCCTCCCATTTATGCTGATTGTTGTCTGTTGTTGTTGTTGCTATTGGTGGTGTTGCCCAGGAATCTTCATCATCCACCTCTGTTTTCTCTATGTCTACCTGAAGTCCTATCTTCTCTGGATGCTTCTTCTGCCAACTTGTTGCTTTTCGCTTGCATATCTTCCAGTTTGTGAGAAATCAGACATATATCATCGACGAAGTCTAGATCCTCCGAGTTTTTCGTAAGGGTTCATTTTATGCCTGTCTCCTGCCTACCACTGTGCCACCGACGCATAGAGTGCACATTGAGAGTGCACACAGAATATCTTAAAGATGTCTTATGACAGCAGCTGGTAATCACACTTTTGTGTAGGATGATAATATGAGTCGTGTTTACAATTTCACATATTCCATTCTGCTGCTTACTAGGTGTTACGTAGGCAAAATTCTGAATTGCAAAATGGAGTCTGCACATAAGTACTATCTGTATTCTTTCCCCATTTCAGTGTATGATGGTGATCCCAATCGAACAATTCTCGAATGTGCAGATCTCTGAGAGACACGTCTGAATAAACAATGTTGAACAGCGAGTGGAGCATATAGAATAAGTGAAATCAGGTGGCCTGCTTGAAACTTGTGCTAACAAATCCTCCCAACATTATGTCGCATATAATTCCCCCCGTTCATTTGTTTCAATCAAGTAAAGAAATATGACCCGTAGTGGCATTATTCATTCTCGTGAGTCTTGAAAATCTTTACAACGTGGTGGTTCGCAGCTTCCAACTAAACGTGAAATCTATCCTAATCATTCCTTGCAACGTGTCCGAATGTATGAGATAACTGTTCCCGAGTGATGTCCTTCAGTCACATATTGTGCTTCTGAAGTCTTCTTCATTTCTCAAGCAAGGCAAATGTTTCCGTAAGTCAAGCAGAAATAACAAGCCACATAATTCACTGACATTTCTGTTCATCAGATGAGCACCGTCCAGAATACAGCTAGTATTATTCATTCCCAAGAAGAAGATAGTTACACCGGAGTAGATGGAATGTTCATATAATAAGTGAGGTGAATTGTGATGGAAATCAGCGTCAATGGCTACGGAGTAACAAAGTGACAGTCTGCCTGAAATTGTTGAACCACTTACATTTCTATCCAGGAGGATGCCTCAACTCTTCTCCACTTCTTGCTTTCCAGTTATCTGTTCACATTTGTGGATCGCTGTTGCATAATTATTAGTATTATTCTCAGGATGCACTCTTACTACTCACTACTGAGAAATAGTACAAATCGATAATGAAATGCATTTTTGAACAGACTACTCCTGGTTTCTTCCAACAGATGCTCTCACTGTCACCATAGTGATGATCAAGTGCCAAATAAGAAAGAATTAGCAACAAGAAACATTCATGCGGCAGCTAATCAATCAAGAAACAGTGGTTCAAAAAGCATTTTGGAGGAAATATAAATGGATCAGAAACCCGATGAGCTGAAGGTGGCATGCAGCCACGCGTCAAGCCGTCGCTCAACTGGAAACCTGAGTGTGTCGGAGGATGAGCAGTGCGAGATGGTACGGAAAAGACAGGCATTCTTGCTTCGTTTGTCAAGGCGATAAATCGTACTTCTAAAAGGTGACGAGAGTGAAATATTGATTTCGATAGAACGATTCAGTGTCACACGCCGTGAATACCGTGTACGAATTTGAGATATTTTGCGGTTGAATTCGGCTGAAGCATCTGTGCTGTGTGTACATATTGTCCATAGTGTGATAATAATTATTATTGAGGTAAACAAAATACAACGGCATACTACTTACTTGGGATAAGTAGTATAACCGCAGCAGCTATCAAATAACAACACATTCTTCACGAAGTTGACCGTCTATCAAAGTCTCTTAATAAGCTAAGCACAACTACATCATAGCTGATACTGCCTCAATATGTCTTCATATCTACTTCTGTTATTTGACCATCTAAGCTAACTCTAATGCCTGTTATTACTCTTTTCAGCTGGTGAATAATGCATTGCAGATTTCCAAATCACAAGCAATAGAACTCGCACTTGCAGATTCAGATATTGTCGGATCCACTTTGAAGTGCATGCAAAGTCGTTAAACATTCTCGCTTACATCGACTCTAAAGCATATCGGCGGATAAGAAGACATTTTCTTGACAATAACATCCAATTAAATTTGCTTCTCTTTGAAGAACTAAAGCACTAACCCATGTCAGTAAAATACAATACAGCAATATCAAATCGACATGAATCAGCGCAGTCAAACGTCAGATGAGGATCCTAATATTAAAAATCCTTTTGACTTCCATCATATAGTTTAGCGAGCAGTCATCTGTGCCAACTTGTTCCGGAGTTGGTCACTACTCTCACCAATGTTGACAGCATCTTATCGAATGCAGGCGGAACTAACGCAGATGTAAAATATTATGCTTCGCAAAACTATCAGTAAGCAGGTGATGTGTTCAAATTCTATCTCTACAATATTTAACTTGGGGCACCGAAGAGAAACACAAAACCTCATTTGTCATGCACTGCTGAGTACTACTGAAATAGTCACTGTAACATGATAGAGAATATATTGATAAAACAGACTCACGTTTCACGAATGTGAATGGTATATTACAAACTCTGAGAAATATATGTTTACAAATGCGTTTGATGTGCCAATTCCAATTCGATTTTGCATTTGAGGACAAAGTTCTTGTTGCTGTTGTTGTTGAGGGAGAGAGTGTGAGTGTATAGATATTCTCAAAGGTGCAAATAGTCGGTTCCAACTTTCATTTCAATAAAACAGTTAGTTTCAATTTATTAATTTCCCTGTCAATTAGTCTCCATCCCAGTCTGATGAGTCAATCAGTCACATAGTCAGTCAGTCAGTTGTTTAGTATTCGTATTCTTCGTATTTATATTTGTAATGTTGAACTGAGAACTGCTTTTTATATATACACTCACAATATGCAACTGCAGCATATATCGTTGATTGCATTCTTGCCATCTGTTACGCTTCCAGTATTGTGAAACTTGATGAGCGTGTGTTACATTTTCGAAATGTGTATTTCATATAAAAAGTGTGGCTATGCTTTAAATAGAATGAGCGTAGGATTACTGAGGCACTGAAATGTCTTATGAAACACAGTGTTATAAATCTACTACCCGTGAGCAACGGATGAATTAGCAGTGGGATTATGAAAGTGGTTGTGGCCAACAGTCTTCTCGCATGCGTCTCTCAGTGTTCACACGTACTCGATTTATAGCAGCTTGCAGAATTCCATTTCACTTGCAATGCATTGATGACCATTATCCATTATCTTGCCGAATATTCATGAACAATTCGGAGACACACTGCAGTAGTAATGCGCACATACCTGAGGCTATATTTGACAGAATATCCACTCTGATTCCACTGCATCAATAAGACATGCCTAAATATGCTGGCATGAAGAATATGTGCGAGGATTTCAATCAGGATAACTTGAAAGCAGTTCAGGGGTAAATACCTGTGCTGTCCAACGGAAATAGTTCGATTGACAAAAACAGCTTTAGATCATAAAACGTGCTCTCTCTCTCTTTCGCCACCATGTACCTGGAATTGGTAAGAATACGATTTGTGTGTATTGGAGACATGATTTATTGACGGGAATCACTATTTGGGTGTAACTGCGGATTACTGTGACATGGTGGTCTGTCCCATAAAAAATTTGACATTCGTGATATTAATAGACAGCTTCGGATATATTCAATTTACATGTAAACATTTGCTGTACTTTTAAAATCTGACTTGGAAATGTTTCGGATATTATTTAGTTTTGCTGAAACTTCAGCTGACACTTTTTACCTTCGTGTTCTGCAACGAATTGGTTTACAATATTTGGTTACTCAAGCAAACTACAGGGAGTCACCAAACACAAATCATATGGAGAAGGAAGTTTGAAGTAATTGTAAACACGCTGAGTGTCTGATCTTCAAGCGAGGTTTCTGTGTTGCTCTATTTGACCAAAACTGGCTTACACATATATCCTTGCATTTCCTGGCGTCTATTGTTGTGTTACATCGTTGCGATTGCTCGACATCAACAATGTAATTGAAAAGGCACTTGAGAAAGAGTACGAACGTGTATTGTCTCAGTGATCAAAGTTTGAATTGTTATCATGCCATCTAAAGAATGATAACCAAATCAACGTCCAAGTACGAAGTGAAATTATGATACGATGATGAATAATAAACTGGGTCACTATAACAGCCCCTTAGTGGAATGCAGGTAAATAACTTCGCCAAGGCTTCTGGACTGGGATTGTAAGCAGTAGTACGTATGCGCTTGATTCTCAGTAGTTCAGTGAGTTGTTACGAAAAATGTCTTTCGAAATAAGCATCCCTGTCTGTAGTAATAGTGCTGGGCACTCTGAAGTTTGAGGACCAAATTTGTATGATGCTCTATGCAACAGTTTCGGCAGCAATATCAGGTAAGGCCTAGCTACTGGCCATCTCGTAAATCTGTCAACACACGTTAAAATATAAGTAAGGTGATTAGATGGTGGTGATGGTCCAACGATATCAGTGTGTATGTGTTGGAACCTACTATCAGGTTCTGGAAACTGGCCATTTAATGAGATTGCATGTCATTGTACTTTTGACTTTGGGCATGCTAAACATAATCTCGTCCACTGTTTGATCTCAGGATTCATATTCGGCCAAATATATTGGGCACTTATCAGTTTCATTGTCACTGTGATGCCGCGTGCGAAATGCCATGTATTTTGGAGAAAAGTGATCTTCGCATTTCTAATGGGAGAAAAGGATGCGGTTCACTTTTGGAAACATCACAGATAATAGTTGAGCTGTCACCAAGCGTAACATCTTGCAGACGTAAATAAGTACTCGTGCTTTCTTTTAGTTGTTTCAGATCCTCGTCCATAGTTTGCAGTCTACCCATCATTTAAAGACCAAACTGATCTCTTTCTATGGTATTTATATGGATGCGGGATAACGCATGCTTCGAGAAATGTAGTATCTGAGGTCAAATGAGAAACGAACTCGAAGTGTCGGAGCTCCATCGTGAGTACTTATGGTGCTTTGCATTCACGGCTTCAGTTAAGCGTTTGTGGTCTTTGTAGTCAATAAACGGTATTCCTTTGACGATATGACCAAAACGTTTAGCAGCTAGATATATAGCTAGTAATTCTCTCCTGAATACGCTATACTGAAATAAGAAGGACAGTTGTTTCAGCTGTATGCAAGTGACCATATTACTGTCAACCACAGTTTTTCAGTAATGATTTTGGAACCGGTTATTTGTTCAGCAGCTGATTAGGATTTCGCTAGTGCAGCTCTAATTCTACTCCCTATCAGGCACAAATATCACCTCTCTCGACGACAAACTTGATGAATACTGGATTCTTCGAGACCGTGATAACATTTCCTTCTCTCACACACACGCACCGGTTTTCAGACGACTGCATTTAACGCACTCGCAAATATTGTTGCCTGAATCAGTTGGATATCATTTGGTGTCCATCTACATTCAACTTCTAAATAACTAGCCAGAAATGAGCTGAGGTGTTCTTTAATGCCTATTTCATCAACGACACATTTAGCAGGCAAAGCGAAGTAACGCAATCACCACACTCCACTGATGGTTGTTTCGCAATCTCAATCATTCAAAAAGGATTCCATCCTCCACGTCTGTAACTTTGGTTCAGATATGGTTGTTTCAAACACACACTTGGTCAGACCATCAAACATGTGCACATGAACATCATTCTTATCAGGACGAGTTCCTAAGTATAATGTGGTTGAATAATATTTGAAATGACTTGCGTGATATACTTTAAATCCCATGGGTACACGTTTTTCTAACAGTAATCCTGAACTCCCTTCCTACAGTCTCCACTGGTTAGTCTAAATAATTACCGCTAACACATGTCAAAAATGTTTGATTGGGTCTCATTCATATGAATTCTTCCAAGATTCATCCAAATTCTTATGTGCCTATTCAGAGTAACTGAGGGCGAATGAATAACTACGTGTCGTTCACAACATCAGAGTCAATCGCCGCTCTAATCAACTCACATGCATAAACAACTTCAGACAGATTCTGACTTACATACTAAGTGCAAAAATTCTCTCGAAGTTTCACCGACTCTCTCAACATGTCCACACTTACGCTATTCTGTATCTATGTCTTCCGACAAACCTGGAGACCGTATCAATTAAAGCGTCACTTCCCATAGGCACTAAATGTCAAGTATCACAGCAGTGAGAAACACCTGATTCAGCAAAACATCATCTATACAAGGATACACTGAAATCCATTCATTCACATCACTGCATATAACTATGAAGACAACAACAAGTAACCGTCGTACTGGCGATAAGACTTCACATAATGTGCTACTGTCAAGCAGTCAAGAAAACTCAATATACAGTTACCATGAAAATGTGATACATGAGATGTCAATGAAGAATCGAGAAGAGATTGCTCTTATTACACCATGAATTTCAGTGGATTTTGAGTTGAATTATGACGGAGTAAATTTCAGGAGAGTATAAGTCCTGTAAAAGGCGGAAATTTCGACAATATATACAGATTCCTAATATGAACTAATGACGTTACACAACAGGTACGGATTTGAGATCTTACTCAGATTCGACACAGCACAACATGACAACATATCTAAAACACGTCGAATCACACTTGTCAATGAGACGCTACATCGAAAGTCGACGATATATATACTACTGTATCACACCACTGAATACTCACATCCAGTGGATGTCAACAAAATATTAGTGAGCAGAAATAGGAATGCAAAACAAGGTGAATATGAGAACATCTTTATTATCACTATTATTATATCACGCTGTAGAAAAAGATAATCACAATCAATGTTTACATCTATTGCACTACACACAATACAAATACAGGTGATGCGATTCTCGGCTTCACTGATTATCCCGACATATAACGGAATCCCACTGAACCTATTGGTAAAATGGAAGAAGCAACGAAAGACATTGAAAGCACTTCATACACAACAAATTCATATCAGAAATGTTTAGTCGGTCAGTCAGTCAGTTAGTTAGTTAGTTAGTTGAGCTCGAATCTCTTACCTTTGTCATTTGGATGAGTATCCTGTACCACAGCAGCAAACACTGCGATCATTTGGATGACGAAGATGACGACACCGATGGCCAATCTTGATCGTAGACTCTTCGACTGCATTCTCAGTTCTCTGGATGTTGGTTATCACACTGTCATACACGATCGGCTTCACTCCACCGTATTTATACCACTTTGTTAAGCACCAACACACCCACTCACGCATTCATGCTGACACAGAGACACACCTGACATGTGTGTGTGTATTGAGACAGGGGGAGACTTGTGAAACCAATCAGCACAGCTGTTGACATTTTGAACTGCACCAATCAAGTCACCCCCATTCTCACAAATTTTCAGTGAGAATGGATGGCGTTTTTGTATTGGTCCCAGCGGACGTCTCAGGAGACAAATGAATAAGATGAGTGCTTGAGAGAGATCAATTGTTACAAGATGTAATGGAAGATAAAGTTAATGGTCATTAGATCAGAGTGACTGACAGCTAGCATGTTTGGCGATTGTTTTATTCTTGAATCAATGACGCTCAGTTTTCACTCAGGTGTGGATTTTTCGTGTCAGGCGGTTTATGATTCATGGAGGACACTAGTGAACAACAATAGTAGAGAAGATCCACTTCCAGGGTAGAATTTACGAGGAATCACAGCAGCAGCATTTGCCATAAGTAGAAACATGGAGGGTTTCATCATGAGCTGACATCAGTTAGAGAACCACTGGAAAACCAGCTGGGAGTACTGGACAGCTGTTTCGTCCTAGTTTGGGACTCTTCAGCAGTACGCGCCCAACGGGATTCGAACCCAGGACCTTCTGGTTACGAGGCGAGCTCGTAGACCATTGAGCCACTGGGACCCGATCCAATGGTCCTTGAATTCTAACTTCTGCCAATTCACGACATAGCGCGACCATTTCGCAATGTCTTCTTCGTGAGTAACTGTCCTCATCTTCGACCTGCTGTACCCTACTGGTCACGGCTTCCCACTAGAACCCCAGGTTAACTGCCTGAATAGGGCCAGTCACTAGTGAGCATCAGATTAATTTGCAAGTATTGGTTTTGTAGGGATTTGGTTTGATTGCATGGAGGGTTTCATCATGAGCTGACATCAGTTAGAGAACCACTGGAAAACCAGCTGGGAGTACTGGACAGCTGTTTCGTCCTAGTTTGGGACTCTTCAGCAGTACGCGCCCAACGGGATTCGAACCCAGGACCTTCTGGTTACGAGGCGAGCTCGTAGACCATTGAGCCACTGGGACCCGATCCAATGGTCCTTGAATTCTAACTTCTGCCAATTCACGACATAGCGCGACCATTTCGCAATGTCTTCTTCGTGAGTAACTGTCCTCATCTTCGACCTGCTGTACCCTACTGGTCACGGCTTCCCACTAGAACCCCAGGTTAACTGCCTGAATAGGGCCAGTCACTAGTGAGCATCAGATTAATTTGCAAGTATTGGTTTTGTAGGGATTTGGTTTGATTGCATGGAAGGTTTCATCATGAGCTGACATCAGTTAGAGAACCACTGGAAAACCAGCTGGGAGTACTGGACAGCTGTTTCGTCCTAGTTTGGGACTCTTCAGCAGTACGCGCCCAACGGGATTCGAACCCAGGACCTTCTGGTTACGAGGCGAGCTCGTAGACCATTGAGCCACTGGGACCCGATCCAATGGTCCTTGAATTCTAACTTCTGCCAATTCACGACATAGCGCGACCATTTCGCAATGTCTTCTTCGTGAGTAACTGTCCTCATCTTCGACCTGCTGTACCCTACTGGTCACGGCTTCCCACTAGAACCCCAGGTTAACTGCCTGAATAGGGCCAGTCACTAGTGAGCATCAGATTAATTTGCAAGTATTGGTTTTGTAGGGATTTGGTTTGATTGCATGGAGGGTTTCATCATGAGCTGACATCAGTTAGAGAACCACTGGAAAACCAGCTGGGAGTACTGGACAGCTGTTTCGTCCTAGTTTGGGACTCTTCAGCAGTACGCGCCCAACGGGATTCGAACCCAGGACCTTCTGGTTACGAGGCGAGCTCGTAGACCATTGAGCCACTGGGACCCGATCCAATGGTCCTTGAATTCTAACTTCTGCCAATTCACGACATAGCGCGACCATTTCGCAATGTCTTCTTCGTGAGTAACTGTCCTCATCTTCGACCTGCTGTACCCTACTGGTCACGGCTTCCCACTAGAACCCCAGGTTAACTGCCTGAATAGGGCCAGTCACTAGTGAGCATCAGATTAATTTGCAAGTATTGGTTTTGTAGGGATTTGGTTTGATTGCATGGAAGGTTTCATCATGAGCTGACATCAGTTAGAGAACCACTGGAAAACCAGCTGGGAGTACTGGACAGCTGTTTCGTCCTAGTTTGGGACTCTTCAGCAGTACGCGCCCAACGGGATTCGAACCCAGGACCTTCTGGTTACGAGGCGAGCTCGTAGACCATTGAGCCACTGGGACCCGATCCAATGGTCCTTGAATTCTAACTTCTGCCAATTCACGACATAGCGCGACCATTTCGCAATGTCTTCTTCGTGAGTAACTGTCCTCATCTTCGACCTGCTGTACCCTACTGGTCACGGCTTCCCACTAGAACCCCAGGTTAACTGCCTGAATAGGGCCAGTCACTAGTGAGCATCAGATTAATTTGCAAGTATTGGTTTTGTAGGGATTTGGTTTGATTGCATGGAGGGTTTCATCATGAGCTGACATCAGTTAGAGAACCACTGGAAAACCAGCTGGGAGTACTGGACAGCTGTTTCGTCCTAGTTTGGGACTCTTCAGCAGTACGCGCCCAACGGGATTCGAACCCAGGACCTTCTGGTTACGAGGCGAGCTCGCAGACCATTGAGCCACTGGGACCCGATCCAATGGTCCTTGAATTCTAACTTCTGCCAATTCACGACATAGCGCGACCATTTCGCAATGTCTTCTTCGTGAGTAACTGTCCTCATCTTCGACCTGCTGTACCCTACTGGTCACGGCTTCCCACTAGAACCCCAGGTTAACTGCCTGAATAGGGCCAGTCACTAGTGAGCATCAGATTAATTTGCAAGTATTGGTTTTGTAGGGATTTGGTTTGATTGCATGGAGGGTTTCATCATGAGCTGACATCAGTTAGAGAACCACTGGAAAACCAGCTGGGAGTACTGGACAGCTGTTTCGTCCTAGTTTGGGACTCTTCAGCAGTACGCGCCTAACGGGATTCGAACCCAGGACCTTCTGGTTACGAGGCGAGCTCGTAGACCATTGAGCCACTGGGACCCGATCCAATGGTCCTTGAATTCTAACTTCTGCCAATTCACGACATAGCGCGACCATTTCGCAATGTCTTCTTCGTGAGTAACTGTCCTCATCTTCGACCTGCTGTACCCTACTGGTCACGGCTTCCCACTAGAACCCCAGGTTAACTGCCTGAATAGGGCCAGTCACTAGTGAGCATCAGATTAATTTGCAAGTATTGGTTTTGTAGGGATTTGGTTTGATTGCATGGAAGGTTTCATCATGAGCTGACATCAGTTAGAGAACCACTGGAAAACCAGCTGGGAGTACTGGACAGCTGTTTCGTCCTAGTTTGGGACTCTTCAGCAGTACGCGCCCAACGGGATTCGAACCCAGGACCTTCTGGTTACGAGGCGAGCTCGTAGACCATTGAGCCACTGGGACCCGATCCAATGGTCCTTGAATTCTAACTTCTGCCAATTCACGACATAGCGCGACCATTTCGCAATGTCTTCTTCGTGAGTAACTGTCCTCATCTTCGACCTGCTGTACCCTACTGGTCACGGCTTCCCACTAGAACCCCAGGTTAACTGCCTGAATAGGGCCAGTCACTGCAGCCAAATCCCCACAAAACCAATACTTGCAAATTAATCTGATGCTCACTAGTGACTGGCCCTATTCAGGCAGTTAACCTGGGGTTCTAGTGGGAAGCCGTGACCAGTAGGGTACAGCAGGTCGAAGATGAGGACAGTTACTCACGAAGAAGACATTGCGAAATGGTCGCGCTATGTCGTGAATTGGCAGAAGTTAGAATTCAAGGACCATTGGATCGGGTCCCAGTGGCTCAATGGTCTACGAGCTCGCCTCGTAACCAGAAGGTCCTGGGTTCGAATCCCGTTGGGCGCGTACTGCTGAAGAGTCCCAAACTAGGACGAAACAGCTGTCCAGTACTCCCAGCTGGTTTTCCAGTGGTTCTCTAACTGATGTCAGCTCATGATGAAACCCTCCATGCAATCAAACCAAATCCCTACAAAACCAATACTTGCATAAGTAGAAACAGTCGATTGAAAGGTGGAGAAGAAAAATGTTAAGTATAACAATGATACTAAATATTCAATGATATAAGTTAATAATATCGGTGGTGTTACCGTGAAACTACATCTACGGGAGAATAAATCAACCGCTTTTAATGCCAGTTTCACACACAGAGAACGAGTGCGAGCTATGGTTGAGTGCACATTTAATCTTTCACAATGACTTATAGTCCTATCTGGTGAGATGGAAGGAGAGTGTTGTGCGTGTAGAAGGTAGTGATACCCACGCAGCATGGATATTCCAATTCATCACGTCAGTTCAGGTGTCTGTTGACTACAACAATAACGAACTGACATAGTGGATCACATAGTGGATCAACCTGCTGACAACCTCTAATACCCTTCACAATATGACATTGTTCCTTTTCAGTGACTCAGGAAATACAAAGTAGAGCAATGAACAACAATTGAATTGCCCTGAATTAATTCATATATATTGACTTGACCAGTAAATGTGTGGGAGATCAGATTTTTCGTAGTGTATTGCACAAATACATCACATCATATTATTCCGTTAATCTCCATCTTTTTATAACACTATTCGAATTAATAAAAGTGACTTACTGTTTTTAAAATCATTAACGTGGTTACGTGTAATGATGTGAATTGAATTCAACATTTCAACATTGTTTATTATTCTTCGATTTGGCTGGTAATAGTATCTTCCATATCACTGATATTTGCGTTGAGTCACTCTGTTGCATGTGTTTGGTGTGTAAACTCGATTAACCAGGATTCAGTTTACAATCTCAATTTATCTCCACCTACCTAATAACTTCTTGGAATTTCGATTCTGTCCCAGCCACTCTACTGTGTGGTTGTGTGTTGATGCATGCAGTGCGATCGCTGAGTTTTCTTGTAAGTTACTCATCTTGTGGGATTAGTCATTCTAACCTTAGCTAAATTCTCATGTTCTGATAGTCTCACTGCTCCTGATCTACTAGTTTCAACTATGTGGTTAACATAGCTCACAGACATTGCAAGGTATTTTGTAAATTATATTATTTTCATGGAGGATTTCATCATGAGCTGACATCAGTTAGAGAACCACTGGAAAACCAGCTGGGAGTACTGGACAGCTGTATCGTCCTAGTTTGGGACTCTTCACCACCGGGATTCGAACCCAGGTCCTTCTGGTTACAAGACGAGCTCGTAGACAGCTGAGCCACCGGGAGCCGATGCAATGGTCCTTGAATTCTAACTTCTGCCAATTCATGACATAGCGCGAGAATTTGGCAATGTCTTCTTAGATGAAATACTGCCTCATCTTCAACTCCCTGTACCCTACTGGTGACCAAGTTTTATAGTGATATCAAAGGTGTAAATAGTCGGTTCGATTTCTCATTTTGGCAGTACAATTGGTTTTGATTTCGTAATTTCTCTGTCAGTTAGTCTGCAACAAAATCTGATGAATCAATCAGTCACTCAGTCAGTCAGTCTATTTGTTCTTCAGTATTCTGATTCTTCGCATTTGTATTTGTAACGTCCAACTGAGAACCACCTGTTATATACACTCACAATATGCAAGTGTAGCATATATCGCTACAGCAGTCTGGATTTCTTCTAATGTGTTCATGAACATCGAATCATCTTTCGTACGTGCAACACATAATTTTCAAATTCGACCAACAACATACTACACTAACGAGATTATTGTTTATATATCATCACCTGGTTTCGAAAGACGGTAGTCTGTCAAATAAAATGACAGGTGTCTGTGCATGAAGCTAATGAAATGACCTGTGCAGATAAACCAAATTTTCTGCGAAACTTAAGCACGATGTAATGAGGGTAAATGAATGAAGCGGCTGGTAAATCCGTCAGGAGCCAGCTAGTCGATATATTCTTTCAATGAGTGCAAAAATAAGCATGGTGACATTGAATGTGCGGAGGATGTTCGAGGCTGTCTGACACAACTTCTCAGAATGCAATACAAATGAGGAGATGCGATATAGCAGAGTGAGGACTATATGAATGAGAGTGTTCACTCCTATATGGAAACTGGAAGGTCAATAATCTACTCCAGTCACTCAGACTACAATAGACAGAGCAGTGAGTGTTTGGCTGTCGTCATGACACCAATAGCATGGAGAGCATTCATATAGTGAGAATCATTTCAATATGAGATGATGACAGCAGATTCAAGTGAGAAGAAAGGAAGAAAACGAATACACAATCTCCCCTTCTGCAGTCAACTCAGAGGAAGATTTTGATGAGTATTTCTATGGACAACTGGAAACATCAAAGTGCAAGAAGCTACAGTGATGGTGACATCAGACTTCGAATGAAGAATATTAATCGCTTACTGAAGCAGACAACACAGCAATGAGTCTCACGGTTTGTATGTGTGATCGGAGAGTTATTTGCAGATTTGTACTCATTCTGTGATTGGTTAAATAGGTAGAGCGTGTACGATCAGAAGCATACAAGGAAATTCTCGTGTGTTTCACCGGATGGAGACATTGTAAAACAGATTAAATTCTGTAGTATGGATTAGAAGCTTTTTCATATTGAGGCGTAGAAAATTACCACAGGTATGTTGAGGCCGATTTCTTGTCCAAGCAGTGTTTATGATCAAGTCGACAGCCTTCAGAGAAAACGAGGATTGAAAAGTTGGGAGGTCAACACACAATATTCGGAGGTCTCAGCACATGATCTCTCCCATCATTAAAACAAAAGCAATAGATATTTTGTAAATTAAAAGACGAAACCTGCTTTGAATAGACACTCGGGTGAGCACATTTTGAAATGACGAAATGAACTCAGAAAATCTGTATCTCACAAAGGATTGACTCTGCGTTCCTTACACGAAAGCGAGAACTGACAGGTCAGTGGAAGATTAAGTGAAGACAGGACTTCTGGCGATCACAGAAAAGATGGAGGTGACGATGTTGCCCAACCGATAAGAACAGCAAGAAAAACAAGCAGCACCAGTCGCCATCGGTGTGTGGAAAGCGAAAGGGGTTATCTCCTCTTCTTACTGACGCCAGGAGAATCATTTCAACTACGATCGACGTGAACGACCAGCTAAAATCCAACAAAGTTTGTTACAATGAAGTCCGTGTTCCAAGGAACAACAGCCGAATGATTTCAAACACTAATGCCGAGTCAGTTCTCTTATTTATTTGACATACATGGTGCTTGCAATGCTACTGGCATTTCGAATAGGCTGCAGACCTTTGAAGGTGCTTTATCATATTTGATACCTGACGTCAACCGTTCAGAATGTGGAGTCAAGCAACACGTAATGCAAGAGGCAATGTATAAGCCAAGAGACCGTGCCCAGCCAATAGGTATAAGGAAGTGAGGATAGGCTGAACATACTTTGTGGAGACTTTCAGATTTCTCATCACGTTAGAGGAGAAGATTGTATGGATTTCTCAATGACATGTTGCCCACCTGTATCGCTTACATCGAGCAAATCCACACGTATGAATTTAGAATCGATGTACCAGATATATTCGTGTATGTATAGTGATGCAGTTCAAAGATATCTTCCACACAGAACTGACCACCTTCTCAGATATAAATGAAAGTCTTTCTGCTTGACATTCTGCATAAAAACTCATCTGGGAGACAATTTTTCAGTGTGTTCGATGTCTGCTTACACAGAGTTTCGCGAAACTTCTAGTATTTAAGAAATCAAAACTGGTACCAACGTTTCATACATTTGAGTAAAATACCATGAGAAAACCTGTACTCTATTTCTCTCTCTCTCAACAACAACAACCTTGTCCTCAAACGCAAAATCTAATTAGAATAGGCACATCACATTTATTTGGTATTAGATATTCCTCAGAGTTGATAACATACATTTCACATTCCAAGTGAGTTTATGAGATTTTGAGTGATGTGATCCGGTTATTCTGTCTGAAACACATCTAATAATATCGTGGTATTTTCAATTACTGACTTTCACCAGTCCACATTATTGAATCTGTGAATCGATTTGTAAGTGTGGATGATGCCGCTATTTTCACCTAATATAAAACAACTCATTCGACGTAGAAATGTGCAACCAGAGAAATATTAGAAAAACTGAAGCTATTCTTCTCCGTATCTCAGTAGGACAATAGAAGTCAACTGGTGAAAGCCTTCGGGAAGCTAGTCAGCCTGGAAAGTTTCCTTCAAATGACAGCGCAATTGAGCATGGCGACATATATGAGCTGGCAATGTCTTCATTGAAGCGTGAGAACAAATCGGAGAAAATATGGTATGGCAGTGATAGGAATTTTTGGAGGTTAGTGGAACGGAATAACTAACCATAAAATCGATAATCAACTGATGTCATCCAAATGACCGCCGCGAACACTGTTTGTGTTGGGTGGCTCTTATGATGTGACCAACAGCTTCAAAGGAAATCCCTTCTCCAGCAGAATCATGATAACAATAGTCAGCACAAAATGTAAGAGAGTCAGATGTATGCACAAAAGGTGTCTAGAAAGAAAGCAGACGAAGAGAACAACGAAGGCTTCTACAGTCATTTGCAAGTGGCACTTGACAAGGGCTGCATTTCATCCTGTTTTTTTGCAGTCCTCTATAGCTTGGTCCACGACTCCCCCTCTCACATCATCCTCAGCAGCAGTCATTTTGTGCAATCATTCCGTATTTTCCCTTGTGCTTGTTTGTTGGGTAACAGGTTAATGGACGGTTACCAGCTGAAGTTACCATATGTTTCCCATTTCTTTCTGAACATCTGATCTTCAGTAGCGCGAGACGCAAACTTCTTGAAAAGTATGCGACCGACTGTAAATGATAATCGTGACCCACGTAACAAGACTCTTCAACATATCCTACCACTGATTTGACTTTTATATTTGGAAGCTGCACCTTATTCTCTCTGAGGAATTTAGGTGTTTATTGCTTTCCTGATTCTGATCGGCTATTGCATCCACATGCGTGCCACCTTCACTAGTGGCTGATTTGTCTAGGTGAGTTCGAGTGGCCACCTACATCAAACCTCTCTTGTTAAAAGAGATTATTGATTAATATTGGTGCACCATATTATGGATCCACTAAATTTTGTCGGTTATCGTCAAGAACGCACAATTTGTCATGTTGAGAATATGCACCGTGGATATGCTGTATAAATCACTGACGACATTTTTGAACGATCTACATTGCGTCTTCATCTTTGTAGTCAGCAACTTCGTATATTCGCTTTAGCATTTCATCACAGATTGTGGAAGTTGACACGGATAGAGAATGAACACAAATTGACGTAGAAAACAGCCTCAGTGTGAACACTAATCATAAATCTTCAGATGACTTACTTCTCGGTATATTCTGCAACTCACGTTGATTGAATGATCCAGAGACGTAAACTTGTCTGCTGGCAGATTATTCAGTCATTCAACTTTAACTTTCGTACTCACAAATCTATTTCTTAGGCTACAGTAATTCGTCCTGCAAGCTCACATGGTCTTAATTAATTCAAACAATCGGTATATCTCCTCACGCAGTCTCCACAGTGAGATGGGTTGCGTTTGGAGACGAGACTTGATTACTATGTGATGTGCAAAATCATACAAATGCCTCTGAGTATTGCGTATCTGTATTGCACCCACTAAAATATCGACGGGTACGCGTACGCAAACAATGGATCGAAATGTTATCTGAGGATTTATGTCCTAAACAAAATGCGACTTTGAAAGAAATCAAGAACCTCTTTCCAAATGGTTTGAAGCGATCACTGTCCAGCCATCAATAAGGAAATAATGGAAGCCCAATGTGAAGCTCCCAAAGAAGTGATTGACACTTACAAGTAGGAGGCACTAGACCAATCATTTGTATGTGTGTGAATATAGCTTACAAACTGTGACCAGGAAGGTCGTTGGCCAGAGGATTATGCATGCGTATTAATTTACTCATGGTTGTTACTGGAAATCCGAAGAATTGTGACTATACAATCCATAACATCGAAGAAAATATCACGAACATATTTGTGATTGCAGTCTGTCACGAAACTAGCTGGCTTACACCTTCGAAAATTCATCGGATTGTATTTGCAAAATGTTCCTATTTCTAGATTTATTTCTCGAATTTAGATACTGAGAACTATCATTTTCGAACGCCTCTCCTAATTTTGATCAGTTTATTCTATTCTGAGACACCATCATTCCTAGGTCTGTTCGCCAAGACGACGCTATAACTAGGGATAATATTTGACTTGGATTCCCTATACTGCCACTTCACCATAACAACAGTTTACGACCGCTGTGAATCAACTGGCACTGCACTTCGCCATTTGGCTGTCGAATATGATTTTTGAATGCTGGCGGCACTGTAGTTCTAAGCGTCGAATGAGTTGTCAAATCACTTAATGACTGATGATTTAGACGATGTTGGATACATTCTTAAATTCAGTGAAGTTCAGATAATTGTTGACATGCATTCCTCTACGTTTGACAATCACACATGGTGCTGAAAATCTGTTCAAGCAGAAGTGGATTACCTGAATTCTGGGAAAAGAACTACTTTCAAAACATCTCCACTTATTCCAAGATGAATATTTGGATTCACTGGAGACTGACTAAGAGCCAGTTCTTGGATGAACTTCAGTCGCATAGGGATGGCGCCAGGACGAGGTGACCCTTATTCCAATCTGCTTACTCATTTGATTTCCTAGTGGCGTGTGGCCACTCCATGTGTTGTTAGTGCTGCCTAGTTTATTCCATATGGTGATGCTGACTCTCAGACATTCAATATCTTCTGAGCTTTGTAAACATCGCCTCTCTACCTCAAAACTGATATCTACTGACAGTTTCTTCTATGTTTTCTGGTGATGCTGCTGTAGCAGCTGTATATGCTGGTCACTACAGGATTCCTTCGAGGTGATCAACCCATCCTTTATTCTGTTTACTTTAACTCTATAGTGCGTACCCTTCACTCTTTTTCTCCTGTTTCTTTACAGTTATCTCTTCACGGATAGCAAAGGCATTATCTGATGCAGAGTTGTGAGGTCTGTCTTACATCGAGTCTGCTCTACTTAAGCCGACGGTTTATTGTGAAAGCTCGTTTCGTCATTCCTAGAGCACATTTTCACATCCTAGTTCACTGTGCTGTGGATAGAATTCGGCTTGGCCTTTCACTCTTCATCCTTCCACCGGACAATCGTAGCTTATTGCGTCAGTTTCTTTGTGTTGAAGATAGTATCGGATTCTGAATGCTTGTTCATCTGACGTGAAGTCAATCTGACTTTCGGTGTTCCCATTTGGCGAAAAACTTGCAACTGTGTGCATATTCGTTTGCTCTTACACTCTCACTTGAATAATGAAATCAGTGATGGTGCAGAAGTCTGAGAATAAATCTTCTGTCTTATTCATGTCACGAAGTCAACAATTTTCGAGATGTTGTGAATTCCCTTCCTGTGTTGTCTTTTCCACGTTTGCATTCATATCACAGATTCACAGACAACTAAGAGCTGGTAGAAAAAACAGAGAATATAGGACTTCAAGCGAACATTAGGCATACGGAGGTGATGAAAATAACCAACCATCAACAACAAAAACAACAGTAACATTAACCACTTAGCTCTTTTAACAAGAGAGGTTTGATGTAGGTGGCCACTCGAACTCACCTAGACAAATCAGCCACTAGTGAAGGTGGCACGCATGTGGATGCAATAGCCGATCAGAATCAGGAAAGCAATAAACACCTAAATTCCTCAGAGAGAATAAGGTGCAGCTTCCAAATATAAAAGTCAAATCAGTGGTAGGATATGTTGAAGAGTCTTGTTACGTGGGTCACGATTATCATTTACAGTCGGTCGCATACTTTTCAAGAAGTTTGCGTCTCGCGCTACTGAAGATCAGATGTTCAGAAAGAAATGGGAAACATATGGTAACTTCAGCTGGTAACCGTCCATTAACCTGTTACCCAACAAACAAGCACAAGGGAAAATACGGAATGATTGCACAAAATGACTGCTGCTGAGGATGATGTGAGAGGGGGAGTCGTGGACCAAGCTATAGAGGACTGCAAAAAAACAGGATGAAATGCAGCCCTTGTCAAGTGCCACTTGCAAATGACTGTAGAAGCCTTCGTTGTTCTCTTCGTCTGCTTTCTTTCTAGACACCTTTTGTGCATACATCTGACTCTCTTACATTTTGTGCTGACTATTGTTATCATGATTCTGCTGGAGAAGGGATTTCATTTGAAGCTGTTGGTCACATCATAAGAGCCACCCAACACAAACAGTGTTCGCGGCGGTCATTTGGATGACATCAGTTGATTATCGATTTTATGGTTAGTTATTCCGTTCCACTAACCTCCAAAAATTCCTATCACTGCCATACCATATTTTCTCCGATTTGTTCTCACGCTTCAATGAAGACATTGCCAGCTCATATATGTCGCCATGCTCAATTGCGCTGTCATTTGAAGGAAACTTTCCAGGCTGACTAGCTTCCCGAAGGCTTTCACCAGTTGACTTCTATTGTCCTACTGAGATACGGAGAAGAATAGCTTCAGTTTTTCTAATATTTCTCTGGTTGCACATTTCTACGTCGAATGAGTTGTTTTATATTAGGTGAGGATAATGGACTAATACCTACCCACAGTGAATACATGGCATATTTAAAATCAGTTACACGGTGGTTGCTGGCAGTGTGAGTAATTTCAAGAGGAAGAGTGCATTCTTTGGAAATGAAAATAAGTAATCAGTAAAGGAACCCAGAAAGATGAACTTCCATAAGACTTGTTCTGTCATTGTGAGTCAGATGTACAGACAGGGACATAAAAATATTATCAAAATATTTTACCTCAACCACAATTTCATTCACAGAATCAATAATGCGGACTGATGAAAGTCAGTAATTGAAAATACCACGATATTATTAGATGTGTTTCAGACAGAATAACCTGATTACGTCACTCAAAATCTCATAAACTCACTTGGAATGTGAAATGTATGTTATCAACTTTGAGAAATGTCTATTTACAAATGCGTGTCTCGTGCCTATTCTAATTAGATTTTGCGTTTGGGGAGAAGCTTGTTGTTACTATTGTTCAGAGAGAGAGAAAGAGAGTATGGGTTTTCTTATTGTATTTTTCTCAGCTGTAATAACTGTTGGTTCCAATGTTGATTTCTGAAATACTAATAGTTTTGCGAAACGATTTGTAAGCAGACACCGTCCTAAATATTGTCTTCCAGATGAGTTGCAATGCGGAATTTCAAGTAGAAAGACTCTCATTTATATCCTGAGCATATGGTCAGCTCTTTGACATGCATCACTATACATACACGAATATATCTGGTACATCGATTCTAAATTCACACATGTCGATTTGCTCGATGTAAGCGATACAGGTGGGCAACATGTCATTGAGAAATCCATACAAACTTCTTCTCCAACTTGACGAAAAATGCGAAAGTCTCCACAAAGTATGTCCAGCTTATCCTCACTTCCTTATCCCTACTGACTGGGCACAGTCTCTTGGCTGATACGTGGCTTCTTGCATTACGTCTTGCTTGACTGTCCATCCCGACCAGTTGACGTCTATTATCAAACGAGGAAAGGCACTTTCGAAGGCCTGCAGCGTATTTGAAATACCAATAGGAATGAAAGCTCTTTTATTTCAAATATATAAGAGCACTGACTTGAATTCTGTGCTGGAAATCATTCATCATTTGCTGGCCTTGAGCTGGCCGTCCACGTCGATCGTAGTTGAAATGATTCTCCTGGCGTCAGTAAGAAAAGGAGATAACCATTTTTCACTTTCCTAACACAGATGGCGACTGATGCTGGTTATTGTTGCTGGTGTTCTTTTTGATTGAGCATCTGCATCACCTCCATCTTTTCTGTGATCGCGAGCAGTCCTGCCTCCACCCAATCTTCCACCTACCTATCAGTTCTCGCTTTCGTGTACGGCATGCAGATTAAATCATTTAGTCTGGGTTCATTTAGTCTGCCTCATATAAACTCATTACAGTGTTTTTCCAAGCAGGTTTCGTCTTTTAATTTACAAAATATCTATCACTTATTGCTTAATGATCGGAGGGATCATGTGCTCAGTCCTCCAAATACTGTGTGTTGACGTTTCACCTTTCCAATCCTTGTCTTCTCTGAAGGCTGTCAACTTGATCATAAATACTGCTTGCACAAGAAATCGGCCTCAACAAACCTGTGGTAATTTTCTGCACATCAATATGAATAAGATTCGAATCCTTACTACAGAATTTATTCTGATCTACAATGTCTCCATCTGGCGAAACACACGTTAATTTCCATGTATGCTTTTGATCGTAGACACCCCCTATTCATCTACTCACCGAAGACGCACAAATATGTAAATACATCTCCGATCACACATAAAAACCATGAGACCTCTTGCTGTGCTGTTTGCTTTTAGTTAGCAATTCATATCCCACATTCGAAGTCTGATGTCACCATCACTGAAGCTTCTTGCACTTTGCTATTTCCAGTTGTTCATAGAAATACTCGTCAACATCTTCCTCTGAGTTGACTGCAGAAGAGGAAATTGTATATTCTTTTTCTTCATTTCTTCTGCTGCCACCATCTCATATTGAAATGATGCTCACTATATGAATGCTCTCTGTGCTGTTAGTGTCATGACGACAGCCAAACACTCACTGCTCTGTCTATTGTAGTCTGAGTGACTGAAGTAGATTATTGACTTTCCAGTTTCCATATAGGAGCGACCATTCTCATTTATATAGTCCTCACTCTGCTATATCGCATCTCCCTATTTGTATTGCATTCTGAGAAGCTGTGTCAGACAGCCTCAAACATCCTCCGCACATTCAATGTCACCATGCTTATTTTCGCTATCATTGAAAGAATATATCGACTAGCTGGTTTCTGACAGCTCTACCAGCTGCGTCATTCATTTCGCCAGATTCCATCGTGTTTAAGTTTCGCAGACGATTGGGTTGATCTGCGCAGGTCGTTTCGTTATCCTCATGCGCAGACACCTGTCATTTACTTGACATACTGCCGCTTACCGAAACCAGGTGATGATATATAAACAATAATCTCGTTAGTGTAGTATGTTGTTGGTCGAATTTGAAAATTATGTGGTGCACGAACGAAAGATGATTCGATGTTCATGAACACATTACATGAAATGCAGATCGCTTTAGCGATATATGCTACACTTTCATATTGTGAGTGTATATAACAAGTAGTTCTCAGTTGGACGTTACAAATACAAATGCGAAGAATCAGAATACTGAAGAACAAATAGACTGACTGACTGAGTGACTGATTGATTCATCAGATTTTGTTGCAGACTAACTGACAGAGAACTTACTAAATCAAAACTAATTGTATTGGCAAGATGAAAATTGGAATCGACTATTTACACCCTTGATATAAGTATAAAACTTGGTCACCATGCTGGTAGAGTATAACTCAATTATAGATGAGATTATATTTTGATAAATCACACAGCGCGGTACAGTAATACTAACTGATGACGTTTCGAGCACAAATTATTGCTACTCATTATCACATCAAGTCTGTAAGCTAAAGGATGC
The DNA here is from genome assembly GCA_944472155.2 of Trichobilharzia szidati. Lineage (NCBI taxonomy): Eukaryota > Metazoa > Platyhelminthes > Trematoda > Strigeidida > Schistosomatidae > Trichobilharzia > Trichobilharzia szidati. The sequence continues at coordinate 144,193,142 of OX235273.1, forward strand.
GGTGGACCCGACTAAACAAATTAATAATATAATTTACAAAATACCTTGCAATAGCTGTGAGCTATGTCAACCACATAGTTGAAACTAGTTGATCGGGAGTAGTGAGATTGCCTGTCAGAACATAAGAATTTAGCTAAGGCTAGAATGACTTATCTCGCAAGGATAAGCAACTTACAAGAAAACTCAGCGATTGCACTGCATGCATCAACACACAATCACACAGTAGGGTGGGTGGGACACAATTGAAATTCTAAGAAGTAATATAGATAGCTGGAGATAGAGAGAGATTGATTACTGAATCCTGGTTCATCGAGTCTGCACACCACACACATGCAACAGAGTGACTCAACGCAAATATCAGTGATATGGAAGATTCTATTACCATTCAAATCGAAGAATAATAAATAATGTTGAAATGTTGAATTCAATTCATATTATCACATTGAAAAAAGTTAATTATTTTTAAAAAAGTTGTGTCAATATAAGATTTGATAAATGTGGTGTGATGGATTTGCGCTGTACACTTCAAAAAATTTGATCCCCCACACATTTACTCGTCAAGTCAATATACATGAAAAAATTGAGGGCAATTCAATTTTTGTTCATTGCTCTGATTTGTATTTCCTGAGCCAGTGAAAAAGAACAATGTCATATTGTGGAGGGTATTAGAGGTTGTCAGCAGGTGGAGGAGTGTTCCACTTTGTCAGCTCGTTATTGTTGTAGTCAACATACAGCTCAACTGACGTGATGGATTGGAAAGATCCACATTGTATGAGTATCACTACCCTCTACACGCACACTGCTCTCCTTGCATCTCATCAGATAGAAGCAGAAGTCATTATGAAAGTTATACATGTGCAATCATCCTTAGCCAATGTAGCCCGCTCACCCGTTTTCAGTATGTAACTGGTATCAAAAATGGTTGAATAACTCTCCCATAGTTGTTGTTTCACAGTGACAGTTGTATTTATGACAAATGCTGCTGTTGTGAATTCTCGTAAAGTCTACCCTGGAAGGTGATCTTCTTTGCTATTGTTCTTCAGTAAATTAGATGCAAACTGGTAAAAAATTCCACTCTGTATCACGACTGCTGTTCTCGACTGTAGCAAATCTGCATTCATTACTATTAAGTATAACAGATTTACACGAGTATAGATGGCGTGATATTGTAAGAATTCACTCACTGACTTTGACACGTAGTACAAACGGTTGGTTATTGTTATGTATATTTAACTTTTAAAAATCAATATACTTGTGAACTTTAATGAATTCGATATTATTCACTATTTAAGTCTGCTACTAATGTGGTGACCGACATCTATGCGAACTGCTACGACTCAACATTTCGTAATGGATTAATCTGATTCCGTCTGATCTAATGACTATTAACTTTGTCTTCCAATGCATCTTGTCACAGTTGATCTCTCTGAAGCATTTATCGAATTCATGTGTCTCCTAATACGCCCATTAGGAACACTCATTTGGACCAGTGTATTCTGGATGAATCCTAATCCATTCTATAGACAATGGATTAGGATTCATGGGTGAGGATTCTTCCTGCTCCATACATGAGGCACCTGACTGAAATCATTTTGTATCGCATGGTTGTGAAACTGAAGAAACATGTAGTTTATCCTTTTTTATCAACATTTCTCATGAGTGGAATACCCTCTCTTCTACTCAACTGGACATCAAAGTATTTAAACGACAGTTCGTTCATTCCAATGATAAATTCGATGCAGTTATCTGTACAAACAGATTTCGTTGAGTGAGATGACGCGTGACTCCTCCAGCATGAGAAGATCGATAAGAAGTGCAATTAATGACTCTACAAATCCTGTTAATATCAGCACTGGCGTTCTGTTGCATTTCGGGAACTAATAAAGAGATGTGTACCTCTCTAATCATTGTTCTGAGTAACCAGGATGGATATTGGTCGCATATCAGTGTGTCTTTTGATAAGTTTGTTGACGTCAGCTCTAAAGGAGAAAGTAATCTGTGGTCTCTCTTCCTTGAAACATACACTCCCTGAAGCAAACAATTCACACCTGAGTAAAAACTGAGTGGCGTTGATTCAGGAGTAAAACAATCGCCAAACATGCTACCTGTCAGTGACTCTGATCTAATGATTATTAACTTTCTCTTCCATTACATCTTGTAACAGTTGGTCTCTCTCAAGCACTCATCGTATTAATTTGTCTCCTGAGACGTCCACTGAGACCAATGGAAATACTCCCTCCGTTCTCATTTACAATTGGCAATATTAACGGTGATTTGATTGGTGGAGTTCAAATCGTAGACAGCTGTGCTGATTGGTTTCACAAGTCTCCACCTGTCTCAATACACACACACATGTCAGATGTGTCTCTGAGTCAGCATGAATGCGTGAGTGCGTGTGTTGATGCTTAACAAAGTGGTATAAATACGATGGAGTGAAGCCGATCGTGTATGACAGTGTGATAAACAACATCCAGAGAACTGAGAATGCAGTCAAAGAGTCTACGATCTAGATTGGCCATCGGTGTCGTCATCTTCGTCATCCAAATGATCACAGTGTTTGCTGCTGTCGTACACGATACTCATCCAAATGACAAAGGTAAGTGATTCCAGCTCAACTAACTAGCTAACCAACTAATTGACTGACCGACTAACCAACCGTTTCTGATATGAATTTGTTGTGTATGAAGTGCTTTCAATGTCTCTCGTTTCTTCCATTTTACCAATAGGTTCAGTGGGATTCCGTTATATGTCGGGATAATCAGTGAAGCCGCAAATCGCATCACCTGTATTTGTATTGTGTGTACTGCAATAGATGTAAACATTGATTGTGATTATCTTTTTTGGACAGCGTGATATAATAATGATAATAAACATGTTCTCTTATTCTCTTTGTTTTACATTATGATTCCTGTTCACTAGTATTTCGTTGACATCCAGTGGATGGGAATATTCAGTCTCATGATACAGTGGTAAATATATCATCGACTCTCGATGTAGCGTCTCAGTGATAGGTGTGATTCAACGTGTTTTAGATATGTTATCTTATTGTGCTGTGTCGAATCTGAGCAAGATCTCGAATCCCTGCCTGTTCTGTAACGTGACTAGGTTCATTAGGAATCTGTAATATTATCAATATTTCCACTTTTTACTGGACTTATAATCTCCTGAAATTTACTCCGTCGTAATTCAACTCAAAATTTTCCAGATATTCATGGTGTAATAAGAGTATCCCCTTCTCGATTCTTCATTGATACCTCATGTGTCGCATTTTCATGGTCACCTTATATAGAGTTCTCTTGACTGCTTGACAGTAGCACATTGTGTGAAGTGTTACAGCCAGTGTCACATTGACTTGTTGTTCTCTTCATAGTTATATGCAGTGATGTCAATCAATGGCTATCAGTGTATAGTTCTATAGATGATATTTTGTTAAATCAGGTGTTTTTCACTGCTGTGATACTTGACATTAGGAGCATCTCAGCTAAGTCGAAATGACGCTTTAAGTGACACGGTCTCCAGCTTCGTCCGAAGGCATTTAGACAGCACAGTGTAAGTGTAACCAATGTGAAAGGGACGGTGATCCTTCAAGAGAATTCAGAATCTGTTTGAAGTTGTGAGTGTGTGTAAATTTGTGAATGCCACGTAGGCATTCACTCGCTGGCAGTTACGCTAAATACGCACATTAGAAGTAGGATAATCTGAGAAGAATCCAAATGAATGAGAATCAGAATAACATTGTTGACATGCGTTATTGTTCAATATTTAGACTGGTATGTGGAGTCTGTAGGAGGGGAAGTCAGGATTACTGTTAGTAAAACGTGTACCCATGGGACTTGAAGTATATCATGCAAGTCATTTCAAATATTATTCAACCAAATTATCTTTAGGAATTCTTCCTGATAAGAATGATGTTTATGTGCACACATTTGATGGTCTGACCATCTGTGTGTTTGAAACAAACATATGGAGGATGGAATGCTTCCTGCCACTGTGCGTCGGTGGCACAGTGGTTAGGGCTCTCGCCGATCATGGACTTGGTCCGGGGTTCGAACCCCTACCGACGCACACCCGATATCTATGGTCGGCCTGCAAAATTTGGGCTACCGATAACCATGCTGAAAATGCCTTACTTGTACTGAAAATACGGTGTGGCATCAAGCTGTAATCAAAAAACAACCGTCAGTGATAGGTGTTGTTTGTGTTACTTCGCTTTTGCCTGCTGAATGCATTATTGTCAGTTTAATCCAGTAGAATTTATGCACTTCATTTAGCAAACATATCAAGAGATTGACAAAATAGGCATTAAAGACTTCCTGAGCGAATGTCTGGCTAGTTGTTCCGAATTTGAATGTAGATAGACACGAAATAATATCCTACTAATTCAAGAAAGAAGATTTGAGAGTGCGTGAAAAGCAGTCGTTTGAAAACTGGTGTGGATGAAAATATGAGAAAGAAATGTTAACATGGTCTAGCAGAATCCAGTTTTCGGCAAGCTTACCATCAGGAGAGGTGATGTGTCGCACCTGATAAGGAAGGAAGTTACAGTTGTACAAACAAATTGCTAATCAGATGCTGAGCAAATAACCGGCTGTGGATTGATTAGTGAAAAAGTGTGGTTGACAGTTATATGGTCACTCGCTTACAGCTGAAACAACTGTCCTTCCCATTTCAGGGTTATCTGTGTCGTTAACATGTCCACATAGACAAGCATCCTCCACTCAGATATTGTGTAAGGTATTCAGTATGACTAGACTCATCTTGTATTTTAGGCGAAAGAACCTCAGATGTTTTCCCTTCTAGTTTGATATATTTATTCAGTGAACAGCACTCTGTCAGAAAACGTTGAGTATCCACAATTTGAATTACTAATTACCAAAATCTCAAGCCGATTTCAGTTTAGAGCCGCCGTAACATACATATGTATACACCACATAATGAATTATTATCACACTGTTACTTGATTCGTTTCGCGAATAGCTGCAAGTTTCCAATTCGCCTTATCATTTTCTGAATAATTTCGCCATAATACCGAACAATTAAACACTGGATTCACATAGCAATTACACTTAACGGTGTCATTTATTACATTGCTGTGACGCAGTTTATTATTCATCATCGTATTATACTTTCACTATGTAATTGAACGTTGATTTAGTTATCACTCTAAAGATTGAGTGATAACAATTGGTAAATTGCACTCGCTCAACTTTCGAATTTCGATTACTGCGAGAATACACGTCCGTACTCCTTCTCAAGTACACTTTCATTTACTTTGTGGATGTCGAGCAATCACAACGATGGGAAATAATAATAGAGGCGAAGAAACACAAGGATATTTGTGTTATCTAGTGCTTTCTAACAACTTATGGTGGTGGGAAATGAAAAGGCAGACTGTCGGTGACGACTGCAGTTGCTGGCCAACACCTGTCCCACAGTCGTCTCTTCAGGGTGACGGGAGCACAATTCTTGGTAGATGCTGGCACAGAAGTTAGTGTAGTCCGCTTAACACACTCGGTGAACGTTTACCGCTGAATTCTGAATTAGTAGCTAAGGCTGTGAACAACTCTACTATAAACACTTCTGGAACTAGGAGACAGAAACTTGATTTCGGTCGCAGTATACCATTTGAGTGGGAGTTCGTCATTTCCAGTATAACCTCTTCTTTCATTGGAATAGATTTTCTTCAGCACTACGAATTGCTAGTCAACTCTAGTCACCATAGATTGATAAATAGCAGTCGCAAACAACGAATTTCAGGCATCTCCATCGATGTCGATAGCATCCGCTTGATGGTAGCTACATCAGATCACTTATCCATGTACAACATTTCGCTAAAGCAATTTCCTGAACTCACACAAAGCGATTATTCCACAGATTCTCTCAAACACAATGTAACGCATCACATTGTCACTAGAGGTCCACCTGTCGCAGCAAAGCCACGTCGTTTAGATCCAGCTAAACTGCAAATAGCAGAAGAAGAGTTGAACAGGTTGTTGGATCTAGGAATAGTGCGACCATCAAACAGCCCATGGTCATCACCACCTCATATGGTACGAAAGAAGAACTCAACGGAGATGCGATAATGTGGGGATTACCGAGCTTTGAATAAGCAAACGATAGCAGATAGATACCTGATTCCACATATCCATGATATTTTACATAGCACGGTAGGTGATCAGGTATTTTCCAAAATTGACCTCGTTCATGCATACCAGCATGTACCTGTCGAACACAAGTAAATCCTCAAAACTGCGAAATCCACTCCACTTGTGTTATTCGAGTTCGTCCGTCTGCCATTTGGTTGAAATAATGCAGCACAAACATTTCAGAAATCCATCGATAATGTCTTGCACGACCTCACATTCACTTGTGCATACATCGGTGATATACTGGGTCGAGTTTGAAAAATATATACTGTACGCACGAAAAGTGATCCCACCTTCATGAACTCTTTATATGAAATCCAGACTACTTTAGCGATATACGCTACACTTCCATATTAAGAGTGTACATAGCAAGTAGTTCTCAGTTGGAGGTTACAAATAGAAATAAGAGGAATCTGAATGCTGACAGACAGATTGGCCGACTGCCTGACTGATTGACTCATCAGATTGTGATGAGGATTATTAGACAGGGGACTACTAAATTAAAACTATTGCAATGCCAAAATGAAAATTGGAACCAACTATTTACACCTTTGAGCAAACTACCATGAGAATATCTATACTCTCTCACTCTCTCCCTCAACAACAACTACAAGCTTCTCATCAAATCCAAAATTTAATTGGAATAGGCACATCACACACACATTTGTAAATAGATATTTGTCAGAGCTTATTAATTACAACTCACGTTCTTGAAAGGTGTGGTTGTTTTATCGATATATTCTCCATCATTTCACAGTGAGTATTTCAGCAGTACTCTGAAGAGCATCACGAATAAGGTTTTTGTGTTTCTCTTCAGTGCTCCAAGCTAAATATTGTACAGATAGAATTTGAACACATCACCTGCACACTGAGACTTGTGCGAAGCATAATATTTGACATTCATATCACAGATTCGCAGAAAACTAACAGCTGGCAGAAAAACAGAGAAGATAGGAATTCAAGCGAACATTGGGATGACGGAGGTGATGGATATAAACAACCATCAACAACAACAACATTAATCACTAATCTCTTTTAACAGGAAGGGTTAGATGTAGGTGGTCACTCGCACTCACCTAGACAGAACAGCCTCCAGTAAAGGTGGTGCGCATGTGGATGCAATAGTCGATCAGAATCGTAAAGGCAATGATCACCTGAATTCCTTTGACGGAATAAGGTGCAGCTTTTCAATATAAAAGTCAATTCAGAGCTAGTATGTGGTGAAGAGACTTGTCACGTGAGTCACGATAATCATTTACAGTCAGTCTCAGAAGTTTTAGGTGGATTACGTCTCTCGCTACTGAGGATCAGATGTTCAGAAAGAAATGAGAAACAGACGATAACTCTGGCTGTGAACCATCCATGAACATGTTACCCAACAAACATGCAGAAGGAAAATACGAAAGGATTGCACAAAATGACTGCTGCTGAGGATGATATGACAAGAGGAGTCGTGGGTCCAGCTATAGAGGACTGCGAAATACAGGATAAAATGCAGCCCTTGTCAAGTGCCATTAGCAACTGACTTAAGAATTCTTCGTTGTTCCCTTCGTCTGCTTTCTTCCTAGACACCATTTACGCATACCTTTAACTCTCTTACATTTTCCGCCGATTGATGTCATCACGATTCTGTTGGAGAATGAATTTAACTTAAAACTGTCGGTCACATCATAATAGCAATACAACACTCAGGGTATTCGCGGTAGTCATCTGAATGACTTCAGTAGATTATCGATTCTATGGCTAGTTATTCCATTCCACTAACCTACACAAATTCCTAGCACTGCTATACCATATCTTCTCTGTTTTGTTCTCCCACCTCAACGACATTGCCAGATCATATATGTCGACATGCTCAATTGTGCTGTCATCGGAAGAAAACGTTCTAGGCTGACTAGCTTCCCGAGGGCTTTCACCAGTTGGCTTCTTTTGTCCTACTCAGATACAGAGAATAATAGCTTCAGTTTTTCTAATATTTCTCTGGTTGCACGTTCCTGTGTCGAATGGGTTGTTTTACATTAGGCGAAGATAACGGCATCATACACACTTACAAATCGATTCACAGAATCAATAATGCGGACTGATGAAAGTCAGTGATTGAAACTACCACTAGATTATTAGATGTGTTTCAGACAGAATAACCTGACTACGTCACTCAAAATCTTATAAACTCACTTGGAATGTGAAATGTCTGTTATCAACTCTGAGAAATATCTAATAACAAATAAATGTGGTGTGCCTATTCTAATTAGATTTTGCGTTTGAGGACAAGGTTGTTGTTGTTGTTAAGAGAGAGAGAAAGAGAGTACGGATTTTCTCATTGTATTTTACTCAGCGGTATAAACTGTTGGTTCCAATGTTGATTTCTGAAATGCTAATAGTTTTGCGAAACGATGTGTAAGCAGACACCGTGCTAAGTTATGTCTTCCAGATGATTTGTAATGCAGAATGTCAAGTAGAAAGACATTCATTTATATCCTGAGAAGGTGGTCAGTTCTTTGACCTGCATCACTATACATACACAAATATATCTGGTACATCGATTCTAAATTCACACATGTTGATTTGCTCGATGTAAGCGATACAGGTGGTCAACATGTCATCGAGAAATCCATACAAACTTCTTCTACAACGTGATGAAAAATGCGAAAGTATCCACAAAGTATGTCCAGCCTATCCTCACTTTCTTATACCTATTGGCTGGGTACAGTCTCTCGGCTGATACGTTGCTTCTTGCATTACGTCTTGCTTGACTGTCCATCCCGATCAGTTGACGTCCAGTATCAAATGTGATGAAGCACCTTCGAAGGCCTGCAGCCTATTCGAAATGCCAGTGGCATTGCAAGCACAATGTATGTCAAATAAATAAGAGATTTGACTAGAAGTTAGTGATTGAAATCATTCGGTTGCTGTTCCTTCATTGTAATAAATTTGCTGGTTTTTAGCTGGTCGTTCATGTCGATCTTAGTTGAAATGATTCTCCTGGCGTCAATAAGAAAAAGCGATAACCACTTTCGCTTTCCACGCACCGATGGCGACTGGTGCTGCCTGTTGTTGTTGGTGTTCTTTTTGATTGAGCAACATCATCACCTCCATGTTTTCTGTGATCGCCAGAAGTCCTGCCTCTACCCAATCTTCCACTGACCTGTCAGTTCTCGCTTTCGTTTACGGAACGCAGAGTAAATCTTTGGTGAGATACAAATTTTCTGAGTTCATTTCGTGTGATAGATATATACTTATCTCAGTGTCGTTTTAAAAGCAGATTTCGTCTTTTAATTTACAAAATATCTATCACTTATTTCTAAATGATCGGAGGGATCATGTGCTGAGTCCTCCAAATACTGTGTGTTGACGTTTCACCTTTCCAATCCTCGTTTTCTCTGAAGGCTGTCGACTTGATCATAAACACTGCTTGCACAAGAATTCGGCCTGAACAAACCAGTGGTAATTTTCTACACCTCAATATGAATAAGCTTCGAATAATTACTACAGAATTTATTCTGATCCACAATGTCTCCATCTGGTGAAACACACGTGAATTTCCCTGTATGCTTTTGCTCGTACACACCTTCTCTATTCCCTCAATGATCGAAGGCATACAAGTCTGCAAATACTTCTCCGATCACACATGCAAACAGTGAGACTTATTGCTGTGTTGTCTGCTGTTAGTCAGCGATTCATATCCCTCATTTGAAGCCTCAAGTCCTTATCACCTAAGCTTCTTGCACTTTGCTGTTTCCAGTTGTCCATAGAAATACTCATCAACATCTTCCTCTGAGTTGACTGCAGAAGAGGAAATTGTATATTCGTTTTCTTCCTCTCTTCTCAGTTGAATCTGCTGTCATCATCTCATATTGAAATGATTCTCACTATATGAATGCTCTCTGTGCTGTTGGTGTCATGACGACAGCCAAACACTCACTGCTATCTCTATTGTAGTCTGAGTGACTGGAGTAGATTATTGACTTTCCAGTTTCCATTTAGGAGCGACCACTCTCATTCATATAGTCCTCACTCTGCTATATCGTATCTCCCCATTTGTATTGCACTACGAGAAGCTCTGTTAGACAGCATCAAACATGCTTCCCACATTCACTGTCACCATGCTTATTTTTGCTCTCATCGAAAGAAGACATCGACTAGCTGGTTTCTGATGGATCTACCCACTACGTCATTCATCCCCCCTCATTCCATCGTGTTTAATTTTCGCAGACGATTGTGTTGATCTGCACAGGTCATTTCATTAGCCTCATACACAGACACCTGTCATTTACTTGACATACTACCGACTATCGAAACCAGGTGATGATATATAAACAATAAACCCGTTAGTGTAGTATGTTGTTGGTCGCATTTGAAAATTATGTGGTGTACATACGAAAGATGATTTGATGTTCATGAACACATTAGATGAAATCCAGATCGCATTATCGATATATGCTACACTTGCATACTGTGAGTGTATGCAACAAGTAATATTCAGTTGAACGTCACAAATACATAAAACGAAGAATCCGAAAACCGACCAATTGACTTACTGACTGAGTGACTGATTGATTCATCAGATTTTGTTGCAGACTAACTGACAGAGAACTTAGGAAATCAAAACTAATTGTATTGCCAAAATGAGAAATCGAACCGACCATTTACGCCTTTGATATAAGTGTAGAACTTGGTCACTGTGCTGGTAGAGTACAACTCCATTATAAATAAGATTTCATTTTGATAGCTCACTTAGTGGTGTACACTTATATTAACTGATGACGTTTCTAGCAGAAATTATTGCCTCTCATAATCACATTAAGTCTGTAGGCTAAAGGATCCGGTGGACCCAATTAAACGAAATAATATAATTTACACAACACCTTGCAGTGAAAGTGACCAGTGTCAACAGCATAGATCAAACTACTAGATCAGGAGCAGTGAGATTATCAGAACATGAGAATTTAGCTAGGGTTGGAATGACTAATCCCACGAAGATAAGTTACTTGGAAGAAAACTCAGCGGTCTCACTGCATGCATCAACACACAACCACACAGTAGGGTGGATGGGACAGAGTCAAAATCCCAAGAAGTTGTAAAGGTATGTGGAGATAGAGAGACATTGGATACTGAATCCGCGTTCATCGAGTCTATACACCGAATACATGCAACAGAGTGACTCAACGCAAATATCAGTGATATGGAAGATATTATTACCAGTCAAATCGAAGAATAATAAATAATGTTGAAATGTTGAATTCAATTCACATTATAACATTGAAACAAGTTACTTATTTTTAAAATAGTTAGTCGCTTTTATAAATTCTCATAGTGTTATTAGAAGATAGGGATTATCGGGATAATGTGATGCGATGTATTTGCGCTATACACTTCGAAAAATCTGATCCTGAGCCACTGAAAAAGAACAATGTCATATTGTGGAAGGCATTAGAGGCTGTCAGCAGATCGAGGAGTGTACCGCTATGTCAGATTGTTGCTTTTGTAGTGAACAGACACCTGAACAGATGTGATGAATTGGAAAGATCCATATTGTATGAGTATCACTGCCCTCTACACGCACAACCCTCTCCTTGCATCTAATCAGATAGGATTAGAAGTCATTATGAAAGATTACATGTGGACTCAACTTTAGCGAATTTAGCCCGCTAACCCGTTTTCTGTATGTAATTGGCATCAAAATTGGTTGATTTACTCTCCCATGTTTGTAGGTTCACGGTGACACTATCCACATTATTAACTTATACATTTGTATATTTAATATCATTACTATCTTTATTCTTATCATTTTTCTTCTCCACCTTTCATACTACTGTTTCTACTTATGACAAATGCTGCTGTTGTGAATTCTCGTAAAGTCTACCCTGGAAGTGGATCTTCTTTGCTATTGTTCTTCAGTAAATTAGATGCAAACTGCTAAAAAAATTCCACTCTGTATCACGAGTGCTGTTTTCGAATGAAGGAAATCTGCATATATTACTGTTAAGTATAACAGATTCACACGAGTATAGATGGCGCGTCATTGTAAGAGTTCACTCACTGACTTTGACACGTAGTACAAACGGTTGGTTATTGTTATGTATATTTAACTTTTAAAAATCAATATACTTGTGAACTTTAATAAATTCGATCTTATTCGCTATTTTAGTTTGCTACTAATGTGGTGACTGACGTCTATGTGAACTGCTACGACTCAACATTTCGTAATGGCTTAATCTGATTCCGTCTGATCTAATGACTTTTAACTTTGTCTTCCATTGCATCTTGTCACAGTTGGTCTCTCTAAAGCATTCATCGTATTCATGTGTCTCCTAATACGCCTATTAGGAAGACTCATTTGGACCAGTGTATTCTGGATGAATCCTAATCAATTTTCTAGACAATGGATTAGGATTCATGGGTGCAGATTCTTCCTGCCCCATACATGAGGCACCTGACCGAAATCACTTTGTATCGGATGATTGGGAAACTGAAGAGACGTTTAGTTTATCCTATGGATGCACGTTTTCTATCAACATTTCTCTTGAGTGGAATATCCTCTATTCTGCTCGACTGGGCATCAACGGATTCAAACGACAATTCGTTCATACCAATGATAAATTCGACGTAGTTATCTATACAAACAGATTTCATTGAGTGAGATGACGCTTCACTCCTCCAGCATGAGATGGTCGATAGGAAGTGCAATTAATGACTCTATAAATACCGTTAATATCAATACTGGCGTCCTGTTGAATTTCGTGAACTAATGAAAACATTTCTACCTCTCTAATCAATGTTCTGAGTAACCAGAATGGATACTGGTCGCATAATAATGTGTCTATTGATAAGTCTGTTGTCGTCAACTCTACGGGAGAAAGTAAACTGTGGTCTCTAACTTGAATCGAACACCTCCTGCCACGAAAAATTCACACCTGAGTGAAGACTGAGAGTCATTGATTCAGGGATAAAACAATCGCCAAACATGCTAGCTGTCAGTAACTCTGATCTAATGACTTTTAACTTTGTCTTCCATTGCATCTTGTCACAGTTGGTCTCTCTGAAGCATTCGTCGATTTCATGTGTCTCCTGATGCGGCTATTAGGAACACTTATTTGGATCAGTGTATTCTCGCTGAATGCTAATCCATTCTATAATAAATGGATTAGGATTTATGGGTGCGGATTCTTCCTCCCTTATACATGAGGCACCTGACAGAAACCATTTTGTATTGGATGGTTGGGAAACTGAAGAGACATGTAGTTTGTCCTATAGATGCAGATTTTCTGTCAGCATCTGCCCTAAGTGGAATATCATCTCTTTTTCTTCTTCTCAACTGAGCATCAACGGATCAAAACGACAATTCGTTCATACCGATGATAAATTCAATGCAGTTGTCTGTAGAAACAGATTTCATTGAGTGAGATGATGCTTCACTCCTCCATTATGAGAAAGACTATAGGAAGTGCAATTAATGACTCTATAAATACCGTTAATATCAATACTGGTGTTCTGTTGAATTCCGTTAACTAACAAAGAGATTTGTACGTATCTAATCAATGTTCTAAGTAACCAGGATGGATATTGGTGGCATATCAGTGTGTCTATTGATAAGTCTGTTGTCGTCAACTCTACAGGAGAAAATAATCTGTGGTCTGTCCCTTGAATCAGACACCAACTGCCGTGAACAATTCACAACTGAGTGAAGACTGAGTGGCGTTGATTCAGGAGTAAAACAATCAGCAAACATGCTAGCTGTAAGTGACTCTGATCTAATGACTATTAACTTTCTCTTCCATTGCATCTTGTAACAGTTGGTCTCTCTCAAGCATTCATCGTATCCATTTGTCTCCTGAGACGTCTACTGAGATCAATAGAAATACGCCCTCCGTTCTCATTTAACATTCGTAAAAATGGATGTTACTTGATTGGTGGAGTTCAAATCTTGGACAACTGTGCTGATTGGCTTCACAAGTCTCCACTTTGTCTCAATACACACACATGTCAGATGTGTCTCTGTGTCAGCATGAATCAGTGAGTGGGTGTGTTGATGCCTAACAATGTGGTATAAATACGGTGGAGTGAAGACGGTTGTGTATGACAGTGTGATAACCAACATCCAGAGAACCCAGAATGCAGTCGAAAAGTCTACGATCTAGATTGGCCATCGGTGTCGTCATCTTCACCATCCAAATAATAACAGTGTTCGCTGCTGTGGTACATGATACTCATCCAAATGACAAAGGTAAGTGATTCGAGCTCAACTAACTAACTAACTGACTTACTGACTGACTGACCAACTAACCATTTCTGATATGAATTTGTTGTGTATGAAGTGCTTTCAATGTCTTTCGTTTCTTCCATTTTACCAATAGGTTCAATGGGATTCCGTTATATGTCGGGATAATCAGTGAGGCCGTGAATCGCATCACCTGTATCTTTTATTGGATGTAGTGCAATAGATGTAAACATTGATTGTGATTATCTTTTTGGACAGCGTGATATAATAATGATAATAAACATGTTCTCGTATTCACCTTGTTTTGCACACCGATTTCTGCCCACTGATATTTCGCTGACTTCTAGTGGATGTGAATATTCAGTGGTGTGATACAGTAGTAGATATATCGTCGACTCTCGATGCATCGTCTCAGTGATTGGTGAGATTCGACGTGTTTTACATATGTTATCCTGTTGTGGTGGGTCGAATCGGAGCAAGATCTCGAATCCCTGCATGTTGTGTAACGTCATTATTTTGTATAAGGTACCTGTATATATTGTCGAAATTTTCGCCTTGTGTCCACATTTTACCGTACTTATACACCCCTGAAATTAACTCCGTCATAATTCAACTCAAAATCCACTGAAATTCATGGTGCAATTTGAGCAATCTCTTCTCGCTTCTTCATTGACATCTCATGTGTCGCATTTTCATGGACACCGTATATTGAGTTCTCTTGACTGCTTGACAGTACCACATTGTGTTAAGTCCTATCGCCAATGACACGTTCACTTTTTGTTGTCTTCATAGTTGCATGCAATTCGTGAAACACAGTGGTGTGTATGAATGGATTTCATTGTATCGTTGTATAGATGATATTTTGCGGAAGGAGGTGTATCTCACTGCTGTGATACTTCACATTAGGTGCATCTCAGCTTAGTCGAAATGACGCTATTATTGACACGGTCTCCAGCTTTGTCCAAAGACCTTTAGACAGCATAATGTAAGTTTAGCCAATGTGAAAGAGTCGTTGGAACTTAAAGAAAATTTTTCACATTTAGCATGCAAGTCAGAATCTATCTGAAGTTGTTTAGGCATGCGAACTGATTTGCACAGCTCTGATAGACGCAAGGGTATTCCCACTCTCACAGATAATTTGTCTTATCACCTTTAAATTTCGTTGGAAGAAATTCCTCAACACTTGTGTTGAAAATCCGAATCCCCTGATTTTTCCTGAGTGCTGAATTGCTTCAAACTGATTTCAGGGTGTTGAAACTTAAACTTGCCTTCCTGATCCTGGTTTTCACATCTTCATCTATCATCATCATTGTATCCTTTAATTCCTACAGGAACATAGGGCTTCAGCCGTGCGTCTCCATTGCGTTCTGTTCTCTGTTAGAGTTTTCACTTGGCTCCAAGTCTGCCCACACGTTTTCATCTCCTCTTCACATGACCTCCTCCAAGTCACCCCTGCACTGACGACCAACTCGCCGCTTCCCTTTTGGGTTCCACTCGGGCGATGGCTTGTCTAGTGATGTCACTTGATGGTTTCCTCAGAGTATGGCCTCCAATCCACCTCCATTTCTTCCTGCTTATTTGTTTCACAATCGGTTCCTGGTTGGTTCGCTCATTGCCAGAGATCTCTGTTGCTGATCTTTTCTGGCCATCTGATCTTGAGTATTGAGCGAAGACAACTGTTAATGAAGGTCTGTAGTTTGTTTGAGATGCTCTTTATGACGCGCAGTGCAAGTCTCTAATCCGTATAGTAAGTGGCACTGACTTCACATTGGAGTTGAAAATCCGGATCTTATTTTTGATGCTGAGTGCTGTTGACCTCCACACAGGCTTGAGAGTAGTGAAAGCTTGTCTTGCTTTTCCGATTCTTGCTTTGATATCCTCGTCAGTTCCGCCTGTAGTTGAAACGATGCTTCCAAGGTAGGTAAGAGAGGTTGTTTCTTTCAGGTTCCTCCCATTTATGCTGATTGTTGTCAGTTGTTGTTGCTGTTGTTGTTCTTGTCCAGGAATCTTCATTGCCTCTGTCTTCTCTATGTTCACCTGAAGTCCTATCTTTGATGCTTCTTCTGCCAACTTGTTGCTTTTCGCTTGCATGTCTTCCAGTTTGTGGGAAATCAGACATATATCATCGGCGAAGTCCAGATCCTCCAAGTTTTTTGTGTGTGTCCACTTTATGCCTGTTTCCTCATTGCCCGCCGTTTGTCGCATTATCCAATCTAATGCAATCAGGAAAATCATTGGCGATAGTAGGCAGCCAGCTTGTCTTACTCCTGTCCTCACTTCGAAGGGTTCCGTAAGTTTCCCGTTGTGGATTACTTGTCATGCAGCATTGTCGTATAGCTATTGGATGAGATGTTTTATTGTCGGCGGCACCCCGTAGTAGCGAAGTATTTTCCAAATCACCTCTCGATCGACGCTGTCAAAGGCCTTTTCAAAGTCAATAAAGTTGAGATAGAGAGGTGACTGCCACTCCAAGCTTTGTTCAATGATGATCCGTAGTGTGGCGATGTGATCAATGCATGACTTGTTTCTCCTGAATCCAGCCTGTTCCTGTCGAAGTTTTTCATCCAGGGCATCTTCATCCGCCCCGACCATATTTGAAGCGATGCTTCCAAATCCGATGAACGGAAGAAGTAATCTCTGTCAAATTACTCCAATTCATAGTGATTGATGTTGGCTGTTGTTGCTGTTGGTTGGTTATCTTCATCACCACCTGTTTTAAAACAATGAAATTGTTTAATACATTTGTCTTGATTTCGTCACTTAATCTGAGAGGGTGATGATGATAATGCTGTTGGTTTTGGAGTGGGTGCTGAAACGAGCTAGAATTTCGTCGTAGTCCATCATCATTCCTATTCATATAATTCAGATTCTATTTAATGTGAAGTTCTTCGCATATGGCAGGTTCTGTTTGATCCCTGAGGTCCCATTTCTGGATGATTTCAATATTGTCACAATGAATTTTCTGGCCTGATTCTATGACTGCTTCTTGTTCATAATCTATCACTTCGAATGTAGCATTCCCTTGCCGTTGCCGAATGGTGACCTATGAGTTCAGTAGCACATTGAAATTGCACTCTGCTCTCCGCAGTCTTTCCTATCAAGCTCCATATTTGCACAAGAGACTCTCATTTCACTCCTCACCTGAGATCTCCTCTATGTTTATCTAGAACACTCAACTCACTGTTTCCCATTCAGATTTCACTCGGCGACCTGGCGTTTCATGTCACCATATGATCCATTTAGCATATGTCAAATACTCCCCCCATCTCCTTATGCATATCTTTTGGATGATACATTCTTGCTTCATTCATCGTAAGGGTTCCTTGTTTCTTGGCCTATTTTAGCTGGCCATCTATTTGTTCAGCACAAGGAAAATGCAGCTGTTGATTGTAGTCTACAGTAGCCTGCTGGAGGTGTACTTTGGTGATGGCCGTGTCAAGTCTCTGAATCATATAGACATTGGTGTTAAAGATTCTCAATCGTATTCCCTGTGTACTGTGCAGTGGTTTACACACTGATTTAAGAGTGACGAGGATATGTTTTACTACTCTGATCCTGCTTTTGAAATCCTTATCCATACTGCCCACAGTTGATAAGATGCCATCGAGATGAATGACAGAGGTAACGATTCCTATGTTTCTCTGGTTATTAGTGATTCCGCTTTCTCTTGGTCGAATATCAGTAAAAAAACAACCAAATTACCTTTCTTTAATGCGTCGATGGCACAGTGGTTAGGACTCTCGCCGACCATGCACATGGCCCGGGGTTCGATCACCTGCCGGCGCACACCCGGTATCTATGGTCGGCCTGAATTTGGGCTACCGATATCCATGCTGAAAGTTCCATACTTGTACTGAAAATACAGTGTGGAATCAAGCTGTAAATCAAAATAAAAATAAAATGAAAGAATACTCGAGAAACAGTGTGTTGTGAGTTTTAGCACAAATATAAGGTGAGTGGAAATGCAACCCCATGTACAAGACACATCGAATTTTCGGCAAACTATTCAGTACCGAGAGTGAGGTGCACTCACGATAATAATATTGATTATTATTACTATTATTATTATTATAACAATCATTGTGGACTGGACATTTAATGGTAAAAAACATGAGAATTCGTAACAGAATCTTTATTCAGAATTAGGTATCTTTCTGTATTGAGAAATTATGTACACCATATCTGCAAATCGTCATTCGCACAGATCTTCTGTGTAATGCCACTTCTACCCTTCGTATTGTGTTATGTTTCTTTGTCTTATTTTCGCCTCTTCCATGTTTAGCCGCAACGTTAAATCATTTGCTCTCTTTCTCGTCGAATCTCTTCATCTCTCCGCTATTTGATGAACGTCTCCAAATACACTACTGATAAAGCTTGATAGATGGTTACAGGAAATCGGCAGGAAGCCTTGAACCCAGGTTTCATGCTATTTGCCATTCACTAGTCAGCAAGGCATGACTGCAACACTCAAGGAACTCAAGTCCCTTCTGAGATTCGAAACCATGTCACAAAGCACTGCAGTCAGAGACGTTACGACTGAGTTATTCGGCCTCGCGATTAGCCTCCTGTATGACTATATTGGATAATTACATTGGTCACTAATAACCAATGTGATGTGTCTAGTCCTTTATTCAGTGCAGACTGAATTCTATCAGTCAGATTTGCAATGTGGTCAGTGGTAATGACTGTGATTGCAGTACTCACTGGGTGATGCGAGTTCAAATCTCACAATGAACATGAGTTCCTTCAAGGTGGCAGATACGCCTTACTGACTGGTGAGTGCCAACTAGCAGGAAACCTATATCCAAGGCTTCCTGCTGACTGCCTCCAACCATCTAACAGCAATAATTCAAACTGTACTGTGATGGGAAGCTACCCAGAATGGTGGCTACATTGCAAACCTGACTGATAGAATTCAGTCACACTACTTACTAGTGTCCAATCAAAACACATTCAAATATTGAATTTACAGTGAAAAATGAAAATGATGGGAGGTTCCAAATCCTTGACATTGCCATGCAGCGCCTAGAAGACGGTAGTCTCCAGAGGTCAATTCACCGAAAGCCCATATGGAATCGACGATCCCCACATTTAAATAAAGCAAGAACAACACTTTTCGCAGAATAAAATGGTACCATCATTTTAATAGCATTTTTTCAATTATCTTTAAATGAGCACTAGTCAAGACTCTGTGCTACATAGATAGGAGAATATGGTGTGTGGAGGAATTAGAGGAGGAATTTATGGTTCTCGAAAAGATGTTGAAAAACAACTGTTTAATGACTTTGTATACAATTCAAAGTGGATCCGACAATATCGGAATATGTAAGTGACAGTTCTAGTGCTTGTGATTTGGAAATCTGCATTGCATTATCCGCCAGCTGAAAAGAGTGATCACACGCATCAGAGTTAGCTTAGATGGTCAAATAAGAAAAGTAGATATGAAGACATGTGGAGGCAATATCAGCTACGATGTAGTTGTGCTTAGCTTATCAAGAGACTTTGATAGACGGTCAACTTCGTGAAGAATGTGTTGTTATTTCATTGATTTTGAGTTTATACTGTGGTGAGAGCTGTCTACTAGCCAAATTGGTAGACAGTAATTTACGTTAATATTTACGTTCCCAAGATTTGTCGTGAGAAAATGTGAACAAAGGTTGACTTTGCGTAGGCGGATGCAGTTAACATGTAGAGGATTTGACATTCAAGAAACAGTCACAAATAGATGAAAGATTAACTTTACGTGAGAAACAACCAGTCGGAAGACTGTGTTTGTTTGCTTAAATATACATAGTAATGTACATGAAAATATATCAATATGCGTTGATTTCCTTAATAAATGATCTGTTGCCTGACTCTTGCCTTCTGTTGTTACAATGCTACTTATACCAAGTAAGTAGTATAGCACTGTATTTTGTTTACGTTAATAAAAATTATTTTCGCATTATTGAATACATGTTATTATTATTTATTATTATTTCCTTTAGTTCCTAGAGGAACATAGGGCTTCAGCCATGCGTCTCCATTGCGTTCGGTTCTCTGCTAGAGTTTTCACCTGGCTCCAGGACTGCCCACATGCTTTCATCTCCTCTTCACATGATCTCCTCCAGGTCACCCTTGGACGACCAACTCGTCGCTTCCCTTTCGGGTTCCACTCGAGGGCTTGTCTAGTGATGTCACTTGTTGGTTTCCTCAGAGTGTGGCCAATCCATCTCCATTTCTTCCTGCCTATTTGTTCCACATGTACACAGCACAGATTTTTCAGTCAAATTCAACGTTAAAATATCTCAAATTCGTACACGGTATTCACGTAAAATAGAGTTTGGCGGTACAGCGTATGACTCTGAATCGTTTCATCGAAATCAATATTTCAGTCTCGTCATCTTGTAGAAGTACTGTGTATTGCATTCACAATGGGGCTAGAATCTCTGTGAGCTCATATAACAGTCGAAAAGGAAAATGACGTCCTCTTCACAGCATCTCACTCATCTCATCCCCCGACACACGCAGATTTCCAGTAGAGCAATGGCTTGACGCGCGGCGACATGCCACGTTCAGCGCATCAGGTTTCGATCCAGAACATTTTTCGAACTACTGTTTCTTGATTGATTCGTTGCCACATGAATGTTTCTTGCTGCTAATTATTTCTCATTTCTCACAGCTGAAGCCCTATGTTCCTCTAGGAATTAAAGGAAACAATAATATAATAATAATCACTTAGTAAGCAGCAGAATGGAATATGTGAAATTGGAAACACAAGCCCACATTATCATCCTACGCTTGTTACTTTTGCTTCCTTGAGGTTGAAAATTACTGTCACTCCATAAGAATATTCACAACTAGTGAAAGCAAGAGTGATGTTCAACAACACGATTTATCTTTACGCATGCATGAGAAGGGCATATTCCAATGTCTGGGAATTCGCTGATTGTGTTGTTTGCACCGATGTCATTTTCCAAGTCAAATCTAATACATTTTACATGAGAATGAAAAATAGTAAGGTAGACCTCCTCACTTCGGAATATATATACTCATCCAAATCAATGTATGCGCCCTCTCCATAGAAATAATTCACTCAAGTCTTTTCCTTTCAATGGCAGTCGACAGTAGCATGGATAGCACATCCAGGATTATGAGAGGTGTGATTACCAGCCACTGACGTAGACATCTTCAAGATATTCTGTGTGTACCCTGAAATTCGTCTCTCACTCACACCTTCACAATGATATTAAATGTCACGGATACACACTTATCCCACTCTTACACACTAGCTTTCACCAACCATGCCACGAATATTAAAAATAATCTATAGTAGCAAAACTAGCGACTTTCAGGTTATCACTGAATGAAGTTCAGTCAGTGATGTTTCGTAACTACTGTGAATTCGCCATTATTTGCCATCTCCAACCAGTGTGATTGGGGATTGCACACAGAACATCCTAGACTGACATGGTCACAGCAACCAGACAATTACACGAATATGTGAAGGTCACTTCCTTAGAATCACTCAGTTCACACAGGAACTAAGTGATAGTGTCACGAATTTATCTCTGTCTGTTACTCCTCATCTCTCAACTATTGATCAGCACTGACCAGCCAGATAATCAATCATAAATACAGACACAATTAAGGAGGATAGAAACATGTCAAGTGACTTCAGCACACATCAATATTTTTGGACCTAGTTGAAGAGGTTACGAAAAATATAATAAAGTGTTTCTTGGCCTGATACCATTTGGAACAACAAAGTCGTTAGCGGCCACAGGGACGAAATAGCTATAATTTGAGAAGAGAAAACTGTCCCAGAATCCGAATACTTGGAAGCTATCTATGAATTTCAAAGCGTGTCAGTGTCTAGTGCAGTAGTTAGTACCGAAGTGTGACGACCGAGGATGAAGAAAAACGATTCAAGGTATTATATTTGTGAGGATTGACACAAATAAAAGACACTTTCTATTTTGGAACCTTACATTCAAATCAGACTTTTCCTTACAAATAATGTTGTCCGACTTGATGTGATAGCACACCATGAAAGCAGAGTAGAATGTGAAACATAAGGAAAATTCGCTTGTGATAAATATGAGAAGATGAGAGCGGTTCGAATGCATAAAATGTCATCCCTTCATCGATAATCGGACAATAGTGATGTTTGAGGACAACTTCGGCTAATTGGTGGTGAATACAAACTGATGCTGATTGAACATGTGTGATCAAAGCCATGGTTTGTTTGCATTCTAGTTGAATCCAATTTGAATAAAACAAGATGCTTAGCGAAGCGACACTTTTCGGGGAGAGGTAGAACAAATATTGTTGCACCATAATGTGGATCCAGTAAATTAATTCAATTCTCGTCAAGTACGCACAAAATGTTATATTGAGAAAATGCACCATGCATACGATGCGTAAATTACTGACGACATTTTTCAACGAGCTACCTTCCGTCTTCATCTTTGCAGTCAGCAACCTCATCTATTCAATTTAGGACGTTATCACAGATTGTAGAAGTTGACATTGGTGAAGAATGTTCAAAGAGTGGCTCAGAGAACAGCCTCAGTGTGTACACCCACCATAGAAACTCAGACGACTTACTTTCCAGCATATTCTGCAGCTCACGTAGACTGAATGATTCAGAGACGTGAAGTTGTCTGCTAGCAGACTATTGAATCATTCACCTTTAACTGTCGTACTCACAAATCTATTTATTCGGCTACAGTAGTTCGTCCTGCAAGCTCACATGGTCTTAATTACTTCAAGAAATCGGTATATGTTCCCACGCAGTCTTTACAGTGGGATGGGTTGCGTTTGTAGACGATACTTGATTACTCTGTGATGTGCAAAATCATACAAATACCTCTGAGTATTGCGTATCTGCATCGCACCTCCTAAATATCTAAGGTTTGGCATCTGCAAACAATGCATCAGAATGCTCTCTGAGGTTTTATCGCTGAAACTAAGTGACACCTAGAAAGAAATAAAGAACCTCTTGCTAATTCAAAATTAGACAGTTGGTTTGTAGCAGTCACTTGCCAGGCATCAATAAGGCTTAATGGAAGCCCAATGTACCACTTCCAGAGAAGTGATTGACACTTACAAGTAGGAGACACTAGACCAACCATATGTATGTGTGTAAATATATCTGACAAACTGTAAGAAGGAAGGTCGTTGACCAGAGAACTACCCATGCGCATTAATTTACTCATTGTTGGTAGTGGAAATGCGATGAATTGTGACTACACAATCCATAACATCGAAGAAAATATCACTGACATTTATGTGATTGCACTCTGTCAGGCATCAAGTTGACTTACACCTCGAAAATTAATCAGATTGTATTTGCAAAATATTCATAATTCTATACAAAATTCTCGACTTTAGATACTGAGAACCATCATTTTCGAACGTCTCTCCTAATATTATTCAGATTATTCTATTCTGAGATACCGTCATTCCTGGGTCTGTTGGCCGGGACTGTAATGTAACTAGGAATAACATTTGACTTGGATTCGGTTCACTGCCACTTCACTGTAACAACAATATACGACCATTGTGAATCAACTGGCATTCTGCATCATCATTTGGCTGTTGAACGAGATTTACAAGTGCTGGTAGCGTTCATGTTTGAAGCGTCGAGTGAACTGTCAGGTCACTTCATGACTGACACTCTTGGAGACCTACTCAAAGTCAATGAAGTTGAAGTAATAGATTGACCTACATTCCTCTACGTATAGCAATCACTCGTCGTGCTGAAAATCGGTTCAAGAATAAGTAAATTTCCTGAATTTTGAGAAAACATTTGCTTTCAAAACATTTCCACTTATTCCAATATGATGATTTTGATTCACGGGAGACTGACTAAGAGGTAGTTCTTGCGTGAACCTTAGTCGCATTAAGATGGCACCAGGACGAGGTGACTCTTATTCCAATCTGATTACTCGTTTGATTTCCTAGTGGCATATTGCCACTCCATGTGTTCTTAGTGCTGCCTAGTTTATTCCATATGGTGAGGCTGACTCCCAGACATTTAATATTTTCTGAGCTTCGCAAATATCGCCTTTCTACCTCAAGACTGATGTTTACTAACAAAGTCTTCTGCGTCTCCTAGTGATATTTCTGTAACAGCTGTATATGCTGGTCACTACACAATTCTTTCGAGGTGATCAACCTATCGTTTATTCTGTTTTCCCTCACTCTATAGAGGGTTCCCTCCACTATATTTCATCTGTTTCACTTAAATTGATCTCTTCATGGATGGCGAACGCATTATCTGATGCAGAGTTGTGAGGAATTCAAGCGAACATTGGAAAGACGGAGGTGATGGATAAAACCAACCATCAACTACAACAACAACATTAATCACTAATCTCTTTTAACAGGAGGCGTTAGATGTAGGTGGTCACTTGCACTCACCTAGACAACTCAGTCTCCAGTGCAGGTGGCACGCATGCGGATGCAATTACGAATCAGAATCAGGATGGCAATGAACACCTAAATTCCAATGAGGGAATAAGGTGCACCTTTCAAATATAAAAGTCAAATCAGAGCTGGTATATGATTAAGAGACTTGCCACGTGAGTCACGATTATCATTTACAGTCGATCGCATACTTTTCAAGAATATTGCGTCTCTCGCTACTTAAGACCAGATGTTGAGAAAGAAATGGGAAACAGACGGCAACTCAAGCTGGTGACCATCCATGAACATGTTACCCAACAAACATGCACAAGGAAAATTCGAAAGGATTGCACAAAATGACTGCTGATGAGGATGATATGAGAAGGGGAGTCATGGAGCCAGCTATAAACGACTGCAAAATACAGGATGAAATGCAGCCCTTGTCAAGTGCCACTTGCAATTGACTGTAGAAGTCTTCCTTCTTCTCTTCGTCTGCTTTCTTTCCAGACACCTTTTGTGCATACATCTAACCGTCTAACATTTGGCGCTGAATATTGCTATCACGATTCTATTGGAGAATGGATTTCAATTGAAGCTGTTGGTCACATCATAAGAGCCACTCAACACTCTGTGTATTCGCGGTGGTCATCTGATTGACGTCTGTATATTATAGATTCCATGGCTAGTTATTCCATTCCACTAACCCTCACAAATTCCTAGCACTGCTATACCATTTCTTCTCTGATTTGTTCTCACGCCTCAACGACATTTCCAGATCATTTATGTCGCCATGCTCAGTTGTGCTATCATCGGAAGAAAACCATCTAGGCTGACTAGCTTCCCGATGGCTTTCACCAGTTGACTTCTTTTGTCCTACTCACATGGGGAGACTAATACCTTCAGTTTTTCTAATATTTCTCTGGTTGCACGTTTCAACGTCGATTGGGTAGTTTTATATTATGTGAAGAAAACGGCATCATACACACTTAAAAATCGACTCACGGAATCAATAATGTAGACTGGTGAATGTCATTAATTAAAAATACCACCAGATTATTAGTTATGTTGAGACAGAATAACCTGATCACATCACTCAAAATTTCATAAACTCACTTGGAATGTGGAATGTATGTTATCAACTCTCAGGAATATCTAATAACAAAGAAATGTGGTTTGCCTATTCCAATTAGATTTTTCGTTTGAGGACAAGGTTATTGTTGCTGTTAAGGGAGAGAGAAAGAGAGTACAGATTTTCTTATGGTATTTTAATCGAGGGTATGAAACGTTTGTTCCAATGTTGATTTCTGAATTACTAGTAGATTTGAGAAACTCTGTGTAAGCAGACACCGTCCTCACTGAAGAATTGTCTCCCAGATGAGTTGTAATGCAGAAAGTCAAGTAGAAAGACCTTCATTTATATACTGAAAAGGTGGTCAGTTCTATGTGGAAGATAACTTTGAACTGCATCACTACACATACACAAATATATCTGGTACATCGATTCTAAATTCACACATGTCGATTTGCTCGATGCAACATGTCATTGAGAAATCCATGCAAACTTCTTCTCCAACGTTATGAAAAATGCGAAAGTCTCCACAAAGTATGTCCAGCCTCTCCTCACTTCCTTATGCCTATTGGCTGGGCACAGTCTCTTGATTCATACATTGCTTCTTCCATTACGTAATGCTTGACTCCACATTCCGACCGGTTGACCTCCAGTATCAAATGTGATGAGGCACCTTCAAAGGCCTGCTGCCTATTCGAAATTCCAGTGACATTGCAAGCACTATATGTCAAACAAATGAGAGAACTGACTCGAAATTAGTGTTGTGCTGTTCCTTGGAACACTGACTTCATTGTAATAACCTTTGCTGGCCTTTAGCTGGTCGTCCACGTCGATCGTAATTGAAATGATTCTCTTCGCGTCAGTAAGAAAAAGAGACAACCATTTTCGCTTTCCACACACCGATGGCGACTGGTGCTGCCTGTTGTTGTTGGTGTTCTTTTTGATTGAACAACATCATCACCTCCATGTTTTCTGTGATCGCCGGAAGATCTGCCTCTACCTAATCTCCCACTGACCTGTCAGTTCTCGCTTTCGTGTACGGAACGCAGAGTAAATCCTTGGTGAGATAGAGATTTTCTGAGTTCATTTCGTCTGCACAAAATGTGCTCATCCCAGTGTTTATTTAAGAGCAGGTTTTGTCTTCTAATTTGCAAAAAATCGATCACATATTTTCTAATGTTTGGAGCGATCATGTGCTGAGTCCTCCAAATACTGTGTGTTGCGCTTCCAACTTTCCAATCCTCGTCTTCTCTGAAGGCTGTCGACTTGATCATAAACACAGCTTGCACAAGAATTCGGCCTCAACAAACCTGTGGTAATTTTCTACACCTCAATATGAATAAGCTTCGAATCCTCACTACAGAATTTATTCTGATCTACAATGTCTCCATCTGGTGAAACACACGTGAATTTCCCTGTATGCTTTCGCTTGTGGACACTCCCCATATTCACCTACTCGCCGGAGGCGTAGAAGTCTGGAAATACATCTCCGACCACACATAAAAAGTGTGAGAATTACTGTCATGCTGTCTGCTTTGAGTTATCGATTCACATCCCTCATTCGAAGTCTGATGTCACCATCATCTAAGCTTCTTGCACTTTTCTGTGTCCAGTTGTCCATAGAAATACTCATCAACATCTTCCTCTGAGTTCACTGCAGTAGAGGAAATTGTATACTCGTTTTCTTCCTTTCTTCTCAGTTGAATCTGCTGTCATCATATCACATTGAAATGATTCTCACTGTATGAATGCTCTCTATGCTGTTGGTTTCATCACGACAGTCAAACACTCACTGCTATCTCTTTTGTAGTCTGAGTGACTGGAGTGGATTATTTAGTGTCTTTCCAGTTTCCATTTAGGAGTGACCACTCTCATTCATATAGTCCTCACTCTGCTTTACCGCATCTCCCCATTTGTACTGATATGTGGGCAGATCTGTCAGACAGCTTCAAACATGCTTCACACATTCAATGTCACCATGCTTACTTTTGCTTGTCCGTGGTGGTCATCTGAATGATATGAGTAGATTATCGATTTTATGGCTAGTTATTCCACTCCAATAAACTACACAAATTCCTAGTACTGCTATACCATATCTTCTCTGATTTGTTCTCAAGCCTCAACGACATTACCAGAATATATACGTCACCATGCTCAATTGTGCTGTCATCGGAAGAAAACCGTCTAGGCTGACTAGCTTCATGGAGGCTTTGACCAGATGACTTCTTTTTCCTACTCAAATACGGAGAATAATAGCTTCAGTTTTTTCCAATATTTCTCTGTCTGCACGTTTCTGTGTCGAATGGGTTGTTTTACATTAGGTGAGGATAATGGCCTCATACCCACTCACAGTGAATACATGGCATATTTAGAAAAAGTTACATGTTGGTTACTGATAGGATGAGTAATTTGAAGAGCAATAGTACATTCTATTCACATGAAAATAAGCAATCAGGAAAGGAACTCAGAAAGATGAACTCCCACAGGACTTGGTTTATCATCGAGAAGCAGATGTACAGACAGAGACATAAAAATATTATCAAAATATCTTACCTCAACCACAAATTGATTCACATAATTAATAATGCGGACTGATGAAAGTGAGTAATTGAAAATACCACCAGATTACTAGGTATGTTTCAGACAGAATAACCTGATTACATCACTCAAAATCTCATAAACTCACTTGGAATGTGAAATGTATGTTATCAACTCTGAGGAATATCTAATAACAAAGAAACGTGGTGTGCCTATTCTAATTAGATTTTGCGTTTGAGGACAAGCTTGTTGTTCTCACTAGACAGATAGAAAGAGAATACAGATTTTCTCATAATATTTTACTCAAGGATATGAAACGTTTGTTCCAATGTTGATTTCTGAAATACCAGTAGATTTGCGAAACTCTCTGTAAGCAGACACTGTCCCCACTGAAGAACTGTCTCCCAGATGAGTTGTAATGCAGAATGTGAAGAAGATAGACTTTCATTTATATCCTGAGACGTTGATCAGTTCAATGTGGAAGATGTCTTTGATCTCCATCACTATATTTTTATTTCCTTCACTTTCCCCAGTGAAACATATGGCTTCAAGCTAGTGGCTTGAAGTTTCTGTAGCAGTGTTTATTTTACAGGATGCGGTTGCTAGCCTCATGCCCAACCTTTCCCCTTCACCAGCGATATTTCTGGCTTAGGGAGGTAAAGGAGTGCGTCGGCCGGGGATCGAACCCTGGACCGTATGCATGGTCGGCGAGAGTCCTAACCACTATGCCACCGACGCACGCATCACTATACATACACAAATATATCTGGTATATCGATTCTAAATTCACACATATCCATTTGCTCGATGTAAGCCATTCAGGTGGGCAACATGTCATTGAGAAATCCACACAGACTTCTTCTCCGACGTGATGAGAAATGTGAAAGTCTCCACAAAGTATGTCCAGTCTATCCTCACTTCCTTATGTCTATCGGCTGGGGACCATCTCTTGGCTTATACATTGCTTCTTCCATTACGTGTTGCTTGACTCCACATTCCGACCGATTGACGTCCAGTATCAAATGTGATGAAGCACCTTCAATGGCCTGCAGCCTATTAGAAATGCCAGTGGCATTGTGAGCACTATGTATGTCAAATAAATAAGAGAACTGACTCGAAATTAGAGTTTGAAATCATTCGTCTGCTGTTCCTTGGCACACGGACTTCATTGTAATAAGCTTTGCTGGCCTTTAGCTGGTCGTCCTAGACGATCGTAGTTGAAATGATTCTCCTGGCGTCAGTAAGAAGGGGAGATAACCACTTTCGCTTTCCACACACCGATGGCTACTGGTGCTGCCTATTGTTATTCTTGGTGTTCTTTTTGATTGAGCAACATCATCACCTCCTTCTTTTCTGTGATCGCCAGAAGTACTGCCTCCACCCAATCTTCCACTGACCTGTCAGTTTTCGCTTTCGTGTACGGAACGCAGAGTAAATCCTTGGTGAGATACAGATTTTTTGAGTTCATTTCTTCTGCCCAAAATGTGCTCATCCGAGTGTCTATTTAAAAGCAAGTTTCGTCTTCTAATTTAAAAAATATATATCGGTTTGTCCTAATGATCGAAGCGATCATGTGCTGAGTCCTCTAAATACTGTGTGTTGACGTTTCACCTTTCCAACCCTCATTTTCTTTGAAGACTGCCGACTTGATCATGAACACTGCTTGCACAAGAATTTGGCCTCAGCGAACCTGTGGTAATTTTCTACACCTCAATATGAATAAGCTTCGAATCCTCGCTACAGAATTCACTCTGATCTACAATGTCTCCCTCTGGTGAAATCCACGTGAATTTTCCTGTATACTTTTGCTCGTACACGTTCCCTCTATTCACCTAACCACCGAAGGCCTTCAAATGTGGAAATACTTCTCCAGTCACACTTACAAGTCATGAGGCCTCTTGTTTTGTTGTCTGCTTTATGTTAGCTACTCATATCCCTCATTTGAAGTCTGATATCCACATCACTTAAGCTTCTGGCACATTGCTGTTTCCAATTGTCCAAATTGTACAGATACTCATCAACATCTTCCTCCGAGTTAACTGCAGAAGAGGAAATTGTTTTTCCTTTTTTTACTTTCTTCTCAGTTGAATCTTGCTGCCATCATCTCATATTGAAATGGTTCTCACTATATGAATGCTCTCTATTCTGTTGGTGTTATGACGACAGCGAAACACTCACTCCTATCTCTACTGTGTGCGTCGGTGGCACAGTGGTTAGGATTCTCGCCGACCATGCACATGGTCCAGGGTTCGATCCCCTGCCGGCGCACACCCGATATCTATGGTCGGCCTGCAAAATTGGGCTGCCGATATCACATGCTGAAAATTCCATACTTGTACCAAAAAATCAAGCTATAGTAAAATAAATAAAATAAAATACTGCAGTCTAAGTGACTTTAGCAGATTATTGTCCTTCCAGTTTACATTTAGGAGCGACCACACTCATTTATATAGTCCTCACTCTGCTATATCGCATCTCCTCATTTGTATTGCAGTCTGAAAAGCTCTGTCAGACATATAAGTATATAAGTATAAAACTTGGTCACTGTGCTGATAGAGTATAACTCCATTATAGATGAGATTTTATTTTGATAAATCACACAGTGGTGTACAGTAATAATAAATAATGACGTTTCGAGTACAAATTATTGCCACTCATAATCACATCAAGTTGGTAGGCTAAAGGATGCGGTGGACCCAACTAAACAAAATAATATAATTTACAAAATACCTTGCAATGAATGTGAGCTATATCAACCACATAGTTGAAACTAGTAGATCAGGAACAGTGAGACTATCAGAACACAAGAATTTAGCTTAGGTTAGAATGACTAATCCCACGAAGAAAAGTAACTTACAAGAAAACTCAGCGATTGCACTGCATGCATCAACACACTACCACACAATAGAGTGGATGGGACAGAGTCGAAATTCCAAGGAGTTATATAGGCAGGTGGAGATAGAGCGAGATCGGCTACTCAATCCGCGTTCATCGAGTCTACATACCGAACACATGCAACAGAGTGACTCAACGCAAATATCAGTGATATGGAAGATTTGATTACCGTTAGTCAAATCGAAGAATAATAAATAATGTTGAAATTAATGAATTCAATTCACATCATAACCTTTAACCAGGTTAATTATTTTTAAAACTTTTAGTTGCTTTTATAAATTCTCATAGTGTTATTAGAAGATGGAGATTATTTGAAAATGTGATGTGATGTATTTACGATTGACATTTCAAAATATCTGATCCTCCACACATTTACTCGTCAAGTCGATGTATATGAAAAATTGAGGGCAATTCAATTGTTGTTCATCGCTCTGCTTTGTATTTCCTGAGCCAGTGGAAAAGAACAATGTCATATTGAGAAGGGTATTAGAGGTTGTCAGCATACCGAGGAGTGTTCTACTATGTCAGCTGTAAACTGTTGTAATCAACAGACATCTGAACTGACGTGACGAATTGGAAAAATCCATATTGTATGAGTATCACTACCCTCTACACGCACAACCCTCTCCTTGCATCTCATCAGATAGGACTAGAAGTTATTATGAAAGATTACATGTGGACTCAGCCATAACTCGCCCGTGTTCTGTATGTAGCTGGCATCAAAAATGGTTGATTTACTCTCCCATAGTTGTAGTTTCACGGTGACACTATCCACATTATTAACTTATAATTTTGTATATTTAATGCCATTACTATCGTTATTCTTATCATTTTTTCTTCTCCACCTTTCATACTACTGTTTCTACTTATGACAAATGATGCTGGTGTGAATCCTCGTAAATTCAACTCTGGAAGTGAATTTTCTCGGATATTGGTGGTCAGTAAATTAGATGCAAACTGCTGAAAATCCCACAATGTATCACGAGTGCTGTTTTCGAATGAAGCATATCTGCATTCATTACTATTAAGTATAACAGATTCACATGAGTACAGTTGGCGCGTCATTGTGAGAGTTCACTCACTGACTTTGAAACGTAGTACAAACGGTTGGCTATTGTTATGTATATTTAACTTTTAAAAATCAATATACTTGTTAACTATAATAAATTCGATCTTATTCACTATTTCAGTTTGCTACTAATATGGTGACTGACGTCTGTGTGAACTGCTACGACTCAACATCTCGTAATGGCTTAATCTGATTCCGTCTGGTCTAATGACTATTAACTTTGTCTTCCATTACATTTTGTCACAGTTGGTCTCTCTGAAGCATTCGTCGATTTCATGTGTCTCCTGATGCGCCTATTAAGAACACTCATTTGGACCAGTGTATTCTGGATGAATCCTAATTCATTCTCTGAACAATGGATTAGGATTCATGGGTGCGGATTCTTCCTGCCCCATACATGAGGCACATGACCGAAATCGTTTTGTATCGGACGGTTGGGAAACTGAAGAGACGTTTAGTTTGTCCTACAGATGCAGATGGTCTATCAACATTTCTCTTGAGTGGAATATACTCCCCTCTACTCAAATGAGCATCAACGGCTCCAAACGACCATTCGTTCATACCAATGATACATGCGATGCAGTTACCTGTACAAACAGATTTCGTTGAGTGAGATGACGCTTCACTCCTCCAGCATGAGAAGCTCGATAGAAGTTCAATTAATGACTCTACAAATACTGTTAATATCAGTACTGGCGTTCTGTTGAATTTCGTGAACTAATGAAGAGATGTGTACCTCTCTAATCAATGTTCTGAGTAACCAGGATGGATATTGGTCGCATATCAGTGTGTCTATTGATAAGTCTGTTGTCGTCAACTCTACAGGAGAAAGTAATCTGTGGTCTCTTTCTTGAATCATACAACGCCTGCCGCGAACATTCACACCTGAGTGAAGACTGAGCGTCATTGATTCAGGAGTAAAACAATCGCCAAACATGCTAGCTGTCAGTGACTCTGATCTAATGATTATTAACTTTCTCTTCCATTACATCTTGTAACAGTTGGTCTCTCTCAAGCATTCATCGTATTCATTTGTCTCCTGAGACGTCCACTGAGACCAATAGAAATACGCCATCCATTCTCACTGAAAATTGGTGAGAATGGAGGTGACTTGATTGGTGCAGTTCAAATCGTGGACAGCTGTGCTGATTGGTTTCACAAGTCTCCACCTGTCTCAATACACACACATGTCAGATGTGTCTCTGTGTCAGCATGAATGCGTGAGTGGGTGTGTTGGTGCTTACCAAAGTGGTATAAATACGGCGGAGTGAAGACGATTGTGTATGACAGTGTGATAACCAGTATCCAGAGAACTGAGAATGCAGTCGAAGAGTCTACGATCTAGATTGGCCATCGGTGTCGTCATCTTCGTCATCCAAATGATCACAGTGTTTGCTGCTGTGGTACACGATACTCTGCCAAATGACAAAGGTAAGTGATTCGAGCTCAACTAACTAACTAACTGACCAACTGACTGACCGACTAACCATTTCTGATATGAATTTGTTGTGTATGAAGTGCTTTCAATGTCTTTCGTTTCTTCCATTTTACCAATAGGTCCAAATGGATTACGTTATACAGGGGGATAACCAGTGAAGCCGAGAATCGCATCACCTGTATTTGTATTGTCTGTAGTGCAATAGATGTAAACATTGATTGTGATTATCGTTTGTAAAGCGTGATTTAAAAATAATAAACATGTTCTAGTATTCACCTTGTTTTGCATACCGATTTCTGCTCACTAATATTTCCTTGACATCCAGTGGATGTGAATATTCAGTGGTGTGATACAGTAGTAGATATATCGTCGACTCTCGATGTAGCGTCTCAGTGACAAGTGTGATTCGACGTGTTTTAGATATGTTGTCCTGTTGTGCTGTGTCGAATCGGAGCAAGATCTCGAATCCGTGCCTGTTGTGTAACGTGAGTAGGTTCATTAGGAATCTGTATATATTGTCGAAATTTTCTCCGTGTGTCGGACTTATACTCTCCTGAAATTTACTCCGTCATAATTCAACTCAAAATCCACTGAAATTCATGGTGTAATAAGAGCAATCTCTTCTCGATTCTTCATTGACATCTCATGTGTCGCATTTTCATGGTCACCGTATATTGAGTTCTCTTGACTGCTTGACAGTAGCACATTGTGTGAAGTCCTATCTCCAGTGCCACGTTCACTTGTTGTTGTCTTCATAGTTGTATGCAATTCATGAAACACAGTGATGTGTATGAATGGATTTCAGTGTATCGTTCTATAGATGATGTTTTGCGGAAGCAGGTGTTTCTCACTGCTGTGATACTTCACATTAGGTGCATCTCAGCTTAGTCGAAATGACGCTGTAATTGACATGGTCTCCAGCTTTGTCGAAGACATTGAGACAGCATAGTGTAAGTGTAGTCAAGGTGAAAGAGGCGTTGAAACTTTTAAGAGAATTTTTCACAACTAGTATGCAAGTCAGAATCTATCTGAAGTTGTTTAGGCATGTGACCTGATTTGCAGTGCTCTGATCGACGCGAGGGTATTGCCACTCTCACAGATAATTTCTCTTATCACCTTTAAATTTCGGTAGAAGAAATTACTCGACACTTGTGTTGAATATCCGAATCTCGTAATTTTCCATGAGTGCCGAATAGCTTCTAATTGATTTCAGGGTGTTGAAACTGAAACTTGCCTTCCTGATCCTGGTTTTCTCATCTTCATCCTTCCTGACCATATTTGAAGCGATGCTTTCGAATTCGATGAACGGAAGAGGTAATCTCTGTCAAATTTCTCCAGTGCATAGTGATTGGTGTTGGCTGTTGTTGCTGTTGGTTGGTTATCTTCATCACCTCCGTCTTCTCTATGTGCAATTGAAGTGCTGTCTTTGCAGTCTAACTCTTCTACCAGTTGGTTGAATCCCGCCTGTAAGTCTTCGGGTTTGCCTCACCTCCGACATAATTCATCCGCGAAATTCACTTCGAATAGTACTGAATAGCAGAAGTAATATCAATACTAGTAAAATTACTGAATATTGACAAATTCAGCATTATTTCATTTTATTCCTTCACGTTCCCAGTGGAACATAGGGCTTCAAGCTAGAGGCTTGAAGTTTCTTAGCAGTGTTTATTTTTACAGGATGGGGTTACTAGACTCATGCCCATCCTTTCCTCTTTACCAGCTTTGTATTTCTGGCTTAGCGAGGCAAAGGAGTGCGTCGGCAGACCATGTGCATAGTCAACCAGCGTCCTAGCCACTGTGCCGCCGACGCTCAGCAATAATGAGGCTATAATTGTGATAGGGGTTTGGAAGTTGCAGTCACACGAGAAGTCTTTACTCCCTATTCTTTCGAATGCAACGTTATCCTTAAGACTCATTAACAAACTGACTACCTAATTAACAACCTTTTTGTATTTCCCCATGAGTGAAAACCAAAATCATATATATCTCGGTATTTACTCACGTTTCGCTATTCAATGATGCTAAGAGCTTCATCCAACCAGCAATAATACAGCAGAATTCACGAAATCTCTGCTCATCTGCAGAAACTTAATCACACTTCTTCAGCATGAGGTAATTTTAACGTTGTTATCAAGTTGGTCGATTGGTAAAGAAAACAAGCTCATGTGTAGACTGTTGGATTCGATAAGTGCGTGAAATAGTCAAACCAGCATGTCTTAAAACAATGAAATTGTTTAATACACTTGTTTTGATTTCGTCACTTAATCTGAGAGGGTGATGATGATGGTGGTTGTGGGTGCTGAAACCAGGTGGAATTTCGTCGTAGTCCATCATCATTCCTATTCAGATAATTCAGATTTTATTTAATGTGAAGTGCTTCGCATGTGGAACGCTCTATTTGATCTCTGAGGTCCCATTTCTGGATGATTTCAATATTGTCACAATGAATTTTGAGGCCTGATTCCATGACTGCCTCTTGTTCATCATCTATCACTTCGAATTTAGTATTCCCTCGCGGTTTCCGAATGGTGACCCAGGAGTTCAGTTGCACATTGAAATTTAACTCTGCTCTCTTCAGTCCTTCCTATCTAACTCCATATTTGCATACAGGCGGTAATTTCCTCTTCACCTGAGATCTCGTCTATGGTAATCTAGAACGCTGAACTCACTGTCTGTCATTCAGGTTTCACTCGACGACCTGGCGTTTCATGTCACTGTATGATCCATTTAGCATAGATAAGTAAAATACGCCCCCATCTCCTTATGCATATCTTTCAGATGACACATTCTTGCTTCATTTATCGTAAGGGTTCCTTGTTTCTTGGCCTATTTTAGCTGGTCATCTATTTGTTTAACACAAGGGAAATTCAGCCGTTGATTGTAGTCTACAGTAGCCTGCTGCAGGTGTATTTTGGTGATGGTCGTGTCAAGTCTCTGAATCATATAGAAGTAGTTAATTGACATTGGTGTTAAAGATTCCCAATCGTATTCCCTGTGTACTGTGCAGTGGTTTACACACTTATTTAAGAGTGACGAGGATATGTCTTACTACTCTGATCCTGCTTTTGAAATCCTTATCCTTACTGTCCACAGTTAGTATGACGCTACCTATATGAATGGCAGAGCTGACGATTCTTTGATTTCTCTGGTTGTTAGTGATTCCGCTCTCTCTTGGTCGAATACCAATCAGTAAAACAACAACCCTACCCTTATTTAATGAAGGAATACTCGAGAAACAGTGTGTTGTGAATTTGAGCACATATAAAATGTGGGTGGAAATGCTACCCCACTTATAATACACATCGAATTTTCGGCAAACTATTAAGTACAGAGTGTGAGGTGCACTCACAATAAAAATATTGATTATCGTTATGATTATAACAATCATTGTGGACTAGACATTTAATGGTAAAAGGCATGATACTTCATAACGGAATCTTTATTCGTAATTAGGTATCTCTCTGTATTGAGAAATTATATACACCATATCTGCAAATCGTCATTTGCACAGATCTTCTGTGTAGTGCCACTTCTACCCTTCGTATAGTGTTATGTTTCTTTGTCTTATTTTCGCCTCTTCCATGTTTAGCCGCAACGTTAAATCATTTGCTCTCTTTCTCGTCGAATCTCTTCATCTCTCCACTATTTGATGAACGTCTCCAAATACACTAGTGATAAAGCTTGATAGGTGGTTACAGGCGATCGGCAGGAAGCCTTGCACCTAGGTTTCATGCTATTTACCATTCACCAGTCAGCAAGGCATGGCTGTAACATTCAAGGAACTGATGTCCCTCCTCATATTCGAAACCACGTCACACAGCGCTGCAGTCAGAGACGTTTCCACTGCGTTATGCGCCCTTACGGTTGACTGACTGATAGAATTCAGCCCGCACTAAACAAAGGACCCGATACGTCACACTACT
This sequence comes from Trichobilharzia szidati, assembly GCA_944472155.2. Lineage (NCBI taxonomy): Eukaryota > Metazoa > Platyhelminthes > Trematoda > Strigeidida > Schistosomatidae > Trichobilharzia > Trichobilharzia szidati. The sequence goes on from OX235273.1 coordinate 144,230,830, forward strand.
TACTAGTGTCCAATAAAAGTAACTGATGAATCTTATCAGTGGGATAGCCAGCAGTATTCCAAGTGATCGCTAAATGGAAATTTCGCCACTTTGAAAATATTAGAGCGACCTAATTATTCCCCCAAATAGTTTGCTTAGAAACACAGTAGGTGTACTTTAGATGCCGCTGTTGCACTATATCATAATATTGTCTCTAATCTAGACAGATGTGTCAGATATGTTCGGTATGCCTTCGTAGAAAACACATCTACCCCTGACTCTGTGCATACGTCTCTGTCTTGTTGTTGGCAAACAAACTCGACAGTGTGACACAAGCAGAGTGATGAGCTTATATGTGATTGTGCTTTTACTTTTCTGATAGGAGATAGTAAACTGTCTGCAACGGGAAGTTCGCCACTTCTTCACTTACTCCATCCATCTACCTGATGTTCCTCAAGTTGTTGGTATTTCGCCTTTTCTGTTTCCTCCTTCCGAATCGCAGGATGTTCCCCCATTCTGATGAAGCCAATTTTGCTAAATATGCCGATGGTCTAAATGTGTCCATGCGGTGGTTACATCTCAGTCAGATTGTTCCAAAATGTATAACTTTCTGTAAGAAATTAGGCAGTGGTCCTTGTAAGATTGTCTCAAGCTGCATCCACCGAAATATGTCTGGTTGGTGAAGAGAATTCAACTATCCAAATGTGCCATTCACACAGTGAAGTAGAAATTCACCCACTCTAGTTCATTCACATTCTGGTATTACCCAACCCTTACTCTTACAATTTGTTAATTCTCGCATCCTGCCTATTATTCTCTATTGTTCCTCCTTAGTTTTTCCCGGGCTACTGAAGAAAGACTATAACATATTACGCAGGATGTTAAAGGTTGTCAAAAGGGTAAGCAACGTGCCACTTAACCAGCTTGTTAATATTCTGGTCGACAGGCACATGGACTCATGTGAAAAATGGGCCAAGTCCATTTTATCTAACTCACACCACCCTCTTCACTCACAACTCTCCCCTTGCATCTCATCAGGTAAAACCAGAAGCCAATATAGAAAACTATATGTTCGCACCAGCAAGTACGAAAACTCAACCATACCCTACTTAGCTCGTGTTCTGTGCGATAAAGAAAGCATTAGGGGGGATACCTATAACTTATTAAATAGTCAGTAGAACAACTGGATCTTGTCTTTCCAACTCACATCATCAATAGGTACAACATTTCCTTTCTTTCTTTTCCTTTTCTCTCTCTTCTTTTTCCGTCATGTGCTGCTTTGTTTCTTTCTCTCGCTTACGCCAGTGAATAAGAGAGCTCCCACTTTTCTAACACCTTCAAACACTGTTTCAGCTTTACCTTTGCTACCGACATGCCAATGTATTGTTGTAAGAATGAACTGTGGTCTCCTCAATCTATGTAGAATTCTATTTATTGATAATGTACAAACTGGATGCAATACTGTAGTAAAAATGCTGAGAATTCCATTCTGTATCACATGTACTGTTTTGGAATAAAGCATATTATTATTATTCACTGACTCATTCACTCAACTATCCAATCAATCAATTTTTAACACATTCATTCACTCATTCATTGTCACATTCAATGGTTCACTAGATGAATATGGACGTGGAGTGTTTTGTGTTTGTGTGTCACTCAAAGAATCATTTGTGTACATGTCTCAAAGACAAGCATTATTCACTCTCCACAATGACTAATCGGTTGTGGGCTCAAAAACGACGAAATGTTGCCACCGGTGTTTGTTTCACTGGAAATGGTTGGTAGCTACGCACCCAACATTCCTGCTTTACTGATCTCACTGTCGACTGAGTGGTGCTTTGGAGTGCATTAACTGAGAATCGAGTCACAGACAGCTTGCATGTTTGACGATTGCTTTACTACTGAATCAATGAGTTGTGAGTCTTTTGCTTCAGGCATTGCATGATTCAAGTAGGAGAGTGCAGATTTTGGAAAATGATGTTAGTCAAATGGGGAATTGATTTGCTACAACAGTTCTTTTTACAAATTTATTCGGGATATGAAAGTTCAATCCAAAAGAAAGCACTTCCGTTTCAACGCGATTTAACTTCAAACTCGACAGATTACAGATAAACTCATCAGGATTTTCTGGGAAGACGTCGTGAAGTTTCTTACTTGTCAGGGATTTCGACAGAGTTTTATAAACATTTCCACATGCTTTCTGTTGAACCTCCTGAATGAAATTGATGAATTTGATCCGCAATTTTATATTCAAATTATTGAAGTCACCGCCAAAGGGTTGGCCATCGGTTCTCAATTTTGAAGTCAGTTTGACAGATGGTGTAGTTGTGGCCAGTCAACTTAGCACTGTTTTAGCAGATATCTTCATATCCAACCTTGAGAAAACAAAGTTGAAGCATGCAATTGACGAAACAACTTCTTATTGTCGATAGTTCGGCGATACATTTGTAGTGTGCAACAATGAAAGTCATGCTTCCAACCTGCTCAGATTATTCAACAACACACATTCAAATTTTGAATTTACTATGCAGCATGAAAATGATAGGAAGTTCCATTTCCTTGACATCGCCGTGCAACGCCTAGAAGACGGTAGTCCCCAGAGGTCAATTCACCGAAAGCCTACATGTAATAGACAATACCTACACTTTAGTAAAGCAAGAACAACAGTTTTTGCAGAATAAAATGGTACCATCACTTCAATAGCATTTTTCCAATTAGCTTTAAACAAGCACTAGTCAAGATTCTGTGCTACATAGCTAGGAGAATACGCTGTGTAGAGGAATTAGAGGGGGAATTTATGAGTCTTGAAAAGATGTTGAAAAACAACTGTTACCCTCAGAGATTCACTAATAAATATGGAAGATGTGAAGGCTCAAACATCAAAGAAATCACAGTTGGAAGAATGCCTGTCTTCTCTCAACTCGATTCTATAGGTAAAAATATTGCAGCAATAGTGAACAGAAGATTGAATACGTCGCTAACTAGAGCCTATCCTGCATCTAAATTGGTTCCCGTCAGTTGAACAGCATGTTCCTTGGTGCAATCAAACGTCGACATCTACTCTTCTCATGTTAACTCCAACTGTGTATACAAATTTACATGTATCTGCGGGAGTAGTTACACTGAAAGAACAGAAAGAAGAAGGGTACACCTACGATTTTCTGAACATTTTCCGAAAGGCCTACCTCTCAAGGGAACAAACTCATACAATATTGCCAATAACAGCGGCTTTTTGATACGAATCATGAGGTGGAAATCGCGAAATCCTACAAAATTGTCAATAGGCTAAATCACTCAATCCTCCTCAAGTTTGCCAAAGCAATTTCTATCAAACGCCTGAAACCCGATTTACGTTTTCAGAAGGAAGAGGACATCAGTCTTTCCTTGCCGTAGTAACTTAATGTCCTTATTCTCTCTTTCATTTGATTATGCAATCATTGAATTTGAATTCAACCCTTTTGATACAGTGTAATTTTGCTTGTCTCTTGTTCTTATGATTTGAGTTGAACTCAGTACACTTTTACACAATTTATTAGTCACTCATCATCTTACGCATTTCTAGACTTTATTACGTAACTCCATTGCCATTATATACATATATATATACTTTGTGTAAACTTGAACCACACAAAGTGTAAAAACTATGTAAGCGTAGTTTTCTGAACACTGTTCACTGAGCTTTGGACTTCCTGTCAACTGACATCATGTCACAACATTCGCAAGTATGTTAAAACTTTTTTGCACATGAATTTAGTGATAATTTATTTAGGCTGCAAGGAGTTGATGAGAAGCCACCAAAACAAGTGACGGTACCACATTATTATTCTGCACAAACCACTGTTGTTCATGTTTTATTTGAATTTCAAATGGTTTGGAGTACATGTGGCTGGCGATTACAAGACATTATGCGAACATGGAAAAGACAGAGGTGATGGAGACATTTGTCCAGTCCACAACAAGAGGCACCAACCACTATCAGTGCGTGAAATACACACGATGTCGTTTTTTTCACTTACTCAGCTGGATGGCATCCTCTCAGTTACTGGCGACACAGAAGGCTGTCTGAAAGCCCGCTTGAATCACTAGGCTGAAATCAATGTGGTGATCTATGACAGACACTCAGTACATGAAGTGAAATCTGAGTGGATTTATTCAACTCTAACTTGAAGTAAGCACCCTCATGTGACTAAGAGAATTAGCGCGTTTGTTACTGAAAGAATTTCCGATAGCCTGCAGCCAAATATATACATATATATTGATTTGCACTGGTCGTGGAAATATTCCTCAAACAACTGTCCAATCCTTACCGATGTTTCCAGTCTTACAAGATGTAAATTAAAGTATTCCTATTTGGAATAATACTCGTCTGGCGTAGAATGGCTGTAAATACGGAGTTTCATGAAACTACTCGTATTGTTAAAACCAAAAAAAAAGAATAGAATGGACTATTTACAACACTGAGTTAAATATCACGCAATATTTCTTGTTTCTTTCTGTTAACAACCACTTTGGTTGTTTAAAATACAAAATTTAATTAGAATGAACTTGCCACACATTCATGATACTACATATTTCTCAAATTTCATAGTAGATAACTCACATTCCTGATACGTTTGTGGCAGACAGTGAAAGAATGTTCATTATATTAGCAAAATTTATCTAGCTTATTCTGTTTTAATTTGCTCGAGAATGTATCGATTTCTTCGGTTTGTAAATTTCATCGATTAATGGAGACAGAGGTTTCGTCTAATCTTTCCAAGTTCTTATCTTTGTGCTTTCTCTGTACAATGGTTACACAGTTCTCCATGAAATTTATCTTCTTCATTTTCTTTCCTCGTTGCCCATTTCAGTTTCGATGGGATGAGTTCTTTATCTTTTACTTGTTGATACTGTCATTCCTTACAGTGTGGATCAGTCTGGAATCACTGTAGTGCACGTTCTAATGTTAAACACTTTATTTCAATTTGTGCTTGTGTAACGACAGAAGGCAAGAGTCAGACAACAGATCATTTATTTAGGAAATCAACGCATATTTATATATGTTTTCATGTACATTACTATGGATATGTAAGCAAACAAACAAGCACAGTCTTCCGATTGGTTGTTTCTCACGACAAATCTTGGGAACGTAAATATTGATGTAAATTACTGTCTACCAATTTGGCTAGTAGACAGCTCTCACCACACTTGTACGAAATGTCTCCACCGCCACTTTGTGATTTTTCATTGTGATGTCTATGTCTATGTCAAATAAATCCCTTGAGTTTGCATTAAAGTGGTATCCGTTAGATAAAGTCTAGACCCTGTCCATGGATGATCCTCAAACTTCCTTTACTCAAACATACAGCGCACTTGAGAACTTTTCTTTAATAACTAGATCTTTTCATTTGCATTTGGTCGTCAATACTTCCCAGTTAGGTAGAGTACTGAATTATAGGATAAATAGGTAAACTGCATTAAACAAGGACTGGTAAATTGTAGCTTATCATCAGCACAACCACCAGCACTTGACAACACTCTGCTCAGTACGAGTTATTCAAATTTGCGATTATCTCATGGACCTCACTATCACTGCTTTATCATCCACGCATGGCATTTCCATGCGCTAAATTGTTTTCGAATGACAGTCGATATTTGCACAACATATTTGATAAATTTGAAATGACGTTTTCTCCATCCACTACGTCATATTTCACTAAAATGTTGAATCTGAGTACTAATTATAGTTTCAATGGTGGATGTAATTCCAAAAAGCGAACATATCACTGACTGCCAACTTCATGTAGGACTTCCATATTAGTTTGTTTATTAGATATATCACACAGTGAAACAGTATTATTTACTGGATGACGGTTCGAACAAAATTTATTGTTCATAATCATATCAATTTTGATCACATGACTTTGATACTTGAGTTTAATAGTTTTCTTTGTTCTCTCCTATTTGTCGTAGGGGTAGTAGAATTTTTCAGATATCCGACTGGACAGGTGTTGAATCATTCCTATTACACGTATTTGCAGTTGATTCGACAAACAAAGCTTCTGTTATCAATTTCTCCCTATACCCTGTGACATTAGATTTTAAAACTGTCATCCTATCCCATCCTATTGTATGGTTGTGTGTAATAGCATGCAGTGCTATAGCTGAACTATTCTCTAGATTTCTTATCTTATTCGGGTCAAATAATCTAGATTTTGCTAGGTTTTTATGTTCGGCTAGTCTGACTGCCTCTGTTCTACTGGTTTGACCTATGTACGTGACCTTACAATAATTGTAGGCAGGATATTAGATAGACTCAATTGTTTTGTTTTAAAGGCTCTACAGTATCCTTTAACTGACAAAGCTTGTTTCTAATTGAGTTTGTGGGTTTGAATGCCATTTTTATTCCTGCCTTGTTAAGAATTCTGCGTAAGCCTTCCGAGGTTCCTTCCTTGTATGGAATTACTACTGATGATTTAGATTCTTTATTGTTGGTGTCGTCATTAATATTATTATTATCACCATTGTTATTATCATTATAATAGTTATTACCACTGTCGCTACTATCATTATTTATTTTATTTTTACATTTCCTTACTGATTTCCTGACTAATTTATCCGGGTAATTATTAAGTTTCAAGGCTTCTTTTATGTGTATCAGTTCCCGTTTTAGATTTTCCTTGGTACTACTTAATTTTTGTGCTCTGTCATTTAGACATTTCACCAATCCTAATTTTACTGACATGGGATCGGAAGTTCAAATATCTGTTTGAATGTGTGGGTTTCCTGTAAACGCTAGTGTTTAACTTCCCATCTTCTTTCCTCTTTACTTTGCAATCTAACATCGGGAGGTCTCCTTCCTGATTTTCCAATTCATAAGTGAATTGAATGGCTTCAACCTTCGAGTTGATGCGTTCGAAAAACCTATCTATATCTTGTGTTCTAAGTACAGTGAATGTGTCATCTACATACCTCCACCATACTTTTGGGGTTGGGGTGAATGTTTCAATCGCCATGCTATGATACAGTTGAAATGATTATGAACAATAAATTTTGTTCGAAACATTGTCATCCAGTAAATAACACTGTTTCACTGTGTGATACATCTAATAAACAAACTAATAGGAAATTACTTACTACCACAGTGCCTAAGTTTTACACATATATTCATGTAGGATGTTAGTGAATAGATGAACAATTAGGCGATTATTTGCCAGAATTCCAAGAGCTGGTAATTGACTTGTGGAGTGCGTAACAATGTGATTGTACACTTTTTGGTTATTTGCAGACAATTAGACATATTGTACATAATTTTTGTTTAAAACGCTTCTTGTTGAAATACACTTGGCTTCCGTGTACGATTGAAAAAAATACACTCTGCTGTTGGAGACTTCGTCTTCTCCTTGGTTTCTTCGGCTTACTAGCTCAGCTCTCACCGTGTTTTATCTTTCGGATTTATTGCAGAAGTCCACTACGCTCAACCGAAGACAATTCTACAACCGTGACAAAGCAGCTACAACCTACTCCGTCCAAACAATTAACGTCTCCGTGGGTTAGATAAATAATTTGTAGCAGAGGACTTAAACTTTATTTCCAAGTAACCCTTTTGTTGATATAACGTGCCGTTGCATTTTTGGTAATACACTGTTACTTAACATTCCATTGACTTGAATTTTATTTCTCATATTTTGTAATACTAGTGAACTCTAACATAAGTCCCCTACAGACTCAGTGATTGCCGAAACTGGGATGAACTTGTGCTAATATCATCAAAAAATCCGGTCCACTCTTCCCTCTTCAGCTGACAACCACTAAATGGCAGTGAAGTGGACTCTCTGGTAGCCTAATCACTACAAAACTTGTGTCTGTGTGGTGTCCTACACTAGACGACTTGACAATCAAAGTCATGTATAATTGAAGATGAAATTTATCATAGTTTGGTTGGCGTGAGATCATGCGTAGGCTCAATATGGTGTGGTTCAGCTTCACTTGCGTTACTTCCCGTGACAGATGCCTTCTTAGATCACTTGGCTCCCACAATTTCCATCCACCGAACTCTTTATGCTCTTCTGCATTTCTTATTCTTTTATTCATGAAATTGTATCAGATGTTCACTACATGATCTCGCATACATCTTTCATTAACTTTTGACAAATCACTCGGCATTTTTTGAAAGAAAACCAAGAAAATGTGTACAGAGTTGGTTCTCTCTTCATATGCAACAACACTACGATATACTTATATTATAACTTTACATGCGAATTCCATATGACGAGGGAATAGTTTGGAAGTAAATACGCTGAGAATATCTGTACTGTGTTCACATACTGTTTAAAATAAAGCCTTGTCGTTGAAAAAAGGGTTGAAGTTAAACTATCATGACGAAAAGTCAAGGTCTGTCAAGGCTGACCATCGACAACCAATCAGATTTAGGAAGAACAATGAAAGGTCATTCGGAATCGCATCATGCTCATCTTATCTGAATTTTGCAAGGTTGGATACGATATCATACTTATTCTCTAGGTACTTTTTCTCTAAATCTATAGTCCTAGTTAGGGTATCTTTTTAAAGTTTAAGTTAAGGTCTAAGATTGAGGTTAGGATTAGCCTTAAATTCAGGGGTTAGGATTTGGTTACAGTTAAGAGTAGGTTAAAAAACATTGACAGAAATATCAATAGATCTCAAAGTACCATGATCTACGTTCACCTGGATGAATACAACTCATATGCGACAATTATCTAGTGTAATATTATGTTTTTGATGTTCTTCAGAGCATTTCTCAAAGATAATGCGACTTTACTTTGCATCTGAATTTCTGTTGTTCATTCAGGGTCATTGTGATTTTGGCTGTGATAGTTTAACATTGCCAAGTCCAGTCATTGAGTACTGCTTAGACTACAGGATCATTGAAAGGGAGAAAATGTGTAGCTGACTGTCATCTGTGGACTTGTAGTGCACCTTGAATGTTTGAACTTTTGTTTCAGCGCATTCATGGAATATGGCGCCATACCATGTTTCTATTTTCGGTGCAACTGCTCGCACGTGGCTCGATCCCTCCTTGTGATATCATTAGGCACTAATTACAGTCTCTTTTCATAAAGTGATCAATATTATGGGCGAATTCGTGAATCCTTTCGATGGGACCCAGACAAATTACATCGAAAGCTTCTAGAGTCACCTTAAAAAGACGGTAGGCGTGATGAAACAGCCAAGAGACACGATGCTATACAGTTATATTCGCTTCCGCTTCGGACGCATCTACAGGCCTTTTAGCTGGTTATCTACTTGTTCAACACAAGGAAAATGCAGCTGTTGATTGTAGTCTGCAGTAGCCTGCTGGAGGTGTATTTTGGTGATGGCCGTGTCAAGTCTCTGAATCATATAGAAGTAGTTAATTTACATTGGTGTTAAAGATTCCCAATCGTATTCCCTGTGTACTGTGCAGTGGTTTACACACTGATTTCAGAGTGACGACGGTATGTCTTACTACTCTGATCCTGCTTTTGAAATGCTTATCCCATACTGCCCACAGTTGATATGATGCTACCGAGATGAATGGCAGAGCTGAAGTCTCTCAGATTTTTCCGTTTGTTAGCGATTCTGCTTGCTCTTGGTCGAATATCAGTAAAACAACAACCCTACCTTTATTTAATGAAAGAATACTCGAGAAACAGTGTGTTGTGAATTTCAGCACATATATAAGGTGAGTGGAAATGCTACCCCATATATAAGACACATCGAATTTTCGGCAAACTATTAAGTACAGAGAGTGAGGTGCACTCACGATAATAATATTGATTATTATTATTATAACAGTCATTGTGGACCGGACATTTAATGGTAAAAGACATAAACTTGTCGGAATCTTATTAATTAGTATCTTCTGTATTGAGAAATTATGACACCATATCTGAAAATCGTCATTTGCACAGATCTTCTGTGTAGTGCCACTTCTACCCTTTGTATTGTGTTATGTTTCTTTGTCTTATTTTCGCGTCTTCCATGTTTAGCCGCAACGCTAAATCATTTACTGTCTTTGTCGTTGAATCTCTTCATCTCTCCGCTATTTGATGAACGTCTCCAAATACACTAGTGATAAAGCTTGATAGATGATTATAGGAAATCGGCAGGAAGCCTTCTACCTAGGTTTCATGCTATTTGCCATTCACTAGTCAGCAAGGCATGGCTGCAACACTCAAGGAACTCAAGTCCCTTCTGAGATTCGAAACCACGTCACACAGCGCTGTAGTCAGTATATGGTAATGACTCTGATTGCAGTACGCGAGTTCAAATCTCACAATGAACGTGAGTTCCTTCAAGGTGGCAGATACGCCTTACTGACTGGTGAGTGCCAACTAGCACGAAACCTATATCCAAGGCTTCCTGCCGACTGCCTCCAACCATCTAACAGCAATAATTCAAACTGCACTGTGATGGCAAGCTACCCAGAATGGTGATCACATTGCAAACCTGACTGATAGAATTCAGTCTGCACTAAAAAAGCACTGGACACGTCACACTACTTACTAGTGTCCAATGAAAATAACTGATGAATCTTATCAGTAGGACAGCCAGCAGTATTCCAAGTGATCACTGAACGGAAATTTCGTCACATTGAGAATATCAGAGTGACCTAATTATTCCTCTAAATCGTTTGCTTATAAACACAGTAGGTGTACTTTGGATACCACTGTTGCACTATATCATAATATTGTCTCTAATTTAGACGAATGTGTCTAATATGTTCGGTGTGCCTTCGTCGATGATACATCTACCCCTGACTCTGTGATTACGCCTCTGTTTTATTGTTGGCAAACAAACTCGACAGTGTGGCGCTAGCAGAGTGATGAGCTTATATGTGGTTGTGTTCTTACTTTTCTGATAGGAGATAGTAAACTGTCTGCACCGAGAAGTCCACCACTTCTTCACTTACTCCATCCATCTACCTGGTGTTCCTCAATTTGTTGGTATTTCGCCTTTTCTGTTTCCTCCTTCCTAATCGCAGGATGTTCCCCCATTTTGATGAAGCCAATTTTGTTAAATATGCCGATGGTCTGACTGTGTCCATGCGGCGGTTACATCTCAGTCAGGTTGTTCCAAAATGAATAACTTTCTGTAAGAAATTAGGCAGTGGTCCCTGTAGAATTGTCTTAAGCTACATCCACCCAAATATGTCTGGTTGGTGAATCGAATTCAACTATCCAAATATGCCATTCACATAGTGGAGTATAAATTCACCCACTCTAGTTCATTCACTGACTCATTCACTCAACTATCCAATCAATCAATTTTTCACACATTCATTCACTCATTCATTGTCGCATTCATTGTCCCATTCAATGATTCACTATATGAATATGGACGTGGTTTGTTTTGTGTGTGTGTGCGTCATTCGAAGAATCATTTGTGTACATGTCTGAAAGACAAGCATTATTCACTCTCCACAATGACTAATCGGTTGTGGGCTCAGAAAACGACGGAATGTTGCCACCGGTGTTTGTTTCACTGGAAATGGTTGGTAGCTACGCATCCAACATTCCTGCTTTACTGATCTCACTGTCGGCTGAGTGGTGCTTTGGAGTGCATTAACTGCGGATCGAGTCACAGACAGCTTGCATGTTTGACGATTGCTTTACTACTGAATCAATGAGTTGTGAGTCTTTTGCTTCAGGCATTGCATGATTCAAGTAGGAGAGTGCAGATTTTGGAAAATGATGTTAGTTAAATGGGGTATTGATTTGCTACAACAGTTCTTTTCACAAATTTATTCGGGATATGAAAGTTCAATCCAAAAGAAAGCACTTCCATTTCAATGCGATTTAACTTCAAACTCGACAGATTACAGATAAACTCATCAGGATTTTCTGGGAAGACGTCGTGCAGTTTCTTACTTGTCAGGGATTTCGACAGAGTTTTATAAAAATTTGCACATGCTTTCTGTTGAACCTCCTGAATGAAATTGATGAATTTAATCCGAATTATTGAATTCAAATTATTGAAGTCACCGCCAAAGGGTCGACCATCGGTTCTCAATTTTGAAGTCAGTTTGACAACACTCTTTACCGACAAATAGATGGTGTAGCTGCGGGCAGTCAACTTAGCACTGTTTTAACAGATATCTTCATATCCAACCTTGAGAAAACAAAGTTGAAGCACGCAATCGACGAAATAACTTCTTATTGTCGATAGTTCGATGACATATTTGTAGTGTGCAACAATGAAAGTCATGCTTCCAACCAACTCAGATTATTCAACAACACACATTCAAATATTGAATTTACTATGGAACATGAAAATGATGGGAAGTTCCATTTCCTTGACATCGCCATGCAACGCCTAGAAGATGGTAGTCTCCAGATGTCAGTTCACCGAAAGCCTACATGGAATCGACAATACCTATATTTTAATAAAGCAAGAACAATAGTTTGTGCAGAATAAAATCGTACTATCATTTAAATAGCACATTTCCAAATAGCTTTAAACCAGAACTAGTCAAAACTCTATGCTGCACAGCTAGGAGAATAAGCTGTGTAGAGAAATTAGAGGAGGAATTTATGATTCTCGAAAAGATGTTGAAAAACAACTGTTACCCTCAGAGATTCACTAACAAATATGGAAGATGTGAAGGCTCAAACATCAAAGAAATCACAGTGGGAAGAATGCCTGTCTTCTCTCAACTCGATTCTATAGGTAAAAATATTGCAGCAATAGTGAACAGAAGATTGAATACGTCGCTAACTAGAGCCTATCCTGCATCTAAATTGGTTCCCGTCAGTTGAACAGCATGTTCCTTGGTGCAATCAAACGTCGACATCTACTCTTCTCATGTTAACTCCAACTGTGTATACAAATTTACATGTATCTGCGGGAGTAGTTACACTGAAAGAACAGAAAGAAGAAGGGTACACCTCCGATTTTCTGAACATCTGCCGAAAGGCCTATGTCTCAAGGGAACAAACTCTTACAATATTGCCAATAACAGGCGACTTCTTGATACGAATCATGAGGTGGAAATCGCGAAATCCTATAAAATTGTCAATAGACTAAATCACTCAATCCTCCTCAAGTTTGCCAAATCAATTTCTATCAAACGCCTGAAACCCGATTTACGTTTTCAGAAGGAAGAGGTCATCAGTCTTTCCTTGCTGTGGTAACTTAATGTCCTTATTCTCCCTTTCATTTGATTGTGTAATCATTGACTTTGAATTCAACCCTTTTGATACAGTGTAATTTTGCTTGTCTCTTGTTCTTATGATTTGAGTTGAACTAAATTTATCAGTCACTTGTCATCTTACGCATTTCTAGACATTATTACGTAACTCCATTACCATTATATACATGTATATATACTTTGTGTAAACTTGAACCACCTGTGTAAAAACTATATAAGCGTAGTTTTCTGAACACTGTTCACTGAGCTTTGGACTTCCTGTCAACTGACATAATGTCACAACATTTGCAAGTATGTTAAAACTTTTCTGCACATGAATTTAGTGATAATTTATTCAGGCTTCAAGGAGTTGATGAGAAGCCACCAAAACAAGTGACGGTACCACATTATTATTCTGCATAAACCACTGTTGTCCTTCTTTTATTTGAATTTTTTCGGTTGCAGCTTGATTCCACACAGTAATTTTTGGTAGAAGTATGGAATTTTCAGCATGGATATCGGTAGCCCAAATTTTGCAGGCCGACCATAGATATCGGGTGTGCGTCGGCAGGTGATCGAACCCCGGACCATGTGCATAGTAGGCGGGAGTCCTAACCACTGTGCCACCGACGCACATGGTTTGGAGTACATGGATAGAGGTGATGGAGACATCTATCCAGTCAACAACAAGAGGTACCAACCACCATCAGTGCGTGAAATACACACGATGTCGTTTTTTTCACTTAATCAGCTGGGAGGCATCCTCTTAGTTACTGGCGACACAGAAGGGTGTCTGAAAGCCCGCTTGAATCATTAGGCTGAAGTCAATGTGGTGATCTATGACACTGAGTACATGAAGTGAAATCTGGGTGGATTTATTCAACTCTAACGTGAAGTAAGCACCCCCATGTGACTGAGAGAATTAGCGCGTTTGTCACAGAAAGAATTAGCGATAAGCTGTATATATATATATATATATATATATATGCATGTATATATGCATATGAATCCGTGATCAACTCGTAAAAACAAAACTAATCCTTACAAACCAACTCTTGAAAATTAATCTGATGCTCACTAGTGACTTGCTACAGGATGGAGTTTCCTGGAGTTCTAGTGAGAAGTCGTGACCAGTGAGGTCCATCCAGTCACGTGTGAGGATGGATGTCCCACCGACGACATTGGTTGGGGTCGCGCTAAATCACGAATTGGTAGAAGTTAGAATTCATGCGTTGGCCATTGAATCGGGTCCCAGTGGCTGAATGGTATACGAGCCAGCTTGCCTTGTAACCGGAAGGTCCTGTGTTCGAACCCCCTGCGGTGGGTGCGTACTGCCGATGATTCCCAAACTAGGATGAAACACTAGCTGTCCAGTACTCACTGCTTGTTTTCAATGGTTCTCTAACTGATATCAATCCGTGATCAACTCGTAAAAAAAACTAATCCTTAAAAACCAACTATAGAAAATATCTATATATTTACGCACGTCGTGGAAATATTCCTCAAACAACTGTCCAATCCCTACCGATATTTCCAGTCTTACAAGATGTAAATTAAAGTATTCCTATTTGGAATAGTATTCATTTGACGTAGAATGGCTGTAAACACGGAGTTTCATGAAACTACGCGTATTGTTAAAATAAAAAATAAATAAAATAGAATGGACTATTTACAACACTGAGTAAAATATACCGCAATAGTTTTTGTTACTTTCTCTTAACAACCACTTTGGTTGTTTAAAATACAAAATTTAATTAGAATGAACTTGCCACACGTTCATGATGCTACATATTTTTCAAATTTCATAGTAGATAACTCGCATTCCTGATGTGTGCGTGACAGACAGTGAAAGAAAGTTCATTATATTAGCAAAATTTATCTAGATTATTCTGTTTTAATTTGCTCGAGAATGTATCCATTTCTTTGGTTTGTAAATTTCATCGATTAATGGAGACAGAGGTTTCGCCTAATCTTTCCAAGTTCTTATCTTTGTGCTTTTTCTATACAATAGTAACAGAGTTCACCTTGAAATTTATCCTCTTCATTTCCTTTCCTCATTGCTCATTTCAGTGTCGATGGGATGAGTTCTATGTCTTTTACGTCTTGATACTGTCATTCCTTACAGTGTGGATCAGTCTGGATACACTGTAGTGCGCTTTGTTTTAATTTGTACTTGTACGAAATGGCTCCAACGCCACTTTGTGATTGGTAAGTTGTAGCTTATCATCAGCACAACCACCAGCACTTGGCAACACTCTCCTCAGTACCAGCTATTCAAATTTGCGATTATCTCATGGACCTCACTCTCACTGCTTTATCATCCAGTTGGTATTTCCATGCGCTAAATTGTTTACGAATGACAGTCCATATTTGCACAACATATCTGATAAATTTGAAATGACGTTTTCTCCATCCATTACGTCATATTTCACTAAAATGCTGAATCTGAGTACTAATTATAACTTAGATGGTGGATGTTATTCCAAAACAGCGAACATATCACTGACTGCCAACTTCATGTAGGACGTCAGTGAATGGATGAACAATTAGGCGATTATTTGCCAGAATTTGAAGAGCTTGTAGTTGACTGAGTAATTGCAAAAACTGTGATAAACTTGTGATCATATCATCAAGAAAATCTGATCCACTATTCCTTCTTCAGTTGACAACCACTAAATCGCCATGAAGGGGACTCTCTGGTAGCCTAATCACTACAAAACGTGTGTCTATGTGGTGTCCTACACTAGCCACTTGAGAATCAAAGTCATGTATAATTGAAGATGAAATTTGTCATAGTTTGTTGGCGGTAGATCATGCGTAGGCTGAATGTGGTGTGGTTCATCTTCACTTGCGTTACTCTTCCTGACAGATGCCTTCTTAGATCACTTGGCTACCACAATTTCCATCTACCGAACTGTTTATGCTCTTCTGCATTTCTTATTGTTTTAATCATGAAATTGTATCAAATGTTTACTACATGAACTCGCGCACATCTTTGATTAACTTTCAACAAATTAGTCGGCAGTTCTTGAAGGAAACCAAGAAAATTCATACAGAATTGGTTCTCTCTTCATGCGCAACAACACTACGACAAATGATATACTTTGGATTATTACTTCACGTGCGCATTCCTTATGAGGAGGAAATAGTTTGGAACTAAATACGCTGAGAATATCTTTACTGCGTTCACATACTGTTTAAAATAAAGTGTTGTTGTTGAAAAAAAGGGTTGAAGTAAAACTATCATGACCAAAAGTCGAGGTCTGTCAAAGGTGACTATCAACAACCAATCAGACTTAGGAAGAACAATGGAAGGTCATTCTGAATCGCATCATGCTCATCTTATTTGAATTTTGCAAGGTTGGATACGATATCCTACTTATTCTCTAGGCACTTTTTCTGTAAATCTATACTCCTAGTTAGGGTTTTGTTTTTAAAGTTTAAGTTAAGGTCTAAGATTGAGGTTAGGATTAGCCTTAAATTCAGGGGTTAGGATTTGGTTACAGTTAAGAGTAGATTAAAGAACAGTGTCAGAAATATCAGTAGATCTCAAAGTACCATGATCTACGGCCGCCTGGATGAATACATCCATGGCGGCAATTGTCTAGTGTAATATCATGTTTTCGATGTTCTTCTGGGTATTTCTCAATGAAAATGTGACTTTACTTTGCATCTGAATTTCTACTGTTCATTCAAGGTCACTGTTATTTTGACTATGATAGTTGAACGTTGCCAAGTCTAGTCATTTAGTACTACTTAGACTACAGGATCATTGAAAGGGAGAAAACGTGTAGCTGACTGTCATCTGTGGACTTGTAGTGAGCCTTGAATATTTGAACTTTTGTTTTAACGCATTCATGGAATATGGCGCCATACCATGTTTCTATTTTCGGTGCAAGTACTCGCACGTGGCTCGCTCCCTCCTTGTGATATCATTAAGCACCAATTACAGACTCCCTTCATAAAGTGATCAATATTATGGGCGAATTCGTGAATCCTTTCGATGTGACCCAGACAAATTACATCGAAAGCCTCTAGAGTCACCTTAAAAAAGACGGTAGGCGTGATGAAACAGCCAGGAGACACGATGGTATACAGTTATATTCGCTTCCGCTTCGGACGCTTCTGATTAATCGATAGAGATTTGCCAAAGTCTTTATAGGCTATTTCCGTTCTGGGCTGCTATAGTTTAGAGTCACTCTTACAAGAAATATCCTCACCTAACCGTTTAGATTTACAGAAAAAGCACTTAGAGAATAAGTGGAATACTGTATATACCCTGACCAAATCCAAAATAATGGGCAAGATTTGATTTAGAATGACCTTTCGTAACCTTCAGTGGATCTGATTTGTCTTTGAAGATCAAACACTGACAGCCGTTAACTCTGGTTATGAAACTTTAACTTCGCCAATATATGAAACCAGTGAGTCATTCGATGGTGATATTTTGCACTTGCGTGCTTCATTCATCCTTTCGTCTAGATTATTCCGCAACCATTCTGGTTCCTGACCGAAATGAATTAAGAAATCCACCGGTGGTTGATTATTATTATTACTATTATTCCCTTAGACTGCGAGTAGAACATAGGACTTCAACAACACATATCCATTTTGCTCAATTTGGCTCTGTCCTCTTCAGCTGGGTCTACGAGTGACCATATTCTCTGATCTCCTCCTCCAACTCGCGCGATCTTCTCCATGTCACCCTTGCCCCAATGACTCACTTTTCGCTTCCCACTGGGATTCCACTTGACTGGTAGTCTGACGCGCGATATCGTTCGATGGTCTCCTCAATGTACACCCTATTCATCTCCATTTTCTCCTACATATTTGTTGAGCGATCGGCTCTTGGTTGGTTTGTTGCCAGAGTTTCTTGTTACTTATTCTTTCTGGCCATTTGATCTTCACCAAGGAGTCAGTGAAGGCAGCTGTTGATGAAGGTCTGTCACTTGTTGGAAATTCTTCACTTGACAAGCAGTGCAATTTTCTGCCCCGTAAAGTATGACTGACTGACTTCACATTTGTACTCAAAATCCAAATCTCGTTCTCTAAACTGAGGTGTGCAAAAGATTTCTAAACTGGTTTCAGGTAGATGAAGGCGTATCTTGCCCATCTGATTCTGGCTGGCTTTGACATACTGGCAAAGTTCAACAATAGTACCTGAAGGGGATTGCTAGGAGTTTTTCAGCGAGGTTAGCTTGGAATGACCTCCTGTCCCTCCTAACTCTTGGATTGCACTGGTTCCTGAGTTCCAGGTATGCATCGTGGTTGATTTGACTCTTAGATACGCGCAACGTAAACCAAGCCTTCCGCTTTGCTTGCAGAATACGCTTTGTGCCTCTCTTTAACCATGATGACTTTCTTTTGGGCTGTGTTGTGACTAAAGGGACGGTATCCGAGGTTACTTCATGAATAATCTGTTTTACCACCTCCCAGTGTTCATCCACAGATAGCTCATCCCATGCTAACGGCCGGTCTGCGTCGGACAAGAGCCTCCGCATTTCAGCATAGTCAGCCTTGCTCTAACACAGACATGGTCGCGTAACGTCCCACTGCAGATGCTTACAGTGAAAGAGATCGAAACCTATGACTGCATGGTCACTACTTCCTGGAGGAGTCATGATCTGAACCTTTTCGACGAGTAGTTGGTCACTAGTTAGAATGTAGTCTAGTTTTGATGACTTTCCACTAGGGCCCCACCTAGCGTTGTCTCCAACGTTCTCAGTCAGTTCCGTGTTTCGAATAGTTTACAGTAGATTTCGGCCAAATTTTCCCTTAGCATACCCCGAGCAAAGGCTCAATGATGGGGCATTGAAATCTCCAGCAATGGTGATTTGGTCATAGCCCAAGTCTCGTATCCCTGTGATAGTGCTGAGCAGTAGCTGATTGTGCTCTGCCCCACAGGTGGGAGATCGGTAGATGCCACCACGGTGAAATGACACCATATGGAGTGTGGGAGTTCAATAAGTGGTGGGTCCGTTGCGCGCACACATTTAAGTTGCCTGTCAAAGTATATAGCAACTCCCCCTCCTTCCTTATTATCCCTGTCTCTCCTGACCAGAACCATATCACCTATATTGATTTCACTATCGGCGATAGTGAGATTTAGCCATGTTTCGGTGAGAATGTTCATTTTCAGTTGTAGTTGTGCTTGGAGATTTCGGAGTTCACCTCTTTCTTCTCTCAGCCCCCTCACACTGCTATATAGGCAGCTGACAGTGAGTCTTACAACCTTAGCGTGTTGTGGAGTAGTTGACGTGAAGCTGTCTGTTGGTATGGGACTTAATGTTGGGAATAGTTGGCCGATTACAATGGAACCTGTCCGTTGCCGTTTTTCTCCATGGATTTAGGCAGGACACTTGAGTGACACAGACTGTAATTCTCAGAACTGCGTCGCTCTAGTGTCATTGATGAGGCCTGTAAATTGACTTCCCTAATACCCACAAAATGACAGGATATATTATTATTTCTCATTTTGTTTAAACTTGAACTTCATGTACAAATATATATATATATGTATAAGCGTAATTTTCTGAGCTCTTTCCTTCAAGTTTGGAGTTTCCTGTTAACTCACATCATGTAAAATATGCAGATATGTTAAAACTTTTCTGCACATGAACTTAGTAATAATGTATTTAGGCTGTAAACAGATGATGAGAAGCCAACTAAATAAATATTGTATCCGTATTATTTTGCGAAAACTGTTGTTTTGGCTTTTTTTTCCTTCACGTTCCCCAGTGGAACATAGGGCTTCAAGCTAGTGGCTTGAAGTTTCTGTAGCGGTGTTTATTTTACGGGATGTGGTTGCTAGCCTCATACCCAACCTTTCCTCTCCACCAGCATTATTTCTGGCTTAGCGAGTTAAAAGAGTGAGTCGGCCGGGGATCGAACCCTGGACCATGTACATGGTCGGCGAACGTCCTAACCGCCATGCCACCGACGCACTTGGCCTTTTGGCCTTACGGGACCGTAAAACCAGTGCAGAGTCAGATTCTTAAGGGAAGAGAGCTCGGTGTCTGCTTTGTGGTGTAACTATGTATCTGCATACTTTTTTCTTATCATCAACAAATACTCTTTTAAGCAGCCGTAGGCGTCATATTCCCCTTTACTAGCTAGGGTGGTGTTAAAAACAGCCTAGCCCCCGATTATTTGGGCCACACTAAAAATTATTAGGTTGTATGGATAAATCTGAGGTCACGCAGGAAAGATAGTCACACAGCATTCATGAACATTATTTCTAGTCAAAGTCAACTGGAAACAAGCCCGAAGTTCTTCAAGCAGCCTAAATAATTGGTTTCCTGGAGTGGTATTGCCGGTTGTCATTATCTTCGACACGGAAGCAACCAACTTAATGCTAGCATACTGAGTAAGTTTTCAATATAGAAATATGAAATGAATTTGATGTTGTGGTACTTGATGGACAGCATCTGCTGCCGCTTTATTCAAACTGCCAGTCTGGATCATGGTGACATTCAAGTTGAACCGCCTACATATGTGACTAATTATATCAAACCTTGTGTAAGTGTCGTCGTTTTCATTCAGCATGAGTTTCACACGGTGGTGTCCCTGTGAAGACGTCTAACTTTCCAAACATTTTCTGTGTTCGTAGAATCTAGTTTAGCCTGGTTGGTGACTCTAAACTATGGCAGCCCGAAACGAAACTACCTAATAAACGAATTGAGGGCCTTGACAAATTTATTTACAGAAACTGGTTTAACCTGAACATGAGAACTTCTACGAGAAATTGGGATGTTTTCTGGAACATACACAAGAATATTATACTATGCAACCATCTTTTGACATTGCATTACTTGTATATAGACCTTTATTTGAAATTGCGCACCTCTTTTTCTTGGGAATCTGAGTGGTTGCTAGAGTTAGTTTCGTTTTGGGCTGCTCTAGTTAAGAGTCACCCAATAATCTTGTAATTCTTGAACCTTCTGTTATCAATATAATTCTTTTCGTAGCCATTCTGTTCCGTCTTTTATTTGTTCAATTGTAATTTGAACGGATCGCTTTATTTTGGATTTGGTTGAGTTTATTTGGAATAATTTGCTTTTTAGATTTGGCCGAGGACTGCAAGGCTGTATCCTCAAGTTTGTTTAGACGACGTCTGCAACATGAATTTATTCAAATAGGTTTGGTCGAACATCCAATTTTTTTGAATTCGGTTAGGTGGAACAAGTTTTCATTTTGGTCTGGCCTAGTTAACAAATTCTGCAGTTTGTTTTGTGATATTCGCTGTATGTTTTCAGTGGAAAATTTGCCAGGATAACTGAAAACCGAGTCCACTTCTAGCGGACGTTTTGCCAGAATACAAAAGGACAAAATATTGGAACGGAATTGTGTTTTAGCTGAACCTCTGGTTGATGAATTAATTGATAAAGCAAGTGGTGAAGATGACAGTGTTTGTTTGCGTGGTTTAGGTAGCAGCCATAATGATACAAAGGTTTTTCCAGATAACTCACGATATGAAGATAAGTCGACACGAAAGTCATGATTAGAAGAAGAGTTGAGGCAGCTTAATACTGAACTGAGGAACGAGTTGGCGGTAGACTTGAAGGAATCTGCGAGCTCCATTATCAGTAAATGTACATGCCGAGGGTCGATATAATGTATGTTGATGTTAGTCCTAGTCAATATCTAATGTTTATCAGCCAGTTTCGGAACATACTTGAGAGTAAAGTGAGTGACTTTAGCACTTTTGTCAAAGAAAGGCAAGAAAGGCTATTGAAGCTTGTGCAACACTTCCTTCAGACATGGGCTATGAAGGATCCATGCAGATACTATATGATTCACTCGATCAAGAACGTGAAGTTGTTCTTTCACTTGTCGGAGAACTTATGAAGGATTTTCAAAGCATTAGGATGATTGGGGAGGATCTTGCTGACTTTTCTATAAGGCTCCATGACGCTCATATCACTTTGAGTGGCACCGAATACATTTATGAATTAAACTCGACCATATATTTGAGACTAATTATCACCTACCTCCCTATCGAAATGCTGGCAAAATGGTCTCATGTAGCTGACAGAGTTTTGGTGGCCCATAGAGAGCCGGATTTTCAGAGCCTACTATGAAGAAGAGAGAGCACAAGAGACTCCAACACATCATGGAATGTTACTAAGGCGCGACACAGATGCCTAGAAGAAAAAGGTTATAGGGAAACAATATCTTGTGTGTCACTGTAATACAGTTGGACGGTCTAGTATTCAAGTGGAATCTAAGGGCTGCATTTTGCTCTAGGTTTTTCATAACTAAACGGAGTGCCCCGAAATGAAGGACACAACCATCGAGGGGAAGGAAATAGCTGTTGGGAAACTAAATGCCTGTTGTATCTACCTCAAATTAAGCCATACTATAAGGTACTGTGCTGCACGAAATACATCCATTGTAGATGAATGCATAGTGTGCCATCGTATTTTACTACAATTGGAAAACAGTATTTAGTCTTTGCCAGGCGGTCTGTTTAAATAAATGGGTTGTAGTGGGTCGAATTCGAAGGAAAACGTCAGTCCAAAACCCAGTAGTCACTGGACAGTTATAGCCTAGTTCTTTTGCTGTACATAACTTTGACTTCTTCTTTTGTTGAGACGGTTGGTAATTATATAGTGTTTTGAGCCAAATCTGTGTTCTGCTTTTCACATTTTACCCCAGCCTGCTTGATATATATTATTGCCTGTGCTCTCCTAATACAGCGTTATCGAAATTGCTTTACACTAAAATTCTTAATTCCATGTGAATTTATCATTGTTTGAATCGTCCAGTTACATCAAATAACCTATACATGAACTTGTGCGTTAATTCAACTCGCTTCCAAGTAAACGCTGTGTAATTCTCCAACGAAATGGAGATGTTCTTCAGATTATTACTTTATATTTAAACTCTGTGTGAAGAAAACTGCATTTCGGAACTCACTGGGCCGAAAATATTTGCGGCACATGTTCGCATATTGCTTGAAATAAAGCTTTACCACTTACTATTAATACCATTTAGACATGAGAACAATACTGGAAGGGTCTATCTTGGTCTGGTTCCTGTGGAGTCGTCTGGACCTAAAGAGTTTCAGAAATGTACGCTCTCCTAGACGGTGAGTCAGACACGTCCGTTTTCTTAGAAGAGATCGTTAGAAGGTTGGGCATTAAAGGGGATAACTCAAGGCCCAATATGGTGAAGGTAAACGGAGTTTCAGGACTGTACTGAATTGCCTCTGGAACAATTTTCCTTGCATGAAAGAGACTCAGTGAAAATAAACAAGGTGTACATGGTACCTCACCTAACACAACATAACGGTGGAACAGGCAATGGTATTTGAAAGTCGGAGAGACATTAGGCTGTCAAAGATTGAGGACGTCACGATTGGCCTTTTGACTGGCGGTGGTATTCCGGATGCTCACTGGGGCTTGGGGAAACGGTTCCGAGGGAGGAAAAAGCCGTTTGCTGTTAGAACTAACTTGGGCTGGACTATATTGGAGCCGAATCAACGTGTTGAATCGGCCATTAATGCTTTGTGTTGTTGAATCTCGGACAACCAAGAAATACGGGACACTTTTAAAAGGCTATATTACCTTGAACTTAAAGACGTAAATGGTCTTAGTGGGAGCATTCTGAAGAGGAAAGGAACGCCGGTGGTGGCTGTTAGTTTCAATAGTCTTGTTGATGGCCAACTTGGGGTAAGTTTCCCATGGAGGTATGGTGACTTCTTCTGGTAACTCAACGTGATATTAAAGCGAACGCGAAATTACCAGCTTATACCGTGCATGTTAATGGAAGACAGCAGTTGGATTTGAAAACACGCTTTTTATTAGCGCGCCGATGGTGGGCGAGAGAGGCTCCGGAAATTTACTCGGAGATACAGAAGGGCATTCATCATTCCTTAGAGAAAAAAGGCCTCACAAATATAATAAATTAATATAATAATTATACACACCAACTTTACGTACATGAGGAAGCCAGTTTACAGGCAGCACCAATGTCAAAAGTGAAGCATACAAGGAGTAAAAACATTTTCAAAATTTCATATACACAGATATTGTTAAAAGCAAAAGACTAATATCTTATTATCACACACTTGTCTCCCACTGCGTACCCTATCCAAACCACAGACCGGCCCTGACTGTCACCTCACAAACCTGCCCAAAGTCTTCCTATGATCCAAAGACAATGTTTAGTGGGTCTAAAAACATTTATGCAGAGGATGTTCACGGAATATCTTATCAAGATGCTGTTTCAGCACTGAAACCACGTAGTCAGTGTTTATCTGTTATCCTAGTAAATACTAGATCAGTTCTAAACAAGCACTTAACACTGAGCACATTAGCTTCTATGCAGACCGTCGTTGATCATGATCACTGAAGCCTGGTGCGCAAGTGAAATCCCTAATGACAGCCTAAGAATTGATAACTACAACCTTTTTCGAGGGGCTAGGCCGTGAGGGTGGAACACTAGTTTACCGTAAACAATCCACGTGTGCAGCCCAGTTCAGTAACCTAATTCTGTCACAACTCAACGACTCAATCTGGGTAGAAATAAAAGTTGTCAGAAGTAAACCTATACTTGTGAGTTGTGTGTACTGACGCCCTTAATCAAGCAGGAAGTATGGTAATATGCTCAGTGACATTTTTAATGACACAACCAACCTTCCATTCGTGGATAAAAATAATTAAAGGGGATTTCAACACGCCAGAAGTGTCACGGCCTTCACTCAAAGGACTCCGAAGGTGTGATAATCCACACTCCCCGTCGTATATACTGATTGGTGGTAAGAGTCAACGAAGCAATGCATTTAAAATATACGTATACTTCCCATTATCACAGCGATACTTAGCGGGATATGTCAAAATCGTAGGATAACCAAACCCTACACGGGATGTAATTGACTAAATCCAAGTGGCGATCAAGCTGTAGTACAAAACTGGATATTTACCCATATGTTGATCATGATGACAAATCCAAATCATTACCTATACAGAGCCAATAAACTTGGATATCTTAGAAGTAACGAAAATACGCTGACAGTTGCATTTCAAATCCCAGTGAATCATTCGATGTTGATATTCTGTTCCTGTATGCTTCATTTGAAATTTTGCATGGATTCTTTCGCAGTCATTCTAGTTCCTGGTCGAAAAGAATCAAAAATCCACTGGTTGCTGATTCATTAATACTTCTCTGCATGTTTAACTTGATACTAACTGCTGTGGTAAGCCTCTTGCAGATGATGTTGCTGAAAACATTAAGTTTTTCGGCAGCCTGCTTAAACCAAATGGGCTACCGAAATTTTCCGTCACTTATATTGCATATGATTACTTGGATTTATTTTGTTTTAACTTTTCAGTTATGTGTCCAAATCGTATTACTTACTCCCGCGATTATTTAAAATGTTTTCAATCTGATGATGGGTGAAGATGAACATTATCGTGATATATTTTCGCGCACTGTATGGGTTATCGTGTTCATACCCAATTGGCATTGTAATGGTTCACTTTCGTGAAAATAGATTATATTTGACTTGTTTTAGGCTTCTGTAGCCGAGGAAAGCAATATTTTCCCGTCTTGTGTTTGTATTACTGGGTGAAATCGTCTTGATATCCCAGACGATTTATTACTAAAAAAGTCATCATTTATAAGAAATTTCGCATCGAAAGACTATTGTTTGCGTTTTGCAGCCTTAAAGCTTTGTTATTTGCGAGTTGTTTTCGATCTTAAGGTTGTACATTGATTACAGGCAATGGTTGTTCTCATAGCAGTTATTCTATGAGAATTGGACATTTGAAAGAGAAATAGCCTGCAGACATAAGTGAGATGTAAGTTTTGAGGACTTTAAACACTTCTATTATCATCTGTGATGACTGAAATATTCCATAACACATATATATTTATTCCTGTTTATGCAGGAACATACCAATTGTACAGGCATGGATAAGTTATTATATAAATTACACATGTTTCGATGTATGTTGAATTTACAGTTTGTTTGTTCTTTCTGACATTAGAGTCAGTCGGAACAGTCTGCAAAATAGTCTGTCTGTGTAACACATAAAGAGATATAGAAATATAGTCTTCGCATTAACAAAAAACCCAGACATCAGATGAATGTAATACAAATATCTGGGAAAAATAAAGCTTGAAGTCAATTCTCCTATAAAACTTTGTTGTGAACAGCATCCTTGAGATAAAGTTTATTGATGTATTATTTTGAGGTCAGTGATGTACTTATTCCATTTTTTCAGCAGTCTAATCGTAGTTTTATAATAGGGAAGAAATTTGATCGTGGATACGAAAACCGGATAAGGTCATGTCAGATTGTTTTACTGCATAAAATAAGGCCGACGTCGATTCTAGAACTATCTATTGGCGCCATTTGCGTCAGCATGGCAGACTGTACATGTAAGTTGAGTTATACATTGAAAACTGTTTGAAAACCAGTTGCTTCTTTATTTCAGATCACGAATACTCCTTGTACAGAATGTTGGCCAGCGTTTTCAAGTGGTTGCATCGGATCGTTCGTGGAATTCGAGTTTGAATTTACTTAAACGGTCATTTCAGTTTAAATGTAGGGTTGTTCGACCTTGACCACGAGACACATAGAAGTGCAGGCCCAGGAATATAATCCCAGAAAGAGAAAGTATGTAAACCTGAAGAGAACACTAATATTTTATGTATGTATAAATGTTTATCAATGTATATTATTGTATAGTAAACACTACCCATAATCTAGTTGTTTTTCATGTAATTTTGCGAAGTCTTGGAGTTTATTTAGTGTCGTAATATTTAGTAATGAGTCTAGGCGTTATAGTGTTCTAATAGATGATGCGTTTTAGAAATAAGTGGTGCGGTGTGATTGGCATAGTCATTGGGATGAAACAGTTTATATAGCAAGCGTTTGAAGGTTATAATAGAGTGACAGGTCCTTATTTCTAGGGGTAAACTGTTCCAGATCTTAGAGTACATGACTATGAAGAAGTTTGTACGGAGTGCTGTCTTACAGTTTTTCCTAGATACTGTGCACGTTTGGTTGCGAAGGTTGTAAGAGCCTTCCGGTGAGAACTGTATCTCCTTGCTGTCTGAGAATGATACTTTATGCAAGACTTTAAAGAAGAATGTTAGGTTAATGCTCAGTCGTCTCATCCAGAGTGGGTCGATACCTAGAGTTATACACCTTGATGTGTAGTCCTTTTCGCAGTCAAATCCTAGTAGTTTAGACGTGAAATATCGTTGGACACTTTCTATTTAGTTTGTCACTTACGCGAGTGCTGCTGAGAATAAATGGACAGTATTCTAGTAGTGGTCTGACACAAGTTTTATATAATAATAGCTTCGCCTCGTAGTTGTGGAAATTCCTGAGTATGCATCCTAAGAGCATCCTCGATTTACGCGTCTGTGTCTCCACTTGCTCAGAAAATGTCAGGTCACTAGAGTACCTGAGTCCTAGGTCAACAACACTTTGGAGTTTAGGCAAGTCAATAGATTCAAGTACCAGTTTAATATATTTATTTAGGGTGCACCGAAACAGATCCAACCACATTTTTAAGGTTGAATTTTAGGTTCCATGTGGAGGACCATGCGGTTACTCGATCTAGTTCTTCCTGAACAGCTTTCTGAAAGTACCCTAAGTCATCACGATGGGGCGTGTAAGCTACTTTGAGATCATCTGCAAAGATGAATGGTTTGCCAAGTGAGAAACAGCTGCATATGTCGTTGACATATAGAGTGAATAGGAGGGGGCCTAAGACGCTACCTTGAACTACTCCAGAAGTGACTGGACTAGGCTTAGAGTTTACAGAACCCGGTCTAACTACTTGGGACGTATTGTTAAAGAATGATTCAATCCATCCTAATAATGGGTTACGTATTCCTAAGGAGTTCAGCTAATTTATAAGAAGCAAATGGTCAACGCGGTCAAAGGCTTTGGAGGTGTCAAAGTAGATGACTAGTACTAGTTGTTGTTTGTCTCGGCTACTGGTTATGTAGTTAAAGAAGTCAAGGTGACATGTCATGCATGATCTGGATTTTAGGAATCCATGTTGGTTTGGACTTAGAATATTGCAGCTGAGCATATGTTTGAGGATATCATCTTTAACTATTCTTTCAATGATTCTAGATACTATGGGTGTAATATTGATTGGCCTATAGTTGTTGACTTCAGTTTTCGATCCGGATTTGTGTTAGGGTACTATAAATGTCGTTTTCCATTTATCTGGATAGGTTTGGCTTTCTAGGGACATTGTAAAGATAAATAAATTAATAAGTTTATTCTCATAGTACAGTACATGAGGGACGCCAGTTTACAGGCATCATCAAATTGTTACAGAAATAGAACCATATAATTCAATCACAATTTACAGGCAGTAGCAAGATATGCCTTACATGTTCGCTGGAGATTATACGTACACTTGATAAATGTTAATCCCAGTAGTATAAAACAGCCTTTTCACTTATATACAATCATTTCTGTGCAAAGTTGGAAATATCTGCTAGATTGTCAGTGAGTGCAACACAACAGGAAATACAGGAGTATTGTCTTCGCATTAACAAAAAAACCAGGTCTTTGGTGGATGGATTATAAGTGCCTGGGAAAAAAATAAAGCTTGAAGTAAATATTCATACATAACTTTGTTGTGTGCAGAGTCCTCGAATTATAGTTCATTGATGTGTTATTTTGAAATCAGTGATGTGTTTATCTCATTTGGTCTGCAATGTCATTGTTGGGAGTAAGTACATAAGCTTCAGACGCATTAACTAATGGATTTCTGCTGCTTGTGGGTATTTTCTTAGCGTTAGGAAGGTTTATGGATTTCAGCTGTTCCGACAGGAGTTGAGAATATTAACTGCTTAGCAACATTATTGATATAAGTTCATCACATTATCTAAGGAAAGGTGGGTTGCAGTTGGTGAGGGATATATGGTGCCCAACGAGCGTACATCTGTCCATGTGATGTTGTGGCGAGTTATACCTTTTTCATGTTGTCGGTTTGTGTCCATTTTATTCCACTTATTGTGTTGGGTAGTGGTTTTACAAACGAGATTTCTTGTCTGTTTGAGGATACGTATCTTAACCGTTAATGTTTTATCTAGAATTATAAATATGGGCAAAAAACAACAGGTGTAGTATTTAAGCTTATACATTAAATGGACCTATAATTTCGGAGGCTCTCAGATAGGAACTAGAACTACTATCGTTTGCAAACTCTTGTAGTTTGTCATTAAGCACCTTTTTGAAGGAGGCCAATGTACTTGCTTGACGCATTTCCATTGGCAGTTTATTCCGTATCTGTGCATGCCTAATCAAGTAAAACTTTTGCCTGGTGGCTGTTTTACATTGTTCGATAGCTACTGTACCCTTAGTGTGTCTTAGTTTGTAGCCATTATCATCTGAAAGTCGAGTGCCATTAGTAGAGGTAAAAACTAAGTGGTTTGGAAGCTTATATTAAAGTGTCAAGTTTAGTCTCAGGCGTCTTAGTCATAGTGTTTCTAGTCCTAGGGTATCACATCTAGTGGAGTAGTTCGTACCATTTTCAGTTCCGAGTAATTTTAACGTGAAGTACCTCTGCACTCCCTCGACTTTCAATTTGTCCTCTATGCGTATGCTACTATACATGAATGAACAGTAATCAAATAAAGGGCGCACACAAACCTTGTACAACAGAATTCTAGACTCATTTCTGTAGACGTTCCTGAGTAGAAAGCCGATAAGTCTGCGTGACTTTGACACTTGTTTGGAGATATGTTCAGAAAATGATAAGTTATGTGAATATTTCAGCCCTAGGTCTAGTACAGACTCCAGTCGTTGAAGTGCATGGCCTTGAATTGTCAGGTCAAGTTCTAAATTGTTGCAACCAGCCAGCCACATTTTTCGACATTAAATTGGAGTTGCCAGGTGTCACACCATCTATCCATTTTTTCTAATTCTTGCTGTATGGCGTTTACTGTTATTCCAAGATCTGTGTTCTTGCATTTATACGTCACTTTTAAGTCATCTGCATATAGTATTGGTTTACCTACACTAAAGCATTCACAGATACTGTTTATATATATTATGAATAAGAGTGGGCCTAATACACTTCCCTGGATTACACCACTACTTACTGGTTTAGGCCTTGAGATTATCGAGCCAACTTTCGTTGTCTGACTTCGGCCACAGAGAAATGATTTTATCCAGATCAGGAGAGGATCACATATCCCTAGTGAGCATAACCTGCTGACTAGCAGATTATGGGGAACTCTGTCGAAGGCTTTTGTTATATCGAAATACAGTACAATTACTAGTTCTCTGTTGTCCCTACTTCGTGTAACTTCGTTGAAAAAGTCTATGTGACAGGTCACACATGATGTTTTTTTAAGAAATCCGTGTTGTGATGGATTGATAAGTTCATGTTCTAGTAAGTTGTCTGACACTTGGTCTTTAACCACTTTTTCCATTATTCGGGATATTACCGGTGTTATATTGATAGGTCGATAGTTACATACACTGGTTTTGACCCCTGCTTTGTGCTTAGGTAATATGTATGTGGTTTTCCACACTTCAGGATAAGTTCCAGTTTCCAACGAGAGAGTAAATATTCTAAGTAACAAGACTACCATTTCCGTGCGACCATTTTTGTACATGACAGAAGGTATGTCATCTGTTCCAGTACTACCATTACACTTCAATGTCTTAATCGCTGAGTCTATATTTTGCATAATAAATTCTATTTCGCCTAATTTGTGATTACTTTTGCAGGTCATTTGGAAATTTTGGGTCGGGTGCACTCTGGCGTCATTGCAAAACCACTCATTGAGGAGTTCACTTATAACCTGGGGATCATTGTATATTATACCCTTATGTTCCAAGCTGCTTACAGTATTGTCTTTACTGCTTTTCAGACGTTTCTGCAATATCCTACAAAGTTCCTGAGTTTTGGAGTTACCCAAAAGCGCTTTATTTTCTTCAAGTTGTGACATCATTTTGTGTTTAACTTCAAGCCGTTTAAGAGTTTCATGTATTTGGTTTAACGCATTAAATTCCTTAAATACATGGTATTTCCTTTTCAATTTCTTTAGTTTTAGTCGCGTTTTGCGGTCTATAAATGGAGTTGGTGTCTTTAGAGCAGATTTTAGGGGCGCGATTATGTCTCTTGCTGAGCCAATTGTTTTGTAGGAAATATCAAGTGATACTTCTAAGTTATTGTTAATGAAGTATTCTTCCCAGTCAGAACTTCTCAGCAGATCTGATAGGAATTCCCAATCGGCATTCTTATAGTCCCTATGCTGATAGTGCGCCGGGGAATTTTTAGGTGTGTGTTTAGTTGTTAGTCGGAGGGGTAGCGTGCAGTACAATATGTTGTGATCACTGTTATCAAGTTTATTTCCTACCTCTATCGAGATGGGCTCTATTTCATGACAAGGGATTAAGTCAAGAGTAATAAAACAGAAATGTCAGAACCACCGTGTTTATAAAGATTATATGAAGCAAATAGTCTTTGAAGTTGTTCATATGTATCCTTTCGATATGGAATGACTAAAGTCGATAACCAAGATTTTTCAATTTTTGGTTTTCCCTTGTTCTCCTTTTTATTGATAATATTCCAGTAGTTTTTCTGGATAACCATTTCTGATCAAAATCTGTTTTATATTGGATAAAATGCTAGAAACGTCTACTTCCGACCATTTTTTCACGTTTATTCGTTAAAATATGGTACTTATAAAGCATTTCAGTCGGATAAATACCTGAAAACAACGTATAACAACCCAAACACAACATTGCGATAACACCTAACCGCACCCACTGTGTGCCGCTATCCATTGCCTCAGCATGAAACGGAATGAAGTTTGGGTTGGCGCTCAACTTTGATGGTGACCTTAGTGAAGGGTTTATAATTTGACATTTACGCGAACCTGTTCTGATTGTTTGCCTGAAGAAGTATTAATTTATGGTACTTCACGAATGTAATTTATGACATAACTGGTCGTGCCTGTAAAAATGGCATGCATTTCTCGCAAACACCAGTTTAAACGCAATATTAATTGTTATTATAAAAAATCGTCTACTTAGGAGCATTTTTATATTTGTGCATGCAGAATAGCAAGCCTTACATGATAAATTTAGTTGTTGTGATGACATGGATAAAACTAGCCTTAAATCCCATACTGTTGATTTTATTTGTTAATGCGAAGTCAATATCTCTGTATTTCTTGGTGTGTTCCATTGAATCATAAGTTATCAAATTTTTCCCACAAACTAGAGATAAAATGACAGCAACCATGTTATTTGACCGTAAATCATGTAATTTAAATATGTAACTTAAATAATACTTATCCATGCCCATACAACTTGTGTGTCCTACATTTGTAGGAATAAATGTGTACCTTATTATATTATCATTACTAACTATACTTACTAATCGTATGTGTAATTTATCGAGTTGATGATACCTGTAAACTGGCGTCCCTCATGTAGAAAAATGAGAATATATTTTCTTATTTTTTATTTTGATTACAGCTTGATTCCACACCGTATTTTCAGTACAAGTATGGAATTTTCAGCATGGATATCGGTAGCCTAAATTTCAGGCCGACCATAGATATCGGGTGTGCGCCGGCAGGGGATCGAACCCCGGACCACGTGCATGGTCGGCGAGAGTCCTAACCACTGTGCCACCGACGCACATCATCGCTGGTGCCTCATTTTTTCTTCTGATTTTTTTTCCTGCTTAGGACATGCCCTGGGAAAACTTGTTTGTGAAGGGAAAACGGTCACGTAATATATCCTCACCGCAGTTCAGACTGGTTACCATGAGGATTGGTTCATCCACCGGTGATGCAATATGCAGCCAACGCGTGCTCGTTTGATGCAGTGTCATGTCATCTTTATAGGAATGCCGTTTAAATTTCTCAAAATCAAAACTTAACCATAGTGTAAATTAAAGTTCTGGTCACTTAACTTGCTTTTGCATCTCACTAGAAAGCACACAAGGTATTGAATGTGGTCTGTGGGAACCTTCAAAATATTACTTAAGATGGACCATCGTTTAGATAGGCAGGTTTTAATCTGTCGATACTAAAAAAGATCCGCGGTACGTCCAACGTTTGCGTTACATTTTTGCGTGATTCGTTACATAAAATTTATCTTGTTGTAATCCTTGCACAAGTACTCTACTACCTCCATACCTATAACTATTAACTCTCATATCAAATAGTTATGGTTAACCAAAGTAAAAAGCAACGAACTCAATCCGCTGTAAATCTGATGACTAATCTTAAGTCGCTGATTGCTACATCAAGCAACACACTCCCCACAAATGGTTATACTGAGCCACATAACCCACTTGTATGTCGTAAGCGTCGAGCTGAAACTGAGGATAAAACTGCACTGACAGCTAGTATTAGCACTACTCCCAAAAATTCAGTACCCTCTGCTCATACAGAAACCCTCCCTTCACCTTACGTACTTATCGAAAAGCTCCAGCCTTCAAGCTCTGTTTCAGAACTATCTTCTGAAATAGAACTCCTAAAGTTGTCTATAGGAGAACTTAAGGCCGAGTGAAAGGAAATAAAAAACAAGTCAGTAAATCCAGGAATTTCTGATACCAATACCAAAATATCCAAATTATCAGATCAGATCAGCGATATCAGATCGCAGGTCTGTGAACTGACACCTTTAACTATCCTCATGAGAACTGTAGACCTTAACAAACTCGACACGGAATCGGTATCTAAGGTGGATAACCTAATTAACTTTGTTACTACAGAAGTAACAAAACGACTCGATGCTAAACTAAATGCTATTGTCTACAACGTTCCGGACAATGAGGCACTAAAAAAGGTACAGCGCATCTTACTTAGTGAGGCGAAAATGCCCAACTCCAAGACTAAGTGCTACAGGCTGAAGAAGAGTCAGCATGAAAAGTGTTGTCCTATTCGTTTTCAGTTCGAAACACCGGCTGAGGCCAGAAAATTTACCCACTCCCAACACTCCCTATCGCAAGCCAGAAATTACAAACTAATAAAGGTTGCGGTGGACAAGACCGTCATAGAAAGGCGCGTATATAATTATCTCACTGAGTCAAATTGTGGAATAAACAATAGGACATTGCAAGCAGCAATTATACCCAACCCTTTGAGAGACACCATAGAATCCACCGCACCACCCCTCTCTAACCACACAGAATTATCTTCTCAGAGAGCGACACCAACCGAAAGGCCGCTAAATTGTAATCAAATAGCCAATAAAACTATACTACCGTAGATTTAGACATGTCACTAAATGATCCAAGAAAAAAAGTCAAAATCCCCCGAAATTTGACCCTGCCCTCTCCTAGCCATAAGTCCATTGGTAAAAAAGAGAAGAATATGACCCCAAATCATGCCAACAACAACAATGGCAGTATAAATAAGCCCACATCTCCCACGGTCAATAGTATTGGCACCCACAACGTGCGAAATAGCACCATGGCCTACACTGATAACCAACGCCAAAACAATGCCACCCTCAAGAGTACAAGTGACAATAGTCAGAACTCGACCACTAACAACTCAGGGCATTCACAGTATGGCACGCAAATAAATTTTGATCGGATATACGGTACAAGTCTGCTGGGAACTAACCCACAAAGCAGTACATACGAAACCCTTACAAGGACACCACTAGTACCTAACAATAGGTGGAATAATAGACCATGGTCTTCACAAGGTCCCAATCATTTTTTATCCTCTGCGTCCCTGTCAGCGTTGAAAAAACAGCTAGTAGGGATGCTAACACTCCTAAACCCCTAGTGCTGGCTCCCCCTTTGCATGAATGTAGGAACAGTCTAGTTCGCCCGCATCCACTAAGCACACTTGGTACATGCACAAGTTTAGGTCAAATAAAGATCCCTACCCATGTTTCTAGCTTAACTAAAAATAAAAATGCCTTAGCCTATAGCACATCCAGTACTCCAACGCTCAATTCTACACCGAAAACAGCACACACCGACTCGATAGACATAGGTGAAAATGATGTTGAAACTCCTCTTAACATAGGGTCGTCATGTCAAACAGTACTACTGGGTGCTGAACCACATTCGGGGCTGATTAACGAACTTAAGTACTTCAAATGCTATTTCAAATCTCATCTTTACCTAATCCTCATAAATGCTAGATCCGTTCTAAATAAACTTCCGATGCTCAGAGCACTCACAGTAATATACAAACCCCTATAATTGTCATCACTGAATCCTGGTGTAACTCGAACATACTGGATGAAGAGATAAGCATAGATAACTATACACACTTTCGGTGTGACAGGGAAGGTGGTAAGGGAGAGGGTTGTCTTATGTACTTTCTGAATGCGCTTACTGTATCACAGCTAGAAAGTAGTACACTTAACATGCCTGAGACTTTATGGGTCAACTTACACTAAAATAACGCAATAGTATTAATTGGATGCACCTACAGAGCACCTGGCACCTTTAGTAATTACGAGACCCAACTTATTAATACTCTAGAACAGTTATCCTCCCTACACTACGATCATAAGATCCTATGTGGAGACTTTAACTTACCAGAAATCAACTGAGATATACCCACAGGCCCAACTAAACTTGATAAGTTCTTAGGCACACTGGATATACTTGGCTGGAAGCAGACTGTCACAACCCCTACAAGAGGTAATAACGTACTAGACTTAATCTTCTGCCACAATATAAGTCCCCTTTCTACCCTAGTAGGTTCTGAGTTTTCAGGGAGTGACCACAAAACAGTGCTGTGTGCACTGCCACTTCCGTCAAGTAGCAATGCAACCCACACCCCTACTTCACAACAAATAACTTACAGGAACTACAGTAAGGCAGACTGGACTCTAGTAAAATCAATGCTAAGATCCTCAGAATGGAGTGAGTACTTCTATACTGATAGCCTCTCGAAAGCTCTAGACATCTTTTACTATAACTCCAACACATGCTTAGATGCTGTCATCCCATTGCAAACACTAAAGTTTTCCCCACATAGAAAGTCATTCATAAAGCCAAAGGATCGTAGGAAACTGAAAAGACTGTCAACAAGTTACTTCAGACAACACGACTTTAGTACACTAGGGTCAATACTTAGTACTCTTAGCTCCATCTCGCAAGCTCATAACTTGCGTGTGAGAAATGAAGAATGCACCGCACTAGCCAGCACCACCAGAGTAGGTGCTCTCACAGAAATCCTAAAGAGACGAATGAATCGCCAAAGCCATAAAATTTCTCTCCTTATAAACAAGGGCAAACTATGCAGCAACCATGCAGACATGTGTGAACTGCTTAATGAGACGTTTGCAGCTAACTACCCTAAGCCTACAAGTCCACTTCTCGGTTTACAATCTAAAATAGAACTCCCTTCATCTTCAACGCTGAAACAAATCACTACAGTTCATTTCAACTACTCTAATATTAACCAAGCCATTAATACTCTTAGAAGCTCTAGTAGTTTGGGTTTTGACGGTATACCATCGTATCTTTATAAACACGGTGGTTCTGACATTTCCGTTTTATTACTTAAGATTTTTACAATGTCCCTAGAAACCCAAACCTATCCAGATAAATGGAAAACGACATTTATAGTACCTAAACACAAATCCGGATCGAAAACTGAAGTCAACAACTATAGGCCAATCAATATTACACCCATAGTATCTAGAATCATTGAAAGAATAGTTAAAGATGATATCCTCAAACATATGCTCAGCTGCAATATTCTAAGTCCAAACCAACATGGATTCCTAAAATCCAGATCATGCATGACATGTCACCTTGACTTCTTTAACTACATAACCAGTAGCCGAGACAAACAACAACTAGTACTAGTCATCTACTTTGACACCTCCAAAGCCTTTGACCGCGTTGACCATTTGCTTCTTATAAATTAGCTGAACTCCTTAGGAATACGTAACCCATTATTAGGATGGATTGAATCATTCTTTAACAATACGTCCCAAGTAGTTAGACCGGGTTCTGTAAACTCTAAGCCTAGTCCAGTCACTTCTGGAGTAGTTCAAGGTAGCGTCTTAGGCCCCCTCCTATTCACTCTATATGTCAACGACATATGCAGCTGTTTCTCACTTGGCAAACCATTCATCTTTGCAGATGATCTCAAAGTAGCTTACACGCCCCATCGTGATGACTTAGGGTACTTTCAGAAAGCTGTTCAGGAAGAACTAGATCGAGTAACCGCATGGTCCTCCACATGGAACCTAAAATTCAACCTTAAAAATGTGGTTGGATCTGTTTCGGTGCACCCTAAATAAATATATTAAACTGGTACTTGAATCTATTGACTTGCCTAAACTCCAAAGTGTTGTTGACCTAGGACTCAGGTACTCTAGTGACCTGACATTTTCTGAGCAAGTGGAGACACAGACGCGTAAATCGAGGATGCTCTTAGGATGCATACTCAGGAATTTCCACAACTACGAGGCGAAGCTATTATTATATAAAACTTGTGTCAGACCACTACTAGAATACTGTCCATTTATTCTCAGCAGCACTCGCGTAAGTGACAAACTAAATAGAAAGTGTCCAACGATATTTCACGTCTAAACTACTAGGATTTGACTGGGAAAAGGACTGCACATCAAGGTGTATAACTCTAGGTATCGACCCACTCTGGATGAGACGACTGAGCATTAACCTAACATTCTTCTTTAAAGTCTTGCATAAAATATCATTCTCAGACAGCAAGGAGATACAGTTCTCACCGGAAGGCTCTTACAACCTTCGTAACCAAGCGTGCACAGTATCTAGGAAAAACTGTAAGATATCACTCCGTGCAAACCTCTTCATAGTCATGTACTCAAAGATCTGGAACAGTTTCCCCCTAGAAATAAGGACCTGTCACTCTATTATAACCTTCAAACGCTTGCTATATAAACTGTTTCATCCCAATGACTATGCCAATCACACCGCACCACTTATTTCTAAAACGCATCATCTATTAGAACACTATAACGCCTAGACTCATTACTAAATATTACGACACTAAATAAACTCCAAGACTTCGCAAAATTACATGAAAAACAACTAGATTATGGGTAGTGTTTACTATACAATAATATACATTGATAAACATTTATACATACATAAAATATTAGTGTTCTCTTCAGGTTTACATACTTTCTCTTTCTGGGATTATATTCCTGGGCCTGCACTTCTATGTGTCTCGTGGTCAAGGTCGAACAACCCTACATTTAAACTGAAATGACCGTTTAAGTAAATTCAAACTCGAATTCCACGAACGATCCGATGCAACCACTTGAAAACGCTGGCCAACATTCTGTACAAGGAGTATTCGTGATCTGAAATAAAGAAGCAACTGGTTTTCAAACAGTTTTCAATGTATAACTCAACTTACATGTACAGTCTGCCATGCTGACGCAAATGGCGCCAATAGATAGTTCTAGAATCGACGTTGGCCTTATTTTATGCAGTAAAACAATCTGACATGACCTTATCCGGTTTTCGTATCCACGATCAAATTTCTTCCCTATTATAAAACTACGATTAGACTGCTGAAAAAATGGAATAAGTACATCACTGACCTCAAAATAATACATCAATAAACTTTATCTCAAGGATGCTGTTCACAACAAAGTTTTATAGGAGAATTGACTTCAAGCTTTATTTTTCCCAGATAATTGTATTACATTCATCTGATGTCTGGGTTTTTTGTTAATGCGAAGACTATATTTCTATATCTCTTTATGTGTTACACAGACAGACTATTTTGCAGACTGTTCCGACTGACTCTAATGTCAGAAAGAACAAACAAACTGTAAATTCAACATACATCGAAACATGTGTAATTTATATAATAACTTATCCATGCCTGTACAATTGGTATGTTCCTGCATAAACAGGAATAAATATATATGTGTTATGGAATATTTCAGTCATCACAGATGATAATAGAAGTGTTTAAAGTCCTCAAAACTTACATCTCACTTATGTCTGCAGGCTATTTCTCTTTCAAATGTCCAATTCTCATAGAATAACTGCTATGAGAACAACCATTGCCTGTAATCAATGTACAACCTTAAGATCGAAAACAACTCGCAAATAACAAAGCTTTAAGGCTGCAAAACGCAAACAATAGTCTTTCGATGCGAAATTTCTTATAAATGATGACTTTTTTAGTAATAAATCGTCTGGGATATCAAGACGATTTCACCCAGTAATACAAACACAAGACGGGAAAATATTGCTTTCCTCGGCTACAGAAGCCTAAAACAAGTCAAATATAATCTATTTTCACGAAAGTGAACCATTACAATGCCAATTGGGTATGAACACGATAACCCATACAGTGCGCGAAAATATATCACGATAATGTTCATCTTCACCCATCATCAGATTGAAAACATTTTAAATAATCGCGGGAGTAAGTAATACGATTTGGACACATAACTGAAAAGTTAAAACAAAATAAATCCAAGTAATCATATGCAATATAAGTGACGGAAAATTTCGGTAGCCCATTTGGTTTAAGCAGGCTGCCGAAAAACTTAATGTTTTCAGCAACATCATCTGCAAGAGGCTTACCACAGCAGTTAGTATCAAGTTAAACATGCAGAGAAGTATTAATGAATCAGCAACCAGTGGATTTTTGATTCTTTTCGACCAGGAACTAGAATGACTGCGAAAGAATCCATGCAAAATTTCAAATGAAGCATACAGGAACAGAATATCAACATCGAATGATTCACTGGGATTTGAAATGCAACTGTCAGCGTATTTTCGTTACTTCTAAGATATCCAAGTTTATTGGCTCTGTATAGGTAATGATTTGGATTTGTCATCATGATCAACATATGGGTAAATATCCAGTTTTGTACTACAGCTTGATCGCCACTTGGATTTAGTCAATTACATCCCGTGTAGGGTTTGGTTATCCTACGATTTTGACATATCCCGCTAAGTATCACTGTGATAATGGGAAGTATACGTATATTTTAAATGCATTGCTTCGTTGACTCTTACCACCAATCAGTATATACGACGGGGAGTGTGGATTATCACACCTTCGGAGTCCTTTGAGTGAAGGCCGTGACACTTCTGGCGTGTTGAAATCCCCTTTAATTATTTTTATCCACGAATGGAAGGTTGGTTGTGTCATTAAAAATGTCACTGAGCATATTACCATACTTCCTGCTTGATTAAGGGCGTCAGTACACACAACTCACAAGTGTAGGTTTACTTCTGACAACTTTTATTTCTACCCAGATTGAGTCGTTGAGTTGTGACAGAATTAGGTTACTGAACTGGGCTGCACACGTGGATTGTTTACGGTAAATTAGTGTTCCACCCTCACGGCCTAGCCCCTCGAAAAAGGTTGTAGTTATCAATTCTTAGGCTGTCATTAGGGATTTCACTTGCGCACCAGGCTTCAGTGATCATGATCAACGACGGTCTGCATAGAAGCTAATGTGCTCAGTGTTAAGTGCTTGTTTAGAACTGATCTAGTATTTACTAGGATAACAGATAAACACTGACTACGTGGTTTCAGTGCTGAAACAGCATCTTGATAAGATATTCCGTGAACATCCTCTGCATAAATGTTTTTAGACCCACTAAACATTGTCTTTGGATCATAGGAAGACTTTGGGCAGGTTTGTGAGGTGACAGTCAGGGCCGGTCTGTGGTTTGGATAGGGTACGCAGTGGGAGACAAGTGTGTGATAATAAGATATTAGTCTTTTGCTTTTAACAATATCTGTGTATATGAAATTTTGAAAATGTTTTTACTCCTTGTATGCTTCACTTTTGACATTGGTGCTGCCTGTAAACTGGCTTCCTCATGTACGTAAAGTTGGTGTGTATAATTATTATATTAATTTATTATATTTGTGAGGCCTTTTTTCTCTAAGGAATGATGAATGCCCCTCTGTATCTCCGAGTAAATTTCCGGAGCCTCTCTCGCCCACCATCGGCGCGCTAATAAAAAAGCGTGTTTTCAAATCCAACTGCTGTCTTCCATTAACATGCACGGTATAAGCTGGTAATTTCGCGTTCGCTTTAATATCACGTTGAGTTACCAGAAGAAGTCACCATACCTCCATGGGAAACTTACCCCAAGTTGGCCATCAACAAGACTATTGAAACTAACAGCCACCACCGGCGTTCCTTTCCTCTTCAGAATGCTCCCACTAAGACCATTTACGTCTTTAAGTTCAAGGTAATATAGCCTTTTAAAAGTGTCCCGTATTTCTTGGTTGTCCGAGATTCAACAACACAAAGCATTAATGGCCGATTCAACACGTTGATTCGGCTCCAATATAGTCCAGCCCAAGTTAGTTCTAACAGCAAACGGCTTTTTCCTCCCTCGGAACCGTTTCCCCAAGCCCCAGTGAGCATCCGGAATACCACCGCCAGTCAAAAGGCCAATCGTGACATCCTCAATCTTTGACAGCCTAATGTCTCTCCGACTTTCAAATACCATTACCTGTTCCACCGTTATGTTGTGTTAGGTGAGGTACCATGTACACCTTGTTTATTTTCACTGAGTCTCTTTCATGCAAGGAAAATTGTTCCAGAGGCAATTCAGTACAGTCCTGAAACTCCGTTTACCTTCACCATATTGGGCCTTGAGTTATCCCCTTTAATGCCCAACCTTCTAACGATCTCTTCTAAGAAAACGGACGTGTCTGACTCACCGTCTAGGAGAGCGTACATTTCTGAAACTCTTTAGGTCCAGACGACTCCACAGGAACCAGACCAAGATAGACCCTTCCAGTATTGTTCTCATGTCTAAATGGTATTAATAGTAAGTGGTAAAGCTTTATTTCAAGCAATATGCGAACATGTGCCGCAAATATTTTCGGCCCAGTGAGTTCCGAAATGCAGTTTTCTTCACACAGAGTTTAAATATAAAGTAATAATCTGAAGAACATCTCCATTTCGTTGGAGAATTACACAGCGTTTACTTGGAAGCGAGTTGAATTAACGCACAAGTTCATGTATAGGTTATTTGATGTAACTGGACGATTCAAACAATGATAAATTCACATGGAATTAAGAATTTTAGTGTAAAGCAATTTCGATAACGCTGTATTAGGAGAGCACAGGCAATAATATATATCAAGCAGGCTGGGGTAAAATGTGAAAAGCAGAACACAGATTTGGCTCAAAACACTATATAATTACCAACCGTCTCAACAAAAGAAGAAGTCAAAGTTATGTACAGCAAAAGAACTAGGCTATAACTGTCCAGTGACTACTGGGTTTTGGACTGACGTTTTCCTTCGAATTCGACCCACTACAACCCATTTATTTAAACAGACCGCCTGGCAAAGACTAAATACTGTTTTCCAATTGTAGTAAAATACGATGGCACACTATGCATTCATCTACAATAGATGTATTTCGTGCAGCACAGTACCTTAGAGTACACTTAAATAACGCAATAGTATTAATTGGATGCACCTACAGAGCACCTGGCACCTTTAGTAATTACGAGACCCAACTTATTAATACTCTAGAACAGTTATCCTCCCTACACTACGATCATAAGATCCTATGTGGAGACTTTAACTTACCAGAAATCAACTGAGATATACCCACAGGCCCAACTAAACTTGATAAGTTCTTAGGCACACTGGATATACTTGGCTGGAAGCAGACTGTCACAACCCCTACAAGAGGTAATAACGTACTAGACTTAATCTTCTGCCACAATATAAGTCCCCTTTCTACCCTAGTAGGTTCTGAGTTTTCAGGGAGTGACCACAAAACAGTGCTGTGTGCACTGCCACTTCCGTCAAGTAGCAATGCAACCCACACCCCTACTTCACAACAAATAACTTACAGGAACTACAGTAAGGCAGACTGGACTCTAGTAAAATCAATGCTAAGATCCTCAGAATGGAGTGAGTACTTCTATACTGATAGCCTCTCGAAAGCTCTAGACATCTTTTACTATAACTCCAACACATGCTTAGATGCTGTCATCCCATTGCAAACACTAAAGTTTTCCCCACATAGAAAGTCATTCATAAAGCCAAAGGATCGTAGGAAACTGAAAAGACTGTCAACAAGTTACTTCAGACAACACGACTTTAGTACACTAGGGTCAATACTTAGTACTCTTAGCTCCATCTCGCAAGCTCATAACT
Source organism: Trichobilharzia szidati (assembly GCA_944472155.2). Classification (NCBI taxonomy): domain Eukaryota; kingdom Metazoa; phylum Platyhelminthes; class Trematoda; order Strigeidida; family Schistosomatidae; genus Trichobilharzia; species Trichobilharzia szidati. The sequence continues at coordinate 144,274,037 of OX235273.1, forward strand.
TGCGTGTGAGAAATGAAGAATGCACCGCACTAGCCAGCACCACCAGAGTAGGTGCTCTCACAGAAATCCTAAAGAGACGAATGAATCGCCAAAGCCATAAAATTTCTCTCCTTATAAACAAGGGCAAACTATGCAGCAACCATGCAGACATGTGTGAACTGCTTAATGAGACGTTTGCAGCTAACTACCCTAAGCCTACAAGTCCACTTCTCGGTTTACAATCTAAAATAGAACTCCCTTCATCTTCAACGCTGAAACAAATCACTACAGTTCATTTCAACTACTCTAATATTAACCAAGCCATTAATACTCTTAGAAGCTCTAGTAGTTTGGGTTTTGACGGTATACCATCGTATCTTTATAAACACGGTGGTTCTGACATTTCCGTTTTATTACTTAAGATTTTTACAATGTCCCTAGAAACCCAAACCTATCCAGATAAATGGAAAACGACATTTATAGTACCTAAACACAAATCCGGATCGAAAACTGAAGTCAACAACTATAGGCCAATCAATATTACACCCATAGTATCTAGAATCATTGAAAGAATAGTTAAAGATGATATCCTCAAACATATGCTCAGCTGCAATATTCTAAGTCCAAACCAACATGGATTCCTAAAATCCAGATCATGCATGACATGTCACCTTGACTTCTTTAACTACATAACCAGTAGCCGAGACAAACAACAACTAGTACTAGTCATCTACTTTGACACCTCCAAAGCCTTTGACCGCGTTGACCATTTGCTTCTTATAAATTAGCTGAACTCCTTAGGAATACGTAACCCATTATTAGGATGGATTGAATCATTCTTTAACAATACGTCCCAAGTAGTTAGACCGGGTTCTGTAAACTCTAAGCCTAGTCCAGTCACTTCTGGAGTAGTTCAAGGTAGCGTCTTAGGCCCCCTCCTATTCACTCTATATGTCAACGACATATGCAGCTGTTTCTCACTTGGCAAACCATTCATCTTTGCAGATGATCTCAAAGTAGCTTACACGCCCCATCGTGATGACTTAGGGTACTTTCAGAAAGCTGTTCGGGAAGAACTAGATCGAGTAACCGCATGGTCCTCCACATGGAACCTGAAATTCAACCTTAAAAATGTGGTTGGATCTGTTTCGGTGCACCCTAAATAAATATATTAAACTGGTACTTGAACCTATTGACTTGCCTAAACTCCAAAGTGTTGTTGACCTAGGACTCAGGTACTCTAGTGACCTGACATTTTCTGAGCAAGTGGAGACACAGACGCGTAAATCGAGGATGCTCTTAGGATGCATACTCAGGAATTTCCACAACTACGAGGCGAAGCTATTATTATATAAAACTTGTGTCAGACCACTACTAGAATACTGTCCATTTATTCTCAGCAGCACTCGCGTAAGTGACAAACTAAATAGAAAGTGTCCAACGATATTTCACGTCTAAACTACTAGGATTTGACTGGGAAAAGGACTGCACATCAAGGTGTATAACTCTAGGTATCGACCCACTCTGGATGAGACGACTGAGCATTAACCTAACATTCTTCTTTAAAGTCTTGCATAAAGTATCATTCTCAGACAGCAAGGAGATACAGTTCTCACCGGAAGGCTCTTACAACCTTCGCAACCAAACGTGCACAGTATCTAGGAAAAACTGTAAGACAGCACTCCGTACAAACTTCTTCATAGTCATGTACTCTAAGATCTGGAACAGTTTACCCCTAGAAATAAGGACCTGTCACTCTATTATAACCTTCAAACGCTTGCTATATATACTGTTTCATCCCAATGACTATGCCAATCACACCGCACCACTTATTTCTAAAACGCATCATCTATTAGAACACTATAACGCCTAGACTCATTACTAAATATTACGACACTAAATAAACTCCAAGACTTCGCAAAATTACATGAAAAACAACTAGATTATGGGTAGTGTTTACTATACAATAATATACATTGATAAACATTTATACATACATAAAATATTAGTGTTCTCTTCAGGTTTACATACTTTCTCTTTCTGGGATTATATTCCTGGGCCTGCACTTCTATGTGTCTCGTGGTCAAGGTCGAACAACCCTACATTTAAACTGAAATGACCGTTTAAGTAAATTCAAACTCGAATTCCACGAACGATCCGATGCAACCACTTGAAAACGCTGGCCAACATTCTGTACAAGGAGTATTCGTGATCTGAAATAAAGAAGCAACTGGTTTTCAAACAGTTTTCAATGTATAACTCAACTTACATGTACAGTCTGCCATGCTGACGCAAATGGCGCCAATAGATAGTTCTAGAATCGACGTTGGCCTTATTTTATGCAGTAAAACAATCTGACATGACCTTATCCGGTTTTCGTATCCACGATCAAATTTCTTCCCTATTATAAAACTACGATTAGACTGCTGAAAAAATGGAATAAGTACATCACTGACCTCAAAATAATACATCAATAAACTTTATCTCAAGGATGCTGTTCACAACAAAGTTTTATAGGAGAATTGACTTCAAGCTTTATTTTTCCCAGATAATTGTATTACATTCATCTGATATCTGGGTTTTTTGTTAATGCGAAGACTATATTTCTATATCTCTTTATGTGTTACACAGACAGACTATTTTGCAGACTGTTCCGACTGACTCTAATGTCAGAAAGAACAAACAAACTGTAAATTCAACATACATCGAAACATGTGTAATTTATATAATAACTTATCCATGCCTGTACAATTGGTATGTTCCTGCATAAACAGGAATAAATATATATGTGTTATGGAATATTTCAGTCATCACAGATGATAATAGAAGTGTTTAAAGTCCTCAAAACTTACATCTCACTTATGTCTGCAGGCTATTTCTCTTTCAAATGTCCAATTCTCATAGAATAACTGCTATGAGAACAACCATTGCCTGTAATCAATGTACAACCTTAAGATCGAAAACAACTCGCAAATAACAAAGCTTTAAGGCTGCAAAACGCAAACAATAGTCTTTCGATGCGAAATTTCTTATAAATGATGACTTTTTTAGTAATAAATCGTCTGGGATATCAAGACGATTTCACCCAGTAATACAAACACAAGACGGGAAAATATTGCTTTCCTCGGCTACAGAAGCCTAAAACAAGTCAAATATAATCTATTTTCACGAAAGTGAACCATTACAATGCCAATTGGGTATGAACACGATAACCCATACAGTGCGCGAAAATATATCACGATAATGTTCATCTTCACCCATCATCAGATTGAAAACATTTTAAATAATCGCGGGAGTAAGTAATACGATTTGGACACATAACTGAAAAGTTAAAACAAAATAAATCCAAGTAATCATATGCAATATAAGTGACGGAAAATTTCGGTAGCCCATTTGGTTTAAGCAGGCTGCCGAAAAACTTAATGTTTTCAGCAACATCATCTGCAAGAGGCTTACCACAGCAGTTAGTATCAAGTTAAACATGCAGAGAAGTATTAATGAATCAGCAACCAGTGGATTTTTGATTCTTTTCGACCAGGAACTAGAATGACTGCGAAAGAATCCATGCAAAATTTCAAATGAAGCATACAGGAACAGAATATCAACATCGAATGATTCACTGGGATTTGAAATGCAACTGTCAGCGTATTTTCGTTACTTCTAAGATATCCAAGTTTATTGGCTCTGTATAGGTAATGATTTGGATTTGTCATCATGATCAACATATGGGTAAATATCCAGTTTTGTACTACAGCTTGATCGCCACTTGGATTTAGTCAATTACATCCCGTGTAGGGTTTGGTTATCCTACGATTTTGACATATCCCGCTAAGTATCACTGTGATAATGGGAAGTATACGTATATTTTAAATGCATTGCTTCGTTGACTCTTACCACCAATCAGTATATACGACGGGGAGTGTGGATTATCACACCTTCGGAGTCCTTTGAGTGAAGGCCGTGACACTTCTGGCGTGTTGAAATCCCCTTTAATTATTTTTATCCACGAATGGAAGGTTGGTTGTGTCATTAAAAATGTCACTGAGCATATTACCATACTTCCTGCTTGATTAAGGGCGTCAGTACACACAACTCACAAGTATAGGTTTACTTCTGACAACTTTTATTTCTACCCAGATTGAGTCGTTGAGTTGTGACAGAATTAGGTTACTGAACTGGGCTGCACACGTGGATTGTTTACGGTAAATTAGTGTTCCACCCTCACGGCCTAGCCCCTCGAAAAAGGTTGTAGTTATCAATTCTTAGGCTGTCATTAGGGATTTCACTTGCGCACCAGGCTTCAGTGATCATGATCAACGACGGTCTGCATAGAAGCTAATGTGCTCAGTGTTAAGTGCTTGTTTAGAACTGATCTAGTATTTACTAGGATAACAGATAAACACTGACTACGTGGTTTCAGTGCTGAAACAGCATCTTGATAAGATATTCCGTGAACATCCTCTGCATAAATGTTTTTAGACCCACTAAACATTGTCTTTGGATCATAGGAAGACTTTGGGCAGGTTTGTGAGGTGACAGTCAGGGCCGGTCTGTGGTTTGGATAGGGTACGCAGTGGGAGACAAGTGTGTGATAATAAGATATTAGTCTTTTGCTTTTAACAATATCTGTGTATATGAAATTTTGAAAATGTTTTTACTCCTTGTATGCTTCACTTTTGACATTGGTGCTGCCTGTAAACTGGCTTCCTCATGTACGTAAAGTTGGTGTGTATAATTATTATATTAATTTATTATATTTGTGAGGCCTTTTTTCTCTAAGGAATGATGAATGCCCCTCTGTATCTCCGAGTAAATTTCCGGAGCCTCTCTCGCCCACCATCGGCGCGCTAATAAAAAAGCGTGTTTTCAAATCCAACTGCTGTCTTCCATTAACATGCACGGTATAAGCTGGTAATTTCGCGTTCGCTTTAATATCACGTTGAGTTACCAGAAGAAGTCACCATACCTCCATGGGAAACTTACCCCAAGTTGGCCATCAACAAGACTATTGAAACTAACAGCCACCACCGGCGTTCCTTTCCTCTTCAGAATGCTCCCACTAAGACCATTTACGTCTTTAAGTTCAAGGTAATATAGCCTTTTAAAAGTGTCCCGTATTTCTTGGTTGTCCGAGATTCAACAACACAAAGCATTAATGGCCGATTCAACACGTTGATTCGGCTCCAATATAGTCCAGCCCAAGTTAGTTCTAACAGCAAACGGCTTTTTCCTCCCTCGGAACCGTTTCCCCAAGCCCCAGTGAGCATCCGGAATACCACCGCCAGTCAAAAGGCCAATCGTGACATCCTCAATCTTTGACAGCCTAATGTCTCTCCGACTTTCAAATACCATTGCCTGTTCCACCGTTATGTTGTGTTAGGTGAGGTACCATGTACACCTTGTTTATTTTCACTGAGTCTCTTTCATGCAAGGAAAATTGTTCCAGAGGCAATTCAGTACAGTCCTGAAACTCCGTTTACCTTCACCATATTGGGCCTTGAGTTATCCCCTTTAATGCCCAACCTTCTAACGATCTCTTCTAAGAAAACGGACGTGTCTGACTCACCGTCTAGGAGAGCGTACATTTCTGAAACTCTTTAGGTCCAGACGACTCCACAGGAACCAGACCAAGATAGACCCTTCCAGTATTGTTCTCATGTCTAAATGGTATTAATAGTAAGTGGTAAAGCTTTATTTCAAGCAATATGCGAACATGTGCCGCAAATATTTTCGGCCCAGTGAGTTCCGAAATGCAGTTTTCTTCACACAGAGTTTAAATATAAAGTAATAATCTGAAGAACATCTCCATTTCGTTGGAGAATTACACAGCGTTTACTTGGAAGCGAGTTGAATTAACGCACAAGTTCATGTATAGGTTATTTGATGTAACTGGACGATTCAAACAATGATAAATTCACATGGAATTAAGAATTTTAGTGTAAAGCAATTTCGATAACGCTGTATTAGGAGAGCACAGGCAATAATATATATCAAGCAGGCTGGGGTAAAATGTGAAAAGCAGAACACAGATTTGGCTCAAAACACTATATAATTACCAACCGTCTCAACAAAAGAAGAAGTCAAAGTTATGTACAGCAAAAGAACTAGGCTATAACTGTCCAGTGACTACTGGGTTTTGGACTGACGTTTTCCTTCGAATTCGACCCACTACAACCCATTTATTTAAACAGACCGCCTGGCAAAGACTAAATACTGTTTTCCAATTGTAGTAAAATACGATGGCACACTATGCATTCATCTACAATAGATGTATTTCGTGCAGCACAGTACCTTAGAGTACACTTAAATAACGCAATAGTATTAATTGGATGCACCTACAGAGCACCTGGCACCTTTAGTAATTACGAGACCCAACTTATTAATACTCTAGAACAGTTATCCTCCCTACACTACGATCATAAGATCCTATGTGGAGACTTTAACTTACCAGAAATCAACTGAGATATACCCACAGGCCCAACTAAACTTGATAAGTTCTTAGGCACACTGGATATACTTGGCTGGAAGCAGACTGTCACAACCCCTACAAGAGGTAATAACGTACTAGACTTAATCTTCTGCCACAATATAAGTCCCCTTTCTACCCTAGTAGGTTCTGAGTTTTCAGGGAGTGACCACAAAACAGTGCTGTGTGCACTGCCACTTCCGTCAAGTAGCAATGCAACCCACACCCCTACTTCACAACAAATAACTTACAGGAACTACAGTAAGGCAGACTGGACTCTAGTAAAATCAATGCTAAGATCCTCAGAATGGAGTGAGTACTTCTATACTGATAGCCTCTCGAAAGCTCTAGACATCTTTTACTATAAGGTGGGAGGGTGGAGTTAGCTGATCAGTAGATATGGTGGTGGACACTAAGGTGAATCGCCCCATTCTGCAGGAACAGCATTAAAAAATTTGAAGGCTCGAGATATTTCTGGTTTTTATGAGGGCTTAAATCTTTATCTTGAAAAAGATAACAATGAACGCCTTGACAGATCATGCTTCTACCTTTAAATATATACCATTCACCCAGCCTATTGTTGAGATGCGACCATGTGGGATCTGCTCAAATTTATGGGGCATCTTATAAATTAACTTGCTGTCTATCGTCAGATCTTTTCATACCACTCCACAATGTCTTATCTCATTTATTTTCTGACAACGTCTTTACTTGATCCTCATTTTACTCCATTAAACTTAACATCTTATAGCTCTTCATTACTTATTATACTCCTACTCTCTGAAGGGTACGGTAGTGCACTAAATGCACAAAAAGGTATAAAATAAAAACAACTGGCATGAGGATAATTGTATTAAAACCAAAAGTTGATATCATGATAGTTTGTGATATATCTGTGGCATTATACATTGCAAATGAATGTTGTTACCCTAGGGTGTTTCCTTTATTAATGCATTTATTAATGATACTTGCACTTACCTATTTCATTACAATTTAATGATTCACCTCAGCACTTTAATTTTTCTAAAACAGATTCCAATCCCTTGTAAAAGGTGTACTTACCTCAATATCGGTTGGTTATCGTATGCCTACAACCACGGGATGAAAACGGAACGAAGTCGATTTTCCCGCTCAACCTGGAGGACAACTGTACAATTCAATAACTATACGGCCTAATTCAGAAAATGAGTGTATTATATGTATCGAATATTTAACAGTTGAAATACGATTAACTTGTAGACAATCTACGATTTGATATTATATCATACTTGATCGTGCCTGTAAAAATGGCACGCATTTTCATGTAAATTTGTAAATTTATATGAAATACATTATTATTAAATATTAAATATAACTCCAACACATGCTTAGATGCTGTCATCCCATTGCAAACACTAAAGTTTTCCCCACATAGAAAGTCATTCATAAAGCCAAAGGATCGTAGGAAACTGAAAAGACTGTCAACAAGTTACTTCAGACAACACGACTTTAGTACACTAGGGTCAATACTTAGTACTCTTAGCTCCATCTCGCAAGCTCATAACTTGCGTGTGAGAAATGAAGAATGCACCGCACTAGCCAGCACCACCAGAGTAGGTGCTCTCACAGAAATCCTAAAGAGACGAATGAATCGCCAAAGCCATAAAATTTCTCTCCTTATAAACAAGGGCAAACTATGCAGCAACCATGCAGACATGTGTGAACTGCTTAATGAGACGTTTGCAGCTAACTACCCTAAGCCTACAAGTCCACTTCTCGGTTTACAATCTAAAATAGAACTCCCTTCATCTTCAACGCTGAAACAAATCACTACAGTTCATTTCAACTACTCTAATATTAACCAAGCCATTAATACTCTTAGAAGCTCTAGTAGTGCGGGTTTTGACGGTATACCATCGTATCTTTATAAACACGGTGGTTCTGACATTTCCGTTTTATTACTTAAGATTTTTACAATGTCCCTAGAAACCCAAACCTATCCAGATAAATGGAAAACGACATTTATAGTACCTAAACACAAATCCGGATCGAAAACTGAAGTCAACAACTATAGGCCAATCAATATTACACCCATAGTATCTAGAATCATTGAAAGAATAGTTAAAGATGATATCCTCAAACATATGCTCAGCTGCAATATTCTAAGTCCAAACCAACATGGATTCCTAAAATCCAGATCATGCATGACATGTCACCTTGACTTCTTTAACTACATAACCAGTAGCCGAGACAAACAACAACTAGTACTAGTCATCTACTTTGACACCTCCAAAGCCTTTGACCGCGTTGACCATTTGCTTCTTATAAATTAGCTGAACTCCTTAGGAATACGTAACCCATTATTAGGATGGATTGAATCATTCTTTAACAATACGTCCCAAGTAGTTAGACCGGGTTCTGTAAACTCTAAGCCTAGTCCAGTCACTTCTGGAGTAGTTCAAGGTAGCGTCTTAGGCCCCCTCCTATTCACTCTATATGTCAACGACATATGCAGCTGTTTCTCACTTGGCAAACCATTCATCTTTGCAGATGATCTCAAAGTAGCTTACACGCCCCATCGTGATGACTTAGGGTACTTTCAGAAAGCTGTTCAGGAAGAACTAGATCGAGTAACCGCATGGTCCTCCACATGGAACCTGAAATTCAACCTTAAAAATGTGGTTGGATCTGTTTCGGTGCACCCTAAATAAATATATTAAACTGGTACTTGAATCTATTGACTTGCCTAAACTCCAAAGTGTTGTTGACCTAGGACTCAGGTACTCTAGTGACCTGACATTTTCTGAGCAAGTGGAGACACAGACGCGTAAATCGAGGATGCTCTTAGGATGCATACTCAGGAATTTCCACAACTACGAGGCGAAGCTATTATTATATAAAACTTGTGTCAGACCACTACTAGAATACTGTCCATTTATTCTCAGCAGCACTCGCGTAAGTGACAAACTAAATAGAAAGTGTCCAACGATATTTCACGTCTAAACTACTAGGATTTGACTGGGAAAAGGACTGCACATCAAGGTGTATAACTCTAGGTATCGACCCACTCTGGATGAGACGACTGAGCATTAACCTAACATTCTTCTTTAAAGTCTTGCATAAAGTATCATTCTCAGACAGCAAGGAGATACAGTTCTCACCGGAAGGCTCTTACAACCTTCGCAACCAAACGTGCACAGTATCTAGGAAAAACTGTAAGACAGCACTCCGTACAAACTTCTTCATAGTCATGTACTCTAAGATCTGGAACAGTTTACCCCTAGAAATAAGGACCTGTCACTCTATTATAACCTTCAAACGCTTGCTATATATACTGTTTCATCCCAATGACTATGCCAATCACACCGCACCACTTATTTCTAAAACGCATCATCTATTAGAACACTATAACGCCTAGACTCATTACTAAATATTACGACACTAAATAAACTCCAAGACTTCGCAAAATTACATGAAAAACAACTAGATTATGGGTAGTGTTTACTATACAATAATATACATTGATAAACATTTATACATACATAAAATATTAGTGTTCTCTTCAGGTTTACATACTTTCTCTTTCTGGGATTATATTCCTGGGCCTGCACTTCTATGTGTCTCGTGGTCAAGGTCGAACAACCCTACATTTAAACTGAAATGACCGTTTAAGTAAATTCAAACTCGAATTCCACGAACGATCCGATGCAACCACTTGAAAACGCTGGCCAACATTCTGTACAAGGAGTATTCGTGATCTGAAATAAAGAAGCAACTGGTTTTCAAACAGTTTTCAATGTATAACTCAACTTACATGTACAGTCTGCCATGCTGACGCAAATGGCGCCAATAGATAGTTCTAGAATCGACGTTGGCCTTATTTTATGCAGTAAAACAATCTGACATGACCTTATCCGGTTTTCGTATCCACGATCAAATTTCTTCCCTATTATAAAACTACGATTAGACTGCTGAAAAAATGGAATAAGTACATCACTGACCTCAAAATAATACATCAATAAACTTTATCTCAAGGATGCTGTTCACAACAAAGTTTTATAGGAGAATTGACTTCAAGCTTTATTTTTCCCAGATATTTGTATTACATTCATCTGATATCTGAGTTTTTTGTTAATGCGAAGACTATATTTCTATATCTCTTTATGTGTTACACAGACAGACTATTTTGCAGACTGTTCCGACTGACTCTAATGTCAGAAAGAACAAACAAACTGTAAATTCAACATACATCGAAACATGTGTAATTTATATAATAACTTATCCATGCCTGTACAGTTGGTATGTTCCTGCATAAACAGGAATAAATATATATATAACACCATCTGCGATATTGACTCGATGAATCTGAAAATGTTCCGAGTGTCCTGTAGTCACTTTGAAAGGTCTTCCACTTGTCGGACTGAGAAGTGGTTGTGATCTATCACATCTCACCCACACATGTGGGTAGGAATCTATATCCTTAGGTTTATATATACCTTTCTTGATTTTCAAAGTGATGAAATTGGTCTCAAGCCATCTATTTGTAATTAAAGTCTACCAACATATGTAGCCTGGTCTCAGCGGCCTCCTCGAATTTTGAGCTACCAAAAATACCACTTTCGAACAACTTACATTTCGCCTCGATCCGCTCTTAAATTTTCGTTTCGATCAATTACAAATGTCTCCAAATCGTGTTATTTATAACTGCATATTTTTAAAATCTGTCGCACTCAGTCATCCTCAAAAATTAAGGGAAAACATCACGATGGTTGGCAGTGAGCATTAAAGCATACTCGAATTAATCATATGGCTGTCTACAAAGTTGTTGGCACTGACTGCGGGTCTCTACCTGACAAAGTGGACTATCTCCAATCTCCAATTTATCCAAAGGTGCATCGAAATGCTGGTGTTATAGCCAAACAAAAAAATTGGATTGACTAGGAATATGATGACAATCTAATCTCACTAAATGGAAATCGAATCTTCCGTCAAAATAAACATAGTTTGAAGAAAAAGGTTGGCTGGGGGGGTACCTACTTCGGTTAATGCAAAGTGGTCTACATCTAACTATGTATGTTTCAAGTATTCCAATGACAGTGTAGACTATATCACTATTAGCTGTCGTCCGAAGCACTCAACTAAACATTTCCTTTAATACATAACGAATAATACATGTTACTTGAATGTGTTTTCGGGTTTGAGGAATTTAAAGGGTCCAAGTATTTTGTCCCGAAACTGAAAAGTGTAGCTTACTGTCTGTTTATCCAATATCCAATCCAATATCGTCTTAACGAGCTAGTGTAAACCAATTTGATTTCCGTATGACTGCTTCTTCGTTGTGAGGTGAAGGTTTCTGGTCTTCGGGAAACTTCTGCCCAGTTAGTTCCACCTCTCCACTGTTGCAGCTTTGGTTGACTGCAAAGGAATAGTGCTGGGATTCGTTGTAGGTGTGTTCAGACCACGTTGCTACTGTGAATGGAGTTGATCCTTTCACCAGTTAGTGGTCTGGTGTCATCGACAAAAGAGAAGAGATAATAATGACAGATATAATTAGTGCAGGTTATGTAGACTAAAAGATGGAAAATCAAATAAAGAAAAAGTAAAAGCAGACAGCTAATGAAGTTTGAAGTTGATACATATATGTACATAAACATTTATGTAACATCAATAATAATAGTGTAGGGGACGTTATAGTTGGAGTAGTCAGGAGGGTAAAACGCGACAGAATGTGAAGAAGTAAAACGTGAGCTTAGATGTTTACTCATTAATAGTGTATGAGATTTTGAGGGGATAGGCCGTTGGACGCAGTCCTTGTGTCACTGCATGATTATCCAGCCTCCGCTTAAAGCTGTCCACGGATGGTTCCGTGCCTAAACCTAACGGCAAGACGTTCTAGGGACGGTGAACTCATATTGAAGAGAAATGGGTGCGCACTCGGGTCTTTGCCATCTGGTGAGCTATCGTTCGGGGTTTTCCACGAGGGGGCTCATGAGTGTTCAATTGCAGAATACATTTGCTTGGGTTATTCTGGTGAACTGTAATCCTGTATGCAGTAATCAAGTCCCCCCTAAGCCGACGGTAGCTAAGTGTGAAGAGGCCTAATTTCTTTAGCCGTTCATCATACGGTTTGTTTCTGAGACCAATCACCTTTTTTGTCTTGTTACTTTTTCTAGAAAGTTCGCGTCTCTTCTAAGCATTAAGAGTGCACTAATACGATGTACTCCCGGTTATGGTTTGACACATGTTTCGTACCACCTTAGAAATAGCTCAGGAGCGATTTCACCTCACTATCTATGTTTTTAGTGTATGACCGCGTATGCCCTCACTACATCCTCCGTGTAATTGACGCTTGTGTCCATTTTTCCACCTGTACCAGACCCAGATCACGCTCCGACGTTGTGCAGGACAAGTTTTCTTTGCACATGGTGAAGCTTGCATTCTACAGCCTACAGGTGCGTAATTTCACCACGATGCACTTTTCAGGTTGAAAGTCATACCAGTGGTCACCATTCAGCATTCCAGAAGGTTTAGGACTGCCTGCAACCTATTTGAGTCTTTCAAGAACTTTATTCTTCTTCACATCTCTAAGTCATCAACCTATAGAAGAGTAGGGCTGTTAAGATGGCATGGTAGGCAATTGATAAAAATCAGAAACATCAATGGCCAGAAGGATCAGCCTCGATTTATCTTAGCGCAAGATTTCCTTTCGTCTAGGCAGTCCTTCAACCATGACAGAAGCAAATCACCCATACCTGCCTAACCTATTTCGTGTTGGGAGGAGGTCATGGTGAACTGTGTCAAATGCCTTCTCAAAGTCTAAGAATACCACATGGACTGGGTTATTCACATCTCAGCATCATGTCCAATCGTCCCAAGTTGATAGTAGGTTTGTTACACGGGATCTGCCTTTCCTGAAACCCTGTTGGGCTTCACGTAGTCTATTGGTCCCATCGAGGTGCTCACTGGTGTGATCATGAATAGCGCTTTGCAGTACTTTTGAAAACACTGGGATTAGTGCATTTTGCTTATCCCCACCCTTGAAGATCGGAGAAAGAAGGGCTCTTTCCTACTCTCTTGGCAGCTTCGCTGAATCCAGTGAGAGTTGTAATAAGTCGCGAAGGGCCTGCAGAGAGCTTTGGTGCACTCTTTCAGAACAGATGGCCCGATGTCATCATAACTTGACGACTTTTCAGATGTGGGTCTCTGTAGCTTCCCCAGTACTACTACTGGGTTTATTTGACGAGTAACCACAAGGTTTTCCCCACGTGAAATAGTATTGCCGCTATTTTGGTCCATACCAGTAATACCCACATTGCTGTCTAGCTGTTAAGTGAAGACTAAACTGAATGTTTCAGCCATTTTAGACAGTAAAATATTGACCGTTAGGACTTACTAAGCTGCATGTCCCCTGGTCGGTTGGTTTTCTTTCCGACATGATTGGGTACAGGCTTTAGGGATTTGCCAGGAGGTTTTGGCGAGGTCAGCCTGAAATGACCTCCTGTCACTCCTGACTCTTATGTTGCCCCGGTTCCTGAGTTCCAGGTATGCGTCATGGTCGGTCTGACTCTTAGATATACGTCACATAGACTAAGCCTTCCGCATTGCTTGCAGAATACGTTACGTACTTCTCTTCAGCCATGAGTACGTTTTCTTCATCTGTGTTGGGACTAGACGGACAGTATCTAAGATTGCTGTGTGAATAATCTTTTTTGCCATATGCCGGTGTTCAATCACAGATGACTCAGCTCAGTCTATGGACCACTGTTTGTCAGAAGAAAGTCTTCGTATTCCGACATGGTTATCCTTGTTATAACACAGACATGGTCGCGTAGTGTCCCGCTGTAAGTGCTCACGGAGAAAAAGGTCAAACCCTATGGCTGCGTGGTTGCTACTTCCCAGGGGAGTCATGACTTGGTCATTCGCAACGAGTAGTCGTTCACTAGATAGAATGTAATCTAGTTTTTTGACTTTCAAATAGGACCCCACCTAGTGTCGTCTCCAAAATTCTCAGTCAATCTTGTATTTCTAATGGTTTGTAGTAAATTTTGACCGAATTTTCCCTGAGCAATGACTCATTCAAGGAGGGTTTGGATGGGCAAAGAGATTTCTTGGAAAAGGATTAACATATGCTTCAAGCCTTGCATCAATAAACATGAATTTGAATCAATTCCCGGTAACAACTACCGCCAAGTCTACTCCTTGAAGTAAAAATCAGAGGAGCGCAGATACTTTTTAACTCAGAATTAGGGGACCGTCTATCCTCAAATCAAAGGCCTGAAACTGAATGACATTGAGAATTGGATGTCTGAATCGTATCAGT